>CM052807.1:75714750-75751523 GCA_028533885.1 Nasua narica
GATAGACCGATAGGGCCCAGTGCTTCACACAAACCTGGAAAGAACACATTTCTTAGCAAAAGTGAAGACTATATCCTTAGATGTTCAACATACAATGGTACACACAAACAGTGTGTCTAGGTCGGACAGTCTAGGTCATGGGGAATGGCATTTATTTAGTAAATAAATACTAAAAACCTGGATTCTGTTGGCATTTCAGTGAGCAAGCCAACCTCTTCTCAAATACTTTTAGAAAAAAATTTTCTCTTTAACTTTTTAGTATTTATTTTCACACAGTTTTCATCCCAATAGAAAATCCTCCCTAATAACCTGGAAACCTTCCTAATCTCTATTTTCTCTATTAGATTGCCCCAACAGGAGTAGTCATAACTCATAGAGCTTCTTATCAGTACATATAATAATTCTAAAAATTGAAATGTGTATGATTTTGATTTAAATAAGAAAATATGGGAATGGTTCATTTTAACTCCAGCTGTAGTAGATCTGCCTCATCAAATCCACCTTTAAATGATGTGAGACAACTCTAATAACAACTTCTCAGTCAAGGATGTACCACCAGGAAGGGTGCTGGAGGGAGAAAGATGATGAGCTGTCAGCTACAGTGTGATCCCCAAGAAAAGTCACACTTCGACTTTTGGAGGACCCTCAGTGAAGCGGAACGCTTCTGACCTTGGGAGTCACTCTGGTGCCCAATCCTAACAGCTGGACAGAGTACAGCATCAGAAAAGGTAGTGGCGACAGGGAGGCTAAAGGTTCTAAGTGGGGTGTCCTTGAGGCTGAAAATGGTACTTTATTTGAGCTTTATTTTGATCTTCTGCTCAAATGAATTAAGGCTTTCAGGTGGTCCTTTACATCAATAGAAGGTTATTTTTATTGAGGGAGAAATGGTGTTGATTAGGAAGTAATTTTTTCGCAAGCTTAGAAGTGGAGGAGAAGCAGATTCTAAAAGCTGCGCCATTTCTCATCCCACATTTATATGAGTTTAGGTGGGTTTATTTCCAGCTATAACAGTTTCTTTTTACTGCATTTTAAAGATTTCCCCCTACATTTAGCATGTATCAAGCTGCCCTGAAAATTAATAAAATCTTTATTACTGGTTAATAGAAAGACAATACACAAAGCATGAAAGTCATAATGTCTTTGAGACAACAGGAGGCACTCTACTTTAGGTGATTTTAAGGTTTACTCTTACATACTTTTTAAAAATATTTTTTTAAAAAAGCATTTGTTTTGGTGATTCAATTTAAATTTTGGTTGTTACAGAAACAAAAGATATTTTAAATTTTGTAAGTGAATAGTTTACCATCCTCTCTCACCCTAATAAGTTGATTCCTTCCTGGGATGGCATATTCTCAATTTCAAAATATACTTACTATGAAATAAATGGTTCATAATTATTTTGATACTTAATAAACAATATTATTATGAATAATTTTTATTTGATTGGTATGCTGATGCAGAAAAAAACCCCAGAGATACAAAAGAGATCAATAAGAACAATGGAAACAATGCACATGATTATTGCTACTATCAATTAGCAAATTACTTTGAGAACTTAATGCAGCTGCTGCCAACTGTGGTTCTGAATAAAGTCTCTCTTTGAAGCTAGAAATGGTCCTTTTGAGTATGAAGAAATTGCCAGTAAGTATAGTACTAAATAAACTAAATATTCTTGTAATCCATACCTCTATGGAGTATTTTGGAGGTGTGAGTACATTTGGATATGATATGCAATTAACTTAAAATCCCTTATTTAAAAAGCAGCTCCTGGGGCGCCTGGGAAGCTCAGTCAGTGAGGTGCCTAACTCTTGATTTCAGTTCTGGTCATGATCAACTCAGTGTTGATCTCAGGGATTGAGACCTGTGTTGGGTTCCACGTTTAGCAGGGAGTCTACTTGAGATTCTCTCCCTCTACCTCTTCCCTGCCTCTCAAAAATAAATAAATAAATAAATCTTTTAAAAAATGGAAATAAAAGATAGCTCCTGAATTCTTTGCTTTACTTTTTAATTCTTTGCTTTGTTTACTGTGCTCTAGCAATACTGTCCCCTTGATGAGACATATACACCAAGCTCATTGCAACCTCGGGGCCTTTACATTTGCTATTCCCTCTATGTAGAACACTTTTCCCTCAGATATCCACATGGCTTTCAGGTCTTGGCTTTCAAATGTCGTCTCATCAGCAAGGCTATCCCTGACTATCCTACCACAAACGGTGCCTTTCCCCCACATCCTCCTTTAACTTCCTGCATAACAGTATGAGTATGCATTTATTTGTATATTTGTTTATTGTCTGACTCTACCATTAGAAGTTAAGCTCCATAGATATAGGAACAACACATGTTTGTTCACTGCTGTGTAAACCCAAAGCTTTATCTCACATTTAGTAGGTGCTCAGTTAATATTTGTGAATGAATGAAGCTGTCATTATACATTTCTTTTTAAAAACAATCTTGTTTTATGTCCTTCAAAACAAAACATTTAAAAAGCTACAATTCCACACATATGTAATAAAACAGTGTCACACAATCCTTGAGGATGTGAACATTAATGTACTATTTCCATTTATTTATTTATTTCTCTCTCTCTCTCTCTCTCTCTCTCTCTTTTTTTTTTTTTTTTGAAGGGGAGAGAAAGAGGACATGAGCGGGGAGGAGGGGCAGAGGGAGAGAGAGAATCCCAAGCAGGCTCCACACTCAGTGGAGAGCCTGACCCAGGGCCTGATCCCATGAGCCTGACCCAGGGCCTGATCCCATGACCCTGAGATCACAACCCGAGCCAAAAATCAAGAGTTGGACGCTCAACCAACTGAGCCACCCAGGCTCCCCAATGTACCATTTCCATTTTATAGGCTACTAAAAAAGAATACATGTATCAATCTCTGTGTAGATTCTAATTTAATATAAACTGTATATGCACACTGAATTCAATCTAAGAAAACAATTCTTTCTCCTTTCAAATGGTTGTTTCTGATGGTATATCTAGTCTGTGCTTTAAAGTTGGGATATTTAAAAGATATATTCCTTGAAGGACTCAGATTTGTACCTACCATATACTCACTAGAGGCTCAACTGGTAACTCTTGGTGAATTGTTGCCATGCAATTTTCCTGTTAAAATCTCTCTACCAGAAAAGAAAATGAAATTCTATCTTGCTTTTAGATCAGAAAAATGGTCTTATATAGCATAAACTCCCCAAATATCTCTCAAGTTAACATACAGGTTCTACATACAAAATAAAGCCTTGTCTTTCTATTAAAAAGAATCCATTTGCTGTATAAAGATAGACATCAAAATAAATCAATGTTCATGCTTCTCTAGAGAAAAAACTAAACTATCCAGTGTTTTCTATGATTGTCCTGCAGGTGCCTAACCTGCATATGATTCAACAACCTCAGTCTAACTTTTCTCTGGTGAACTATTGGCCATTTGTGAGGCAAAGGTGTCATTATTGTGTCCTCATTAGAATCATCCTCATCTATCTTCAGACCTTAATTCTGTTACTAAAATGAGCTCTAGCATTCATATACTAATTCATACACTAAAATAAGATCAATATCATAACATACCATACCACCTATTTTTTTAGATTTTATTTATTTATTTGAAAGACAGAGACACATAGGCAAGCATGGGTGGGAGGGAGGGGCAGAGGGACAAGGAGACTCTCTGAGCATGGGGCCAGACAGGAAGTTCTATCCCAGGACCCTGGGATCATGACCTGAGCTAAAATCAGATGCTTAACCTTCTAAGCCCAGGTTCTCCTACATCACCTGTTATAATTATGTGCCTACCTATTCAAATAAATGGCAATATTCTAGTATTAGAATATATATCAAATTGTTCCTACATCACAGATAAATATTTAATGCTGTTTGAGGCAAGGAAGAAAAATAATGAAATCAATGAATTATCCTCATTGATATTTTAAATCAAGAACTTATTCCTCAGCTAACTTATTAATGACAATTGCTTATTACTAATCCAGGGTCTACTACTAAAAACACATTTATATTATAGAACTATAATACTTCAATCTTTATATTTCATAGGAACATAACACTGTACAATACTTATGTAAAATTTTACAAAGCACTTTCACATACATTACTCATAAGCTATTTTCAGCTCACTATTTCATATAATAACACATTCTAACACATTTCTATATTATGGGGAGATGTGTGAATAGAGGCTAAGTTATTAATTTATTATAAATTTAATTTTATTTATTTATATGTTTATATTTACTGATTGCTTGATATCTTCCAGGCATTTTGCTAGGTGCTTGGGATACTGAGAGGAATAAGATATGGGCATGACCTTTACAGCAGTGGCTGTTTGGGTATGGAGAAAGTAAATGTATTTTTGTAGCACATCCAATAAATTTGGATGTACATGTTTGTGTGTGTATATATGTGTATTCATAAATACACATAAATCACATACGTATGTATTATGTATATACATATATAATCATACATACATATTTCATCTGATCTCTCCATGTAAGTCAATAGTTACTTACACTCTGAACACACATAAATAGTGAAGTTGGAGTGGATGTTATACTTTTTAGGAAAATCACAGCTTAATATGCAGATACATGCATTTATATGACTTTCCTAGAAACATAGAAATATGTTCAAGGTTCCAGCTGTGATGAAAGATTCATGGCCTTATAAAATTGAGTAATATTTTGGGGGGGAAATGGCTTCTTTACAGTAATCTGAAAGCAGAACTGCCCTTAAGAGTCAGAAGCAACCTATGTAGCTGATTTGAACTTCCTGTGCTGAGTATCAGCTGGGCAGAAAGGTTAAAGATCTGCCTCTGGAGATTTGGATCTTGAGGTGATTTTACTCATTTGGAATTCCCAGTGAAAAAGGTCAAGTCCTGAAGCAGTGAAACAATCAAAGTCCCTAGGAGTTGATTTCTCAAAGCAGAGATGACTTCTCTCACAAACCACCACCACCACAAGAAAAGCCCCACTAGCTCTGAGGGCAAGGTCCTGTGGAAGTGAAACCCTAGTTAGCTTCTGGAAAAAACAGGAGAGGTGGGAATGAGACCAGTACAAACCATCCCTACCAATGTTTTCAGTTTGACTTTGAGACAGCCCTGTCTAGAATAAATTCATCATCATCTTTATCAGAATCCCAGACAATCTTTATTTCCATATCACACACTACATAACATATTCTACACTGTTTTGCCTAAAATTTCACTGAAGTGATAGAAAAGATGAGATCACATTTTCCCCCCAAACTAATGTTTTTCTGAGTCCTCACTGAGTTGTACCTTAGGCATTATTCAAGGACCAACCCAAGCCTTTATAATCGCCAGTGCCCTATTTATATAACTACCAAACTATTCTTCTTTCCATCTCTGCCCTTAAGATTATTTAAGTAAAATTCATCCTAAAATTAATCTTTAGCACTCAATATAACTATTCTAAGATTTAACCATACGTATCAGTTGAACAATGAAATTTTGGTCAGGTAAGATTTAGATAAAGAAAGGATCTTTTCCTTCCCATAGGTCACACTGCACCTTTCTCACTCTAGGTTCAGTGGGAGATTTATGACCCAATAGTCTAAGACAGTCATACTCCTGTGCATGTACGGTGACAATAATTGTGTATCATCCTTGGAAGATTTAAGAAAACAAACACTCCAAACGTGTTCAGTGTTCTGTGTTTCAAATGAGGAACCAGGTGGAGAAAGCAAAATGTCCTTCTGAAGAGGTTTTCCTTTTAACTATGGCTAACTGATATCTACAAATCTTGATGGCCCGTTGTTCTTTTCCATTTCACTGTCTGCTGGAGCCAGGAGTCCTGCTTCCTTCCTCTCCCTCTCCAGGTTCCTTCCCCATTTCCCCATCTACTTTCCCACCAAACATCTGTACAAGTTCAACACAGTATGGAGGAAATCGTGCATAAACCATTTAACTTCCAATTTTGCAGAGCAACGTATTCCTTTGGAGTGGGGGAAGGGTTCTAATACATTGCTGCAAACAACTTTTGGCTGACGAGAGATTCTTGTGCACTGTAATATGAGTGATAAGGTCTCCAGGAGGGAAAGCAGAAGCACACATTTCTTTAGGTTGACTGTGTGAGTTACTTCATGATGCTTTTCCCACATTTTATGGCTTATAGGTCTACCTTTTCCTAGGATTTGATGAAAACAAAACCAAAACAAAGAACTACAAAACTCTTTAAAAAATTTCTACCACTTACCTAAATGTTGAAAAAGATCTCAGGAAAATACCCCTTCCTCCAAGAATCACTAAATTTCTGTCCAAGGTGGCTGTGACTTTCGTGTCAGGCCACTTACTGTAATGGCTTTCTTTGGCATAATTCCTTCATGGTGGGCTCTTCTTTCAAAGTGGGAAACCACCTTACCTTTCATTCATTACCATTCAAAGTGCAAATCAATGACTCATTTTCTTCATTAAAAAGAAAAAGAAAAGGGAAGCCTGGGTCCCTCAATCTACTGTCTTACATTAAGGAGCCAGTTTTCCACCATTAATTACTGCTCTACCCTTGCTTTATCACACTAAGACGAGGTAAGACTTTTTGTCATGTTCATTGATCTTTTTTGCCTTTGATTCTATAAACAGGAACTATCTGTAAGTCAAGCTGTACACTCTTGGATTAAAGCCCAAGCTATTAACACTTTTTCAAAGGGTATGCCATAATACTACTGTCAGAATCAGTGTGGATAAGAATGCTTGTTTGACAGATCAAGTTCTAATTCTAAATGGTGCAGCATCCCCTTTCTTGTTAACCTTTATCAAGATAATTTGATAATGTTTTGTGCTCAATTGGAATTCTGCCCATAGGTCCTAACAAATTGAAAGATGACAGTGTGCCATTGTTTTATTATCAGGATATACTGATTAAGTATTGCTGTAAAGAATTTAGCATAATATACACTTACAATAAAGTATTTATATTTGGCAGACATTCTCTTATAAACCCAAATGAAAAACTAAACCTCTCCTGCCCCAAATTTACTTATTCAGCTATCTAGGATGGGGGGGGGTGCTTACTTTGTAGAGAACATAAGTTGCCAGGCTCCTCAGGAAGTAGTTCTATTGAAAACGAGAGAGTATAGGGGGGGTCTGCTTCTTTCCTTGTATGGTTTGTCCAGTTTGTAACAGCTGCCTTTTAAATGTTATGAATTCAAATCACCTTTTTTGGGCTTCATGGCATAGAACTTAGATGTCACATAGAATTGACTTGAAATGATTTGACAGGTTCAAAATGCAGAAGCGCTACATTGTGGAGGTGTCAGGGGTGGGGGAGGGAATTTAATCAAGAAGCAGTCATCCCTGTAGTTATTTTTGTGTGAAAGTGGGAGGCTTATGTCTAGGATAGAATGTATCAGACTCCTAAGTTTCTGTAACAGGACATAAACTATGCTTTCTGCACTTCTAAACTCTAAATCACATGAGTCTAATTTCATAAACAATATCAGAGAATACTGGCACTTGAAGCAATTCTTAGAAAATTCACCTTTCAGTATTTGCCAAGACTATGTTTGAAACAAATAGTTTTGAAAGCTACTGTCCAAGGCTTTACTAATGACTAGGGCTTCTATGTTGGCTATGATCCAGTCTGTATTGAGGTAAACTAATGTTTCCCCAAATCTGGTTTCTTTTCTTTTCTTTTTTTAAATTTATTTATTTATTTATTTATTTTTGGTTTCTGCAGTTTAGTATTTAAATAAAAAAAGGTCCCATCAGCAAATAAATTGGGAAAATATTGGCTTAAACAAAATTAATTAGTTTTCCTTCTTACTAGACTTCTAAGAATCTTTAATATGCTAATATAGTTTTGAATCTATAAAAGGGAGATTACAGTTTGTTGCATTTTCCATTTCTCGAACCCATTTTTGATGGAGTAACTATTAACATCTAGCATAATTAGTTTTCTAAAGAACAAAGGTTGGGAAATGCTCCAGAAATCAATATGTCCAGATTCTACTACAAGTATTTCCTGAGAAATGACTTCTCTGCATTATGATATAATATGTCTTCAGGTTTTACAGTGAGTCAGTAAAGGAAAGAGTTTTTGATTTTTGTGTTTTTTAAAGATTTATTTCTTTATTTGAGAGTGAAAGAGCATGAATGTGAGCATAAGAGCAAGAGGGGACAGAAGCAGAGGGAGAGAATATCCAAGTAGACTACCACTGAGTGTGGAGCCTGATGGGGGGCTTGATCTCATGTTAGTAGGGATGGTGTTGCAATGATTGTTCTTGTACAAATTTTTGAGTCATATATTATGCATTTTTGTTGGGTATAAAACTAGCAGTCTAGGGGCATCTAGGTGACTCAGTTGGTTAACCACACAACTCTTGATTTTGGCTCAGGTCATGATCTCAGGGTCCTGGGACTGAGCCCCAAGTCAGGTTCCATGCTCAGTGAGGAGTCTTCCTGGGGCTCTCTACCTCTCCCTCTGTACCCCCCTCTCTCTGTCTCTAAAACAAACTAGCAATGCAATTGCTGAATCATATGATATATATATGTAATGGTTTTCCAGAAGTAGTAGTACCAAATGATACTTCCATGAGAAGTGTATAAAAGTTTCAACATCCAGGCCAACATTTGATTGTATCAGTCTTTTTAATTGTGATCTTTTCTTCTTAATATGTCAACTTCACATAGTACCTTAAAATATATTCTACAAAATTGAAGACACTAGTAGCTCTGTAGTATCTTCCATAAACCTCCAAGCTTATTAGGTATATAATTATCTTTATATTATAAAAGTTTATAACACATTCTCTTCTTTAATTATAATTTAGTTTTATATTTTCTCTGTATAGACTATAAAAATAAAAAATCTAATAAATGACAATTATGAAATTATGATTATATGAATATTATTCATTGCAAAAAAAATAATGTGATAGAATTCCTAAAGCAGGAGATGCAATTCTGTCACTAGATCTGTTCTACTCAATGGAGAATTTTCCAAGTATAAAGGTCAAGTTCATTCCCCAACAATTGTTCAAAAACATGATACATTTTATATTGCTTCATATCTGAATTTTTACTTTTTGTCCAGCTTTTATACTTCTTAGGGTTTCTAATTGCTTTTCTTTTTCCTGTTGACAAAAGAATACTTATATCTCTACTTCATCATTAATTTTACTCAATTTATTCATTAATTCTTATAAGACATCCATATTCTTTGGAAGATATTATTCTTCAGGCCCTGACTCTGGTCATATGCTCTAATTTGAAATGACTACTCTCAACTATATAGCTGCCATTCTAGGACACTGCACTCTAAATCCATTGCTTCTTGGCTTTAATACTTTTCCTCTTTCCTAGATTATAGGAAATAAATATATATATATATTTTTTCTTAAATATATCCTCGGGTAGCTTTTTCTAAAAGTGCGTGTTTGATATAAATTGTCTGAATCATTGCATGTCTAAGGATGTCTTTATTTTATACTTAACTTTGATTAATAGTTCAAGGTTTAAAAGCATATCTTTTCAGAACTTTGAAATCGCCAAATTTTTTTCTAGGATCTAGTGTTATATAAAGTCTGATACCAAGTGGATTCTCATTCCTTCATAGGAAATGCATTTTTATTTCCCTTGATAAGCTCTTAGGATCTTCTATTTTTCATAATGTCCTAGGATTTTAAGAGAATGTGTCTAGATCTTTTTACAGTCATCCTGTTTAGGGGTCAATGGGCCCTTTCAATCTGAAAATATTCTTTAGTTTCAGGAATTTACATCAATCATTTCATTATAAATTCTTTTTTTCTTCTGCTCATATCTTTTTAGGTTGTTGTTGTCTTTCTCATTGATCTTCTTTCTATGTATTTACTTTCTCCAAATATATGCCTTTATTTTTCAACTTTTTCTTTTAGTGAATATTTATTTCAGTTGTCCTATTTTTATATTCTAAGAATTCCATGTATTTCCCTTTTGTCCCCTTATCATTATAGCTGAGCTGGTTTTACGAATGTAATGTCTTCTTAAATGTTTCTGAGCCTGCTAATTAGAAGTTTTAAAAATGTATCTTTATACTCAAATTGCCTATTCTTTCTTCATGACATTTGCTAGCCCTCAAACATCAGCGGTTATCAGTCTATTAATGAAGAACTAAGTTGCTTAATACAAGTAGCTAGTGCAAGTTAGTTACGTTTTCTGAACCAAATTTTCCTCAGAATGACAGAGCATGGTAACTGGCAGGCTTTATGTGAAGGACTGGGGCTGAGATCAGACAGCAAAGCAAAACAAGCATGTTATACCTGCCTATTCCTCACTAACTCCATCTGAAAATGGGGAGGGCTTTCCTCTGAGGGTCACCATCATTGCAGATCCCTAAATTCCTTAAAAGATTGGTTTTCTAGTTTTAGATTAGGGAATAATAATATAATGGAGGGTGGGTGAAGGGGAGGGGACGGCTTTCCCAGCAGCTCCATCCTTCAAAGAGATCACCTTATTTTCTAAACCCCTTCTTCTTCCTCATGTCCCAAACCAACACAAGTTTGAAGCCTGTTTGTGCTCCATTGCCAGGAAGCATGTGTTCCCCCTCAACCATTCTTATATTTGCTCTGGACTGTAATGTCTGCTTTGATTTATCTATTTTCCATCTTTCAGAAATTTCTGAAAAATCTCTTGTCTCTTGACACCATTCCTCCCATTTTTAGAACTGCCCTATTTATTTTCATGCTGACCTTTGGGATGTAGCTGAGGGAAAAGTTTTTGGCTAGTGTGCTTTGAGCCCCTAATTCTTACACAAAATTTAACACTTGGGAGGCATACATTTAAAACAAATACCATCTACATAAGAATATCATTAGGAATTAATACTGTTGGAAATCTTGATTCTGAGACTTTACAACTAAATTTTCATAGTTTATGAACCAAATTTACTATGAAATCATTTAGAAAACAAAAGCAATAAGTGAAATTCATTTTTGATCTGTATGAGGTCACCTAGCTTTAGAGAACGGGAGAGACTCAATTCAATCAGAAACTCTGTGGGGTCCTAGACAGTCCCCAGATTGAATTCAATTGGGAATTTTGTCATGCAGAATTTAACAACAGTTTGTCCTTCAGCCTCCAGCTCCCCGGTGCTATCCCTGGACGCCTGCCAGTATCTTCCCCTAGTCTGCCCTTCCCTAGACTGTGGGCTTCAGGGGGAGGAGGGAGAAGAGGAGGGCATGGAACACCCCTCTTGTTAAAAGAGAAATTGGGAAATTAACAGGTGTGAGAGAATGCTGAACCTCCTTGGAATAGTCCTGGGGCTTGCTTCCTGGTGTAATATAAAAATGTGAAAAAATATTTTAAAATATCAAGAGCTCTGGTGAAAGGAAAGGGGTTATCTGAAACATTTCAGGTCCAAAGTAAACATGCACAATTGATTGATCCAGGAGATCATTAGAAACTAACATCATCCATTCAGGAATGCCTGGGTGGCTCAGTCAGTTAAGCGTCTGCCTTTAGTTCAGGTCATGATCCCAGGATCCTGGGATAGAGCCCCTCCTCAGACTCCCTGCTCAGGGAGGAGCCTGCTACTCCCCCTACTTGTGCTCTCTCTGTCAAATAAATAAAACCTTAAAAAAAAAGAAACTAACAGTATCCATTCAATATGGCATTTTCTTTGCACCGAATACTGTGTACTTGCTAGTGATAAAATGATCAGTAAAGCATTATATATTAACCTCAAAGAATTCATAGTCTGATGGTTGTAGATTAACATATAATCACTATCTTATTTAGAAAGCATAATGAAAGACATCTACACAGTTTTTATAAACACAAAGAGCAGAGGTATCTATCCAATGGTGTGTTGGTAAATGTTCAACAACCGGCTTTCTGGAGCATAGGTTTTGCCAATTTCTATGGCATAAATACCCAAACCATGGCCAGTTTCAAGCTCATGTGCAGTAGCACATTCTTATGTAATGTTTTTGCCCTACTGATACACCAGATTTTAAGAGTACAAGTAATAAAATGTAGTGAAGTAATAACTAGCTAATAATGAAAAAGTGATGAATTTTGAGTATTTATTACCTTTGTTTTTAATATAATTTATTTAATTGCAAGTTTATATAAAATAATGTTTAGTAATAAATGGGCGTCACAACCAGCTCACAAAACGTGAAAAATTAGCTATTGGTTTGAAAGTCAGTATAAGCAGGCTCCAGCAAAGAGCTACCTGCAACTGGGGGATGGGGCGACCAACATCCTGCAGGATGCAAATGAGGGCAGGACCCTTTACTGGAAACAGGTTTATGGCCATTAGAATTGGAAGGAGAAAGGTAACAGAAAGGAAGAGGGAGTAGTAAGGAGGGCTGATGACACCCAGAAAAACAGTGCACTCCATATAGCCAAAGCAACACAACTTTACAACTCTGCTTTTTAAAGTAGGCTCTTGTTAAACAATCACCTTCTGCTTAGCAGGGAGAGGATGGGAGTCCTCAGTTGGCCCTCAGTTCCTGGAACGGTAAGGACAGGAAAAGAACATGGAAATGAAACATTTTTTCCATGCCTACTGGGACATTCCTTCTAGTTTATGATGATGTAGTCCATCATGGGGGCAGTGGCGGGTATGTGTGTGTGTGTTGCCAGGAGGACTCATGAATGGCTCACTAAACAGAAGATCCAGTGAAAATCTAAGTTAGCAGTGATGCTCGTTAACACAGAGCTGCTGGGGGGCCAAGATTTGCTGAGACTCTGATCGTGTTCTATGGAATATGAATGATCGAGGAGTCCACAAGTGGTTGAGTCAACTGTCATTTTTAAGCTATATTTTAAAAACTCTTATCAAAATGTATATACTCCATATACATATAACCCATATCACGTGTCTTTGATTGCAACTGACAGAAAACATGTCTCTAGTTTAGTTTAGATGTTGGGGAAAACTATTAGCTAATGTCATGAAAGAAGTCTAGAGGTAGAGCTCAAGCTCACTGAAGGTAGTTCTTGACCAGAGGCTCAAGTAATGACACTGGGACCTACTGTCTCTTTCTCTTGGCTCCATTCCCATTCTCAGATGGGCTCTGCCTATGAAGTCACAGGAAGGCTAATCTGTTCAATTTCTCCCTCCCAGAAGTTAAATAAAATTCCTGGGCTTGCCTGGCCAAAACACATCTGATTCCAAAGGACCAGTTTGGGGTCTTTACGAAGCTGCCTAAATGTTTAGGTGCCCGCTCCCGAACTCATCTGCGCAACACAATCACCCAGAGCATTTTTTAAAAATTCCAAGGCACAGACCCATCCCCAGTCAGTTAAATCATAGTCTCTAAGGTTGATGCAGGTGTCACGATTTTTTAAGCTCTCCAAGTGATTCCAATGCAGAGACAAATTTAGAAATCCCTGGATTAGGAGCTCATAAGAATATGAGTTTTTAGAATCTCCTTCTAATTTACTAAGAAAGTCAGGTTAGGTTAATTTCCTTAATGCCTCCCTCAAAATCTTTCCTCCTATGCTTTCCCATCTTGTGATAGAACGTGATGGAACGTTTCTCTGTTTGCCCAGCCTGGCATCCATCTGTATCCTCGGTCTGCATTCTGTTCTCCTCCCTCTCGCCCTGCCTTGCCTGACTCCAGGAATCATCTCTTGCCTGCTTTGTATCTTGAAGTTCATCTCTCCGCTGGCTCTTTCTTCGAAACCTGGAAAAACATGCTCCTATCTCTCCTATTCCATAATACCCTTCCCTATTCCCTGCGGCTGCACCCTCTACTCCTAGGGGCTACTTCCCAGCTGGCCTCACCTCTACTGTCCACCTTACAAGAGTGGTCCGCACTCACAGCCTTATCATCTAGCTGTGGATATCACTATTCTCCTGAAACTGTTCTCTCAGAGGTCAGCAGTGACCCACTTACAAAAGCAAATGCCTGTTTCTTTCTCTCTCTTTCTCACTGAAGGTTGTTCTCTGTCCCCTTTTTGAAATACTGTCCTTGCTTTGCTTTTTCGGCTCTTATGGCATCCAAATGCTCCTTCCCTCCTTGTTTTTCTTTCTGCCACCTTTGTTACCTTAAGAAAGCCTTGGAGAAAATAGATATGTGTCCTAAACACATTTTTTTTTCAGGAAATATGTATCGGGAGACTTTAAAGTAAGTAAGGCGACAATTTAGAACACAAAAGAAATTCTTTAAAGACGCTCAACACCACCACTTATCCGAGTGAAAATCTGGAAACAAACTAGGGAGATAGGCTAATTATGGCAGTCCACACAATAGAATACTATCCACAGTAGATTTTCCTACCACACCTGTGTGTTAACGTGCACAAATGGGTAAAATTTTAAGAAGAAAACGGAGGGGCAAAAGAATGTATTGCACATACAATAGAATTTCAACTCTTATAAAAAGCATACAGAATAAGTTGTAAATCAACTTGGTTGCTTTCCCCAAGGTTTCCATTTTAACACTGGCAGCATATCCTTAGTGACATTCGACTTTACCTTCTTTTAAAAGGAATTCAATTTTGGTTTGAAAATCGAACAGAAAATTTCCTTGGTACAAATTTTAATTATTGTGCTTTTTAACAACTGAGTTTGAATTATTTTAATAAAAAGCATTTTCTCATTGCCCAAAAGCTTTGTCTGAACTTAGGTGGTCACCACTGACTAAGAAATATGAGACCATTTTGTTTTTATTGCTTTTATAATGGCAAGGTCAAAGTGTCTCTTTCCATTTGAAAGGTGAAGTAACATCCTTCAAAAAGCTAAATGTGATAAACATCTGGTTCGTGGCTTTCCCTTTGAATATATGTGCTGCTGAAACTTTAATAAAGTAATTATAAAAGAAATTGTGCAAAAATATTTTTTCTGTAGATTCATAAGGCATAGATCATTAATTTTTAGTTTAACATATAATTATCACGTATATGTGCAAAATAGGGCTAAGAGACTTATTAAAAGAGAAAAAGTGAAAAAAGGATCGAAACATTGACTGCTACCTTATATTCTGAGAAATTTTCAAAATTCTGGATTTTTGCCTTCTCTCCAATAGTGGGAGATTACTAGAATTATGTTTTCTGCCAGAAATAAATGGAATTCACTAAGACAAAAAATTAGAATAAATCAACTGCAGTAGTAAAATTAAATGATTTTGTTATTGCTAACATGAGCATAAACCATATAAAAGTCTTCACATATGATTTTTAATGTATAGATGGAGAAACTGAGATTCAATAAGGAAGTTCTTATTTCTGCTACACAAGTAAAAAAAGAAGAGGTGGAACAGGATCATGTCTCTTCTTACTTTCAATCAATTCTATTTCCTCTCTACTGTATGGAATGTCAAGGGATTAGAGCTGCACTGCTTTAGTTGGTTCTCTCCAATAGTCCAGATGGACAAGTGTACGGTTCCCATCCACTCCTACAACTCTAGAAAAATCTGGTGGCAAAAATGAATCAGGGAGCCTCATTTTCCCCAAATGTACAAGTTAACACATTAGCATGACTATCTTAAATTGGCCTTCCTTTTCCCAGCAACAAACCAGCTTTTCCTTCCTGATCAGCCACAGTTACATCAGAAGGGTATGGACTCCTTCTTGTTCCCTGGAGGTTATGTGAGGGATAGCCAAAGAGTCCCTCAGAAGGGCAGGTGCCTCCCGCAAGGAGATAAAGCATTTCTCGTATGCAATTCCTATGCGGAAGATGGGGGGAGGGGGGAGAAATACACCTGCAACTATGAGAAGTCTAGCCAGTTTACAAAAGAAAAGGTTGAGACCACTAGGAGTGATGTGGTACAAGCCACTGTTCACTGTAAATGCCCCAGGGCGCTGGCCCAGGAGGACATGAAGAATACCATCACACTCACCACCACCAGTAGCACCTCGGGGAGAATGGCAAGACACACCAGAGATCTGGTTGCAGAATTCACCCTTTCCAACACAGTCTCTGTGTTTGTGAGAGAAATATGTCCGTGCTCTAGCAACAGCTCAAAGTCCAACAAAATAAGCCATTTTGTTTTGTGAAGCAACTTTTAAGTGCATGGGGTATTTTTTTTTTTTTTTTTTTTTGGAAAGTTTATAGGCTGGAATGATAAACGAGCTTTGATAGGGTGAAATGAAGTGGTAGAGGCAAAGGAGAAAGGATATATTTTCAGGTGACGTTTGAAAAGGGATGGAAAGTTAATGAGGTGGAGAGATACAGTCAAACTGTTCCAGATGGCAGGGTCTGACACAGGAGGCCAGCGAGGGTTACCAAAAGGAATGAGGATGGGGAGACGGGAGACTGAGGTCCAGCAGAGAGAGGGCATTCTCAGCCTAGATGATAATCAATTCTGAATCACATCACGGGGTGGATGAGGAGCCATTAGAGGAGAACGCTGGAGGAGCTTGGAGACCAGACACAGACAGATGGGCAAGTGCAGAGGGACCTAAAAAGAAAATCTGAGGCTATCAGAAGACGAGCAATCATGTCCAAAAAAACGACATGAGCCTGATGAGTTCCTTGGATTAAAAGAATGTAGCAGAAAGGGAAGGGGTAAGAAGTCTTTCTCCTCTTCCATCAAACAAAAGAATTGAATGCATTATGGCAGTTGATTGAGATTACATATGGGAAATGAATTTCTGAATAGGAAAAAAATTAAACACCAGATGAGTGTCAAAGAATCTCGGAGTTTAGAGGGACTTGGAGGTCACTTGAATAATCCTTTGGAAGACTATCAGACACATTGTGAGATTGTTCTTGTTGGGGAGAATTAAGAATGAGATTGCTGGCTGTCCAAGATAGTTGAGCTTCAGTTCTCTCCAGAGACAAGTCCTAGATTAATGTCTGACCTTCCCTTTCAAGCACGATGAGTGTGTGACTGGGGGAAGTGTAAGCAGCAAGGACTGAAGGGAAGAGACTGCGGGTATGATAGGAACAAAGCCTTTAGACCTGCTCAGTGTCCGTGGATAAAGTAATGTCCGTGGATGCTCGGGCAGCAGAAGAGAAGAAAGGACACTGAGGCTGGGAGGAGAAATGAGGAAGGAGAAAGAGGCAGAGAGAAAGAAAAGAGGCACAGCAGGGAGCAGCGGGATGCCAGCCACAGACGTCTCACTCAGATACCCCATTGGGATGAGGTCAACAGGGCTGCCTCTCTAGGAAGCTAATGGGACAGGGTCAGAGACAGCTAATTCTAATTCCAGGCCACATGTGTCATTGTGAAGCGAGAGGAAGGGAAGGCAGGTAGGAAATAAAATGACCCCGAGGCCAGCTATGATTTTGGAATCTGTAGTAAAATGAAGGCGGAGAATTTCAGACATGAGGTTTGAGCCGGTAGAGAGAAGACAGGAAGACAAAGTGAATGGTGACAGAACACAAAGGTGACCAGAGATTGCTCCCCGTGGAATGTCAGTAAATATTTATTGGCCGATGTTGACTTTGGTAGACAGAGTGAAGCCAGTGAAAGGAAAATGCCATTGCCAGCACGGCGTGGAAGTGCACGTCTCTGGACCCCACACAGGGGCCCCTGAGGAGGGAGGAGAGTCACGCCCGTTACCACCACAGAAAGTGATGCTGAGCACATGAGGCCAACCAGTCTCAAGGAAAAAGAAATGATGAAACTGTGACAGGAGAGAATGCACAAAGCCTGTCAGAGCTGTGAAAATATATTCCCTTCTCAGAGAATATATTTACTTCTCTTGAGGACTCTAGCCCCTGGCGGAGAAAGCAGGACTCCCAGAGGTAGCAGCTGTGAAGGTAGAGGCGCCAAGAAGCCTTGCTTTACTTGCTCAAGAAAATTCCTCTGTCAGATGTGGCTAGAAAGCTGAGAAAATGTTATTTATGAATTTGGCTCCAAGGCCAGGTAACCGGCAGACAGTCTCCTTCTGAAGGAGAGGACAGGTGTAGTGGCAGAAGACAGTATCTCTTCTCCAGATTTCGCTGCTAGATGAGAAGAATGCTTTCGACAGTATTTGGTCTATGAGGGGCTCAAAGTTCCTGTTCCAATGGCAGGGGCAGGCCTTTCAAGTTAAGGTTATTTTCTTCTGGTTCTACCTTTGTAAGGGACCAGAAGGCAAACAAATTGACCTTCAAGACTCATAAGAAAAGAGGACTTGATTCTCAAATCTGAGAAGTGTTAAGTTCACCTAAAACATGCTCTGCTATAATACTGTGGGTCATGCTTCTGTGTGGGATGATCCTTGAAAATTATTCTCAAATAAAGAACTACTCATTTATCGTTAAAAATATATTGATTAAAAATGTTTGCTATGAGGCTCCTGGGTGGCTCAGTCAGTTAAGTGTTTGCCTTCAGCTCAGGTCATGATCCCAGAGTCCTGGGATCGAGCCCCACATTGGGCTCCTCGCTCAGTGGAGAGCCTGCTTCTCCCCTTCCCTCTGCCTCCAGCTCCCTCTGTTTGTGCTCTCTCTGTCTCTCACTCTCTCTCTGTGTCAAATAAATAAATAAAATATTTTTTAAAAAATGCTTGCTACACCTTTAGAAATCCCACCCTAGGATTCTAGCATAAAAAATGGCAGTCTCTGGCAGGCACAGTAGGTACACAACAAGTATCTGTTACATGGACAATAGAGAGATGAGCGAAGAAGCTAAAAAACATGTCAGCTACAAAGAGTGTAGGTATGTGTAGAAAACAGTCTTCCCTTAATTGCACCCTTTTCTCCTTAAGAGAATTAAAAGAGATACTGCAAATGCCATTGCAATTTGGGGGACATCAACCACAAATAGCAAGGTTGTTTCGGAAACGTGAAGCTCATCTCCCCTCCCCCTGCCCAAGATCTGGATAAGGTTCTAGCCACCAGGGGTCTAGTAAAAAGCTTGAAACATTTGCTAAGAGCTCATGGATAATTCAGAAGTCCTACCAATTTCAATGATGCAAATCCTCTTCATTTTACCAAAGATCACTCTGAGCCGACTACACTTGTGCTAAGTATCTGGAGAAGGTGTATTAGTTGCAGTCCTCAGTGAGTGTAAAAAAATACATGTGTTTTGGAGGTGAAGTTTGACGGTGTGGGAATTGTGTGGCCAGCAAAGAAGGGAACTTCATTCCAGTGCAAATCCACACAGCATATCTGCACCCCACCCCCCAAAAAACTCCCAAAGGAGGAGCATTAAGATTGCAATTCCTTATATTTCTTGGTTTTATTATAACAGTCTGAGAAAAACAGCACCACAGGTAGGGGTGGGGTTCAAAGAATTCAATGAACAACAGGTAGCCTTGGTGGACCTTGAACCTGGTTTGACAGAACTGTGAGTGGATGACAAGGTAAGGCGCTGCCCCACTCGGGCATACCCCTGCTAATATCCCAACATCAGTCAGACACGCCGAGGAGTCAAATTATGGCAAATTGTTTCCATATATAGATTTTATTTTAGCCGTCAATTGGCAGTCTTAAACTAAGTGCCGAAGAGAAAAGAGCAGATATAAAGATTTGGGGGGAAAAAAAGTGAAATGGCAACTTCAAAGAAGGCATCAATACTTTCTTCATTTTTCTAGATTTTTAGCAACTGCCTTAGTAATAAGCATTTAAATCTCTTTCCACTGCAAGGGACCAATGCTTCCAGAAGGCTTGGAAAACTGGTAAAAGTTCCAAAAAAAAAAAAAAAATGTAATAACATTGCCTGGGTCCACTCTTGTTTTAGTATGTAGGACTTATGAAAGAATTTCTGATACACATGAGTAAAAATTATTGTTCCATGATCTTCAGGGAAGAGGAGCATCAACTTTTCAACATCATGATAGGTAAATGCTAAAATCAGCTAAGAAAAGAACTTTTCAGAATAAGAGTCCTTTCTTTAAAAGTCTTAGCCAAACCATAACATAAAGGACCGTCTTTTAATAGTGATTCATAAACAGAACTTGTACATTTATACCAATTGCCGAGGATACAGTCAAAACAGAATTTACTACGCCATGCTAGCAGCCCAATTTAAAATGGATAGTCTTTCCTATATTTTCCCCAAAGTACCTTTTAAAAGACTTGCTCTGCTATCCAAATAACTTGCAAATGCATTCGGTAAGTTGGGCTATAGTATTTATTCTCTTTCCTGTTATTGACCCAAGATCTATTTCTCACTATTCGCTTTGTGCTCATTCTTCTGCCAAATAAAATATTAATTGCATTTTTAGCTGCACTGCTGGTGATCAAAGAACTCTGATATGTCAAGTTAAACTGATAGAAATAGCATCCATTACTGTATTTATAGGTTCAGAGCTCCTAGAGCATAATTACACCCATTAATTACTTGACAGTACTCTATATTACAGGCTAAAAAAGACATTTGCAGGTACACCAATGAGTAAAGTTGTTTTTTTTTTAAATAATAAATTCTCTCTAAAGAAGATCCTATCTAAAGGAAAGAAGGCAAGAGGGCTCTCGTATCTATACATAGCTAAGGCAGAATTTTTAAGCATTCACTAACTTTGGAACGGAATGCACACAAAGTAAAATGAGATGGCACAGATAGAGGGATTTCCAAGAAAAGCATAATTCAAATGTCCCAGAGAGATTTAATTAATATTTTAGAGTTCTAAGAGAGACAATCCCGAGCCAGTAATTCTTGATGATAAGCTACAGAGCGATGATATTTTACTTTCAAATAAACTTCTTCAAATATCACCTAGGACCCAAGCATTTCAAATTACCTACATTTCTGAACACGCACTTCTAACACATAAAACCAAAATAAAGCTGTCCTCGGAGAAAGCCCACGAGACATTGGAAATTAGTCGAATAAACAACAATTCTGTAGATTGCCCAGCTGTGCGGGTCCCGAGGCTGCCAGCTGCATTTAGCACATGTATGAGGCAAAGGACGGCAACGCACACTTGACTCCTCTCGGCCAGTTAATCAGCATGCAAAATGACGGTTTCTCATAACAACTTCAGCACCGGACCCCAACACGTTTTCTTTTCAGCAATGAAGGAAGTCGTTAAGGGAAAAAAAAAACAAAACCCGCACACACAAGCCAGGTTTCTTCCTAATGTCAGCAAGAGCACAAGCAGGACGGAAGGACGAAAAGCAAAGCCCACTCTACCTGTCCGTGTATCTATCTACACATATTTCACGGAGTTCTTTGTTGCCTGACGATACATTGTAAAGGCAGTCATATTTGAAAGTGAAAACCATTCAACTGCGTTTGTAGGCTACGGCAACAGACCCGCAGGGTGAATGACAAGGAAATCACGGTACCTTTAGTAAGTCGTCTCAGAATTTGACAACGGCATTTAAAAGAGACAGCTATCATTCTTGCTCACTGCTTTCTGTGGCAAAGTGTACTCAGGGTTCTGCTCTGGTGGCCGCAGCGGCAGCATGTGAATTCCTTGCGCACATACCAGGAGAAAGGTAGTCCCAGTGGGGAGTGACAAAGCTTAATTCCTCTTGGCTGATGCAGAGGTCCGCTACGTGTCATCTGGCAAAGCTGTGTCATTCACTCCTTCTACCACCCCTGCCCGCCACAGCCTCCTCCCCCTGCACAATCACAATGGCTTAGAAAGTGAGGCTGTTTCGATAGCAACAAAGCACCAAATTGTGGGAAGCAGGGACAACGCTGGGAGAGGAGCCGTTTCATAAATCTAATACTAAGCGCCGAGCAATGCATTCGGTTTGAGGCAAAGGGCTACGTATTGCAGCTGTCTCAGCTACCCCCGCTCCCTTCCGTCTCAGCATCAAGTCGGTGTGCTTTATGTGTCTCATTTAACTAGAGATGTTAGTGAAACATTTCCTGCTTGCACCCTCACTTTACAAAGAAATGCATATATCATATACTATGTTTTTGCAGCAAGAATGGAAGGCAAAGGAGGGAGGCAGGTTATCTTTGGGATTCAGGACAAAATACCAGGGAAACAGCCCTATCACAGAGTCAGAAAGACCTATTTGGCACTTTGCAAATCTGTGAGGGCCAACGCAGTCTAGGTTGGGAGATGAAAAGCAAGAAGGGCTAAGGGAAAGGGCTCTGGCAAGGCGGACCATCAGGCAGATGGAGTCCCAGCCCCCTTAATTACCCTTTCCAAAAAAAAAAAAAAAAACTTGACCTGGAAAGCAACGCAGTCAAGACTGCTTCTAAAGATACCAGGAATAAATGCAAACAAGGCCAAGTACTTCTATTTTTAATGTACTTTATTATCCTATTTCCCAAACAGCCCTCCCCCAAACCATTCTTATCATTATGCAAATAAAACAGTCTTCCGACATTGCAGATATTTGTACCTGCTTCAGCAGAGTGAAGAGGAAATTAACAAACCCTTCACAATCCATTCACAAAATGACAAGAAGGCGGAGCACGTTTCTTCATTTGCTTACACCAGCCTACTCACCATATAGTCAATACAAACTAACATTTGGTATGGAATTTTCATCAAAATCCAAGAATCTCCTGCGGGAGTTAATACAAACATTCAGAACCCCTCCAAAAAAAATCACAGTTGGCGAGGAACTTAAAAAAAAATCAGCAATTAGTTAAAATGAAAAGATACATCACTGTCCAAACTATTTGATTAATATTTCTAGGATTTAAATGAATTATTCATACTTATTTTCTACCCCTAAGGCTGGGGGGAAAAAACTATGAAGGTGGTTTCTAAAATAACTTCCAATATTCCAAATTTAGTCATAGAGCTTTCTCCTTTTCATTCATAAACACCATATTAAGTCAAACAATTTCAATCTGCTGATACTGAAATGAATAGGCTTTCTATTTGGGGTCTAATAAAAAATAATTCGTGTAAAAAGTAGCTGAATATTGTAAGCATTTACTTTAAAGGTTTTTGAAAAGAACACAATTCCCTTACCAAAGATGGTCTAGCTAAAGCAATCAGCTACCACTAATCAATAGGAAAGTACATTAAATGGATTGTATTGCAGAATCGAATTTGTATAACTGTTCCAATTAGCATAAATCTGTTTTTGCATTTCAACCCATCTCATTTTCATCTTTATTAGGTCATCCCTAGTAATCTTTTAGTCTCCTTGATATTTTTTTGCTTTGATAGAAATGTACCTTAGTGCTAGGGAATTGGGTTATTAGCTAAAGCGAGATAAATATTTATAGTTAGCTCTTTAAAAGATCCTTTCCTAAATTTAACATCTTTCTTTAAATCTAGGTACTCAGAATATGCAGTTGTCAAATAGCATTAGTAAAATCTTGCCTGTGGACTATCACTACGCCAGCCCATTTTATTAATGTCTATTCAAATAAAACTCAAAATCATACAGGAATCTCTTGCCCCCTGCTATTATGCTTACTCAGATCTAATTTGCTTCTTCCTTAAGGCTAATGTGATCAAATATTTCCTCTTTTACTAGAATGCTCAATTCATTTTTCAACACTGTCTTCTGGTCCTAAGAAAGATCCTCAGAACTAGTAAAATATCCTATTTTTCTAGCAGTAGAAAAAACCCCACTCTGGGGCCCTTTGAAAGGTTCCTGGAGGCTCAAATTAGGGGAATTTTTTCTTTCTCTTTGGAAATTATGGCTGCCAATCTGTATATATCCTATTAGCCAGCTCAGGCTCAGCTCCAGGAATCTTAGAGAAATAGAACCATCCTGGAGTGACCCCTTTCTAGGAAATGAAGGAATCTGCCATGTGTTCCTACCTCCTTCCATTTTTGGCCTCTCTGGTCCTCAGAGATTTCCCTAGGAGCCATTCCCAGTTCTGCCTTCTTATCCGAAGCCCTTCCTCCTCTCTTCACCTGATTCCAGCCTCACCTACATCCTGGACTCTAATGCCGACCCAAAGGCTTCCAGCAGGCAAGCTTTTCTATCTCACAATTCACTGGCCTGTACGACAAAGGACCCAAGAAGGCAAGGCAACTGAACCACACAGCCTACTAACGTAAGCTACCACCGGGCCAAGTAACCTACATTTCTCGGCCACCAGTTTAATACAAGTATTTGTCTTTGGAACCCTATAATCAGCTGTGACAATTATGGTGGCTCGCTGGAGTCTACATAACACAAACTGAAAAGCATACTCTTGGAGGGTCACTAAGTGGGGACTGTAGAGATACAAAGCAGGCAAAATTGTAGAAACTATATATCTGACTAAGATCCAAAGTGATCTGGAAAAGAGTTAGTTGATGAAGTTTACTCCTTTTTTTTTTTTTTTTAAATCTCAGTATGAAAACATGTGCTTGCTGGATTCAGGGCTGATTATTCCCTTAAAATGATAATTCTTATTTCAGGGCATCTTTATAATATTAGTTTTCTGGGGCCCCTGGGTGGCTCAGTCAGTTAAGTGTCTGACTCCTGATTTTGGCTCAGGTCATGATCTCAGGGTTGTAAGATCGAGCCCCACGTCCAGCTCTGCACTCAGTGGGGAACCTGCTTGAGATTCTCTCTTCCTCTCTCTCTGTCCTACCCTGCCCCTACCTCTCTAAATAAATAAATAAAATACAAGTTTACCCAAGTGTGTGTGTGTGTGTGTGTGTGTGTGTTCACAAAGCATTTTCATACACAGTGTTTCATTGGAGTGACTCTGGGGTTTTGTTCCTGGTAAGGACCCTGGTTCTCAGAGGGCATTCTTCATCAAAGTCACTCAGCCAGTAAGTTGCAAAGAACAGGAAAGAGTCCAAGGCCTCTCACCTGGGCTGATTATTCTTTCTTACTCTTTCCCTTTTCACTATGTCCCTTTTGCACTGATAGAAAACATAATCCTGATTAGAGGGGGAAAATCCAATTAACAAAGAACCTTTCTATGCAGTTCCATTTTACAACAGGAGGTGAATCTAGAGTCTACCACTTCGAGCTTCCCTCCTCCCACGCCGCTCTTAGGCACAGCTAGCGTATCCGCAGCCACAGTGACCGAAAGGACCCAGAAACTGGAGGGGGTTAAGACCAATTCCTCCAGGTTCCAGACCATTATAAGTCGAGTGTTTACCATCGGAGTCCATTCTGACTGGGTGGTGTCTCTGCCATATCTGTTTTTAAATATTTTAGTATCACCGCTAGTGACAGTATGGTACGAATTTCATCATGGGATGAAGAATGCAAGCATGAACAAAAACAAAACAAAACCTTTCAGAGTAGCTTAGGATGTATATATATATATAATTTATTTTTAAGTAGGCTTCATGCCCAACGAGGAAGTTGAACTCACAACCCTGAGATCAAGAGTTGCATGCTCCACCAACTAAGCCAGCCAAGTGCACCTCCAATATATTTCCAAAACTATCCCCCATCAACAGTGGGAACAACCCCCTCTGCCACACAGATGATCTTATTCTGACAATTCTTCTCGTCTCCTTGATGCTTCTCTATTGAACTCTTTCTTCTGTGTAAAATCTCCAGACCCCAAAATAAACACTGCTGTTTACAGATTCTTCTGATTTGTAATAAATCATAAACCACAAGTTTTCTGCCATATACCTCTACCTGGGAAATTTCATTTATTTAATTTATTTTTTAGGATTTTATTTATTTATTTGAGGGGTGGGGGGGAAAACATGAGCAGAGGGAGGGGCAGAGGGACAGGGACGAGCAGACTACCAGCTGAGTGGGGAGCCTGACGAAGGGTGCTACCCCAGAATCCCAGGATCACGACCTGAACCGAAGCCAGACACTTAACCAACTGAGCCGCCCAGGTGCCCTGGAAAATTCATTTAAAAAGACAAAAACAGACAAAATTACACAGTGGGGTCAACTCCACAAATAAATACCCTATTTTTTTTTCATTAGAATCAATTTGATTAAAGTACTAACAATGTGTACCTTCTTCTTCATGTCAGCTGATTTTGTAAATGTGTTAGAAAATACACTTACTTGATAGATCCCACTTGTTTGAGTATTTGGCTCTTACCTTTCTTTTTCTTTGAATGCAGCGGATTCTAAAGGTTTAGCCTGCTGAGATCATTATTTAGATAGAATAGGATATCTTGAATTGGCTAGCATTGAATCAGTATACCGATTTCCCCCCCCACACACACACACTAGGTACCTGTTAGGCAGCTCTCAAGTCTTGAGGGGATCTTAGAACACGGTCTTCTCGGAGGGTTCAGAATGGGAGGAGTACCCCCTTTTCAGCTACTTATGGACAATCTCACTGATTCATGCTTAGCTTATGACAATCAGTTGTTTTTCATTTCCTTTTCAATGATGTTCAAAGTAACTATGATCCTCACACACAGTCTAATTCTCGTGACCACCGTCTGCCACTGAATTCACGGAGTGTGTCTGCGTGAGGCCAAATTCTTGGATGGGGCTCCGCACGGAACCCGTCCGTGCCGAGCTGCCGCTGAGGACCGTTGAGAAGCAGGCAAGGCCAGACCTCTTTTGCAGACAGAGGATCCACGGGTGGTGTGGAGATTTGGTGTAATTGGCCAAGACAGGACTTAACAGGCATTTTTTTACAAATATCTTATGAGAAAACATTTGTGTAGAAGTAATGATGCCCTTTAGGAAATGTCATTAGGACATACTCTGGCAAATCCGGGGTGATTAAAAAACACTTAGTGGCTTGGAGCCTCTGGTGGGCTGTGCTATCACGCCCCCTGTGGTATTTGCTGATCGACTCACGGCTCGAACGCTCTTCACCGGGCCAAGGCAAGAAGGTTGCCTCCACCTCCCATGAGAAGGCCAGGAAGGCTCCCACCAAGGTAACAACCTTAGAAATTCGTCAGCTAAAAGCATCTGGCAGGAAATGGTAAAGAATGGAATATGGAGAAAATGAGAAATGCAGCACACAAGAAAACCTGCCAGAAATCAGCCCCATAAAAGACCAGGTTAAACTGACTAGTTACTGAGGGCCCCCAGAGAGAGAAGATGGTATAGTGGCCAAAAGCCCAGGCTTTAGAATCAAATTGACTAGCTTTGAATCCTGCTCACTAAATGGCTGTGTGACCTTCAGCAACTTAGTGGACCTCTCTGTTCTTCATTTGTAAAATGGTGAAAATCGTTTCTTGGCTTATTTTAATAATTCACTGAATTATTTGTGTGAAGTGCCTAGAACAGAGAATAGTAAAAAAATTTCACTAATCACTTTGTATGTGGTAGGGAATACAATCATATCATCTCGCATTTGGTTACAGGGCCCAGACTCTTGAGGTAGGGCTGCGATTAACAATTAAAATGATCTGTTTTCCGTGAAATCTTCCATGATTGCAATGACCTCCCCTCAACTCCTAAAACATTTCTTGCCCTCATGTATTTTCCTTTCCTGTTCCTGAATGATGGCATTGCCCCAGGTACGGTCAGAGCACTTTACCCCCTTCGGCTGCACTGAATTTACTCCAGGTTCCAGCAGTCGCCTCTCTGCTTTGACTCCCAAATTTTGGTCTACGGCTCAATCTTGCTCTCCTTCCAAACAACATTCCCTGATCCTTGATTTCCAGATCTGTGTCACCTCCCATGGCCATCTCAGATTAGCCAGGAACCCAGTCTAGCCCCTCCCTTTGTCCCCAAAGAGATGCCTTTTCCTCCTCCATGAAATTGCTGACATCAACACCCTCTTCCTCAACAGTCTGTTCCTTTCAAGTTCTCCTTTAAAACCCCTCTCAACACTTTCCCCTTCTGACCACTAGCATCTAGTCGAAAGGTGCATAGTTGCTGTATACAGGAGTTTTTTTTTTTTTTTAAGATTTTATTTATTTATTTATTAGGAAAGAGAGAGAGAGAGAGCGCATGAGAAGGGAGAAGGTCAGAGTGAGAAGCGGACTCCCCATGGAGCTGGGAGCCCGATGTGGGACTCGATCCCGGGACTCCGGGATCATGACCTGAGCTGAAGGCAGTCGCTCAACCAACTGCGCCACCCAGGGACCCCAGGAGTTTTTTTCTTACAGACATTTATTAACTGTCCTAGGCACTGGTGCCCTGGGCCCCACATTGGGTATTCCAACTGACTCATCCCACAATTAGTGGCCAACACTTTTCAAAATTTTTCCTGATATCTGAGTAGTCCTTTGGGGGCAGCATTACTCTTCAAATTTTGCAGTACTGGTCAAATTTTGAGGTTTTTTTAGGGCAAAATTAAAGGTACACTATATAAATTTTCTCATGCATTAGGACAACAGCCCAGGATATGTCAAATTCTTTGACTAATAACTTGCAGATCATTAGAGGTAAGTATGTTATTTGAAGAATGAAGAAAAGTGGACTATGTCATACAAAAAAGCTTCTGCACAGCAAAGGAAACCATCAAGAAAATGAGAAGGCAACCTACTGAATGAGAAAACATATTTGCAAACCATGTATCTGATAAGGGAATAATACCCAAAATATATAAATAGCTCATACAAATCAATAGCAAAAAAAAAATCTGACTAAAAATGGGTAGAGGATCTGAATAGACATTTGCAAAGAAGATACACAGATGCCCGCCAAGTACATGACAACATCACCAACTATCAGAAAAATGTCAATCAAATCTACAATGAGGTATCATCTCATACCTGTTAGAACGACTATTATAAAAAAAAAGGCAAGAAATAACAAGTGTTGGTGAGGACATGGAGAAAAAGGGGACCCTTGCCCACTGTTGGTGGGAATACAAACTGGTGTAGCCACTATGGAAAATGGTATAGAAGGCTCTCAAAGAGTTAAAAATAGAACTACCATATGATCCAGCAATTCCACTTCTGGGTATTTATCCAAAAAAAAAAACACCCCAAACCACTAATTCAAAAATAAATTTGCACCTCCAGGTTCATGCAGCGTTAATTTACAATAGCCAAGAGAAGAAAACTACCTAAGTGTGTGTCAATGGATAAAGAAAATGTATGTTTGTATGTATATATACAAAATATATAGTATTATATACATATAAGCATATAATGGAATATTATTCAGCTATAAAAAAAGACTGAAATCTTGCCATTTGTGACAACGTGGATGGACCCTGAGGGTATTATGCTAAATGAAGTATCAGACAGAGAAAGACATATACCGTATGATCTGACTTAAGTGTGGAATCTAAAAAAACCAAACCCAAGCTCATAAATATAGAAAACAGATTGGTGAGTAGCCAGAGGCAAGAGATGGGGAGTGAGCAACATGGGAGAAGGTGGTCAACAGGTAGGAACTTCCAGTTACAAATTAAATAAGTCCTGAGGATACAGTGTACACATAGTGACTACAGTACTGCATGGCTGAAAATTGCTAAGAGAGTAAATCTTTTTTTTTAAAGATATTATTTATTTATTTGACAGAGAGAGATAGAGAGATCACAAGTAGGCAGAGGCAGGCAGAGAGAGAGAGGAGGAAGCAGGCTTCCTGCTGAGCAGAGAGCCCGATGCGGGGCTCGATCCCAGGACCCTGAGATCACGACCTGAGCCGAAGACAGAGGCTTAACCCACTGAGTCACCCAGGAGCCCCTAGGAGAGTAAATCTTAAAAATTCTCATCACACACACACAAATTCTGTTAACTATGTATGGTGACTGATGTTAACAAGAATTACTGGTATCAGTATGATGATGATTTTGCAATGTATTTAAATAATGAATCATTATATTGTGTATGAGAAACTAATACAATGTTATATGTCAATGATATCTCAATTTTTTTTTTAAAGGGAAATCCAATAGGAGAGGCTCTATACTTAAAAAGACTAACTGTAGGAGCAGGGACTAAAGCTGATTTTAGGGACTGTTAATTTTCTACAACCTGGAGCAGGATGTGTGCAGGGGTTTATGTGCTACGAAGAAGGCAAGAAACAAAACTAATTCAAAAGCCCAATCATAAGGAGTGTGTGCATGGAAACGAGATTAGATCAAGGGCAGAAGTAGGATTTCCCAAAGGGGTTTGGATGAAGTGCTTATATGCCCACCTCCATACTCAATGTATTACAACCTATTGGTTTATTTTTCCCCAGGTCACTAAACACTGTCTAACAGAGTATTTTAATTATTTGTTTATTGTCTGCCTTCTGCCACCTGGAGCTTTTTTCTTTTTCTTTTTCCAAACTAGAGATTTTTTTTTTTTGTCTGTGCTTATTGCCTAGGACTGAACCAAGTACATGGCCAATATTCAATAAAATTTTTGGCAAATAAATAAATTGGGCATGGGGATACCCTTCTAGTGGACCTCTTTTATCAGCAATACTGTTTCTAAAGCTCTTCTACAAAAGATGAAGTGAACTACTTCAGGGGAAAAAAAAGGTTCTGCCATTTTAAGAGCAAATTCTTCCAAATAACATATTTCTTGAAGACTACCTGTTTGTGGAGGGGAGAAAAAAAAAAAAGAGAGAAAGAGGCCATGTACCTTCCTTTCCAGAACACACCTCAGATTTATTCCTGGTGCTTCTGACAAGATGATTCATAAGGATCCTATTGTTCTCCAAATATGAAGAAACACACAACATAGCTAGTTTTTCACTGAAGTCAGAGGCAGCAAGAGCAACAAAGAAAAACCCAAAGTAAAAGATGCTAAAATTAAGAAGAATTCTCTCTGGCTTGGCAGAGAAAAAAAGAAAGTAGCAAATGCCACTTATCTTGATAGCGGATTCTGGTCTAACACCCATAATTGTCGGTTGTCAAGGATATTATATATCTCTAAAATAGCGGATGTGTCTGTTTTTAAAACTTTCTAAATCCAGTAGCACATAGCTAAATAACTTTGTGATTCCATCTTCAACAGGGCCTCGTACTATAACAATTAACCTCCAAACTAACCTTGTTGCTGTTTTAGCTGCTATTTTGACAGTTTTCATTTTGTTGATATAGAAGTTACACCTTCCGTGGTAAGAAACACAGGCACTAAAAACAAACTACATCTCCAAGCCACCTCAGTTCTAAGACAATTTACTCATTCAAATAAAGTTGAACAGACAGTATTTTAAGATATCCTAGAGAGACATAACAATCTACGAATTTGAATGCAATGAGGGAAAAGGAAGTTTTGATATTATTACCATATCAGATACTATGATATAGACAGACTCCATCACTCCTCCAAGCTACATGTCATCCAATTAGAGGACCAATGCCACCATCCACTATATTATTTTAACCAAATGACATTGGAATGATGGTGGAAAGTATGAAAAAGGAAAATTCTGTATGGGACATAGGATGGCAGACATGAAAGATGTCCTAAGGACGCAAGTCTCAGGTTAAAGTTTGGAGATGGTGTGGATTGGGTACTAGATCTTGGGTGAGAGTTCCTGAGCAACGCCTTTATGCCGGCCACCACCATGGGTCCTGCAAGCACAAACGTAAAAAAGATCGCACTCTTTTTTGCTGAAAAAGTACACCAGTGGGGGAAATTTCAACGCAGAACACTATATATGCTCTACTCCAGAATTCCAAACAACGAACTATGGAACCCCTTTACATAAAGTGACGTATAGCCTTATAAACTGCTTTTGTCTGCGCAGCATCAAGGCTCACCTCCCCTTTGAAGAAGAATAACACTTTATTTTTCTTTTGAGGACCCACTGTCAGTCCACGTGGTGTGGGTGGGGTGGGCCCCCCCCAAACGCCCCTCCAGGGCATTAGGTCTGACCAAACGAGCGCATGATCTACTTAATCACATGCGTTGGTCCGGAAATAGGCAGGCTTGTATGATTGATTGATGAGAGGCAATCCTAGGATTTTTTGTTAGAACGACTACAAAGGAAATAGTCTTCCAGAGAGAATTAGGTTAGAAGCCTGGAGCCTCCATCTTATCACCACTTTGGGAGAAGTGACCCTTGACCTGTGCCAAGACAGAGGAAAACAGTCAAGTGATGGAAGATGTTGGAATAGCTGGATCCATCCATTCCTGAAGCCATAATAGACTGGACTTTTTGGTTATATCTGTCAATATTGTCCCCCATTTGCTAATCCAGCTTGAGTTGGGTTTCTGTCACTGGGGATCAGAAGTGTTTTGGTTACTACTCTTTCTCTTTTCTTTTTGAAGATTTATTTATTTATTTTATTTCTCCCTTCAGAGAGGGGAGGAGGGAAGAGGGACAGAATCTCAAGCAGACTCCCCACTGAGTCCAGAGCCCGATGCAGGGCTTGATCTCAGACCCCTGAGATCATGACCTGAGCTGAAACCAAGAGTCAGACGCTTAACCGACTGCAGCACCCAGGCACCTCAACTGTCTCTAAACTCCCCTACAGTTCTGCCGTTCTACTATAATACTGATATTATATCAGCATTATAATGCAAAGGAGGTAAGAAGGCACTTCGTTGATTTTAAAATGCTCTACAAGGAATAGAAGTGTTTATGAAAATAACAATATGCAAATTCAAATAGATATTGTATGTGTGTATAATGTGCAAGTGTGTGTGTGTGTGCACTGGAAAAAAGGAGGCTCCAGAGTGCACACCATCTGTAACAATAGAACTATAGACTCAGAAAACAAGGAAAAGTCTTACTCCTTCTGTGTTTCCTTCAGAGGAAATCCCCATTTTAGCAAATATCAAGAGTTTCTGCTAACCATTATCTAAGCTGTCTTCCTAAGCTCATTAGTACCCATTGTTTTTCACTTTTTTCCCCATAAAAATAACATTAAGGGCTCCTTGGAGATATCTTGCAAACACTTTCAATCACTGATCACTGATTCTGAGGGGAAAAAAACAATGTCAAGGTGTTTTTTTTATTTTCCTCTAAAAGAGGACCAACCTTCTAATAATGCATAGAGGGGGACGAGGTCCAGTCAAGATGGAAGACGAGCAGAAACAAGGAATAAGAGAAAACAAGTTGGCGTGGATAGACAGTCTACATTCCGTCTCTTTCTCTCATCAGGCACCTTTTTTTTTTAAGATTATTTATTTATTTATTTGACAGAAAGAGAGAGAGAGATCACAGGTAGGCAGAGAGGCAGGCAGAGAGAGGGGGAAGCAGGCTCCCTGCAGAGCAGAGAGCCCGATGTGGGGCTCGATCCCAGGACCCTGAGATCATGACCTGAGCCGAAGGCAGAGGCTTTAACCCACTGAGCCACCCAGGTGCCCCTCATCGGGCACATTCTTAAGATCCAGGTAGGTGAGCCCCTGACATCCAGCAAGAGCCAAGTGGGTTTTGGATTCTGGCTGTGCGATGGGGTGGAGAGCTACTGGAGGGCAGCAAAGGGTCAGAAGTGAGAGCGCAGGGTTCAGGTCGGCTGCAGGAATAGATGGGGTGACTGTGAAACGAAGTCCCGCTTCCCATCGCGAGACAGGGAGGATTAACCTGCAGAGGGCCCCTCGGAATTCTTATACAGCTCATGACCAATCTGGGTCCACAGCAATGCAAGGACTCACCTGAGTATCCGTGATAGGATCACAGGTAAAGAGGTACCAGGAAACCAGGAGTGTAGGGGAAAGCCAAGAGAGAGCTGAAGTGAAGGAAAGGCGGGGGGAGGTTAAAGGGACCTACGTTCTGACTAGAATTCAAGGAACCCACGAGGTATGCGGGTTATGATGACTGTCACTGCCATTGCCAGCAGCAGCAATGGCATGGTTAGTTCTCTGGGTGCCGGGCGTTGTCTAAGTCTTGACATACATTGACTTTCTCAGTGAATCCTCATAAAAAGCTTATGCAGGAGAAACTATTAATACCCCCATTTGGCAGTTGAGGGAGTTCCTCCTATCTGCCCACTGCACTTCAGAGCGATGATTGTAAATTTGCCCAGTCAACTCTCCAGGGGACACAAAGCTTCCGGGGTAGAGGGGTCACAGGCAAGTCTTTGCATTTTGAGGGTCTCAGTGCCTAAGACTTGGAGGACAGTAAGTTCTTAATGAGTTTCTTTTTCTTGAATGAAAGGAAGCATGAATAAAGGGGGCACAAGAGGACAGGACTAGGAGAACAAGGATGTCTTATTTCAAGGTGTACGGTCAGTGTACGTCGGGATGAAAAGGCTGCGGACTAATCACACAGAAGCTGCACCTCTCAGACTTGTGTGGCCAGAAGGCAGTCCTAATGGAGGCACCTCAGCTCCAGGTGGTGGGGTCCTGCCACGGCTTTCACTTGCAGGAAGTCCTTACTACCTTTGGATTTCTCTTCCATAGCCCTTTTCTTATAGAAGAGAAGCTGAATATATAGACATTTTAGGAAGCACTCTATTAACCACAGGCTGGCAGTAGGCACGGCTCATGTCTGGCAGATGCATTCTGGAAAAGTCTGGGGCTTTCTGGTGCGAGGTCACCTGAGGGGTCCGGATGCTTCTGGGGGACATCGGCTAAGCGAGCTCTAGTAAGCAGTGTCAGGCTCTAGGGCCTCTGTCTCCATTTGTGAATCCTCTCTGGGTTCCCAGAGGCTCCCCTAGATCTTTGGCTTCTCCCTGAGCATCCATCTTGGACGTAGGACCCCAGTCTCTTGGGAGTTTTCTTAGAAAGTTTTAGAAATTCCCTGGCTTCAGAATATATAGGAGAAGTACTTCAAGGGCCAGCAGATTTCAAATATACCCAGACCATTTTGGTCACAGAGAGCTCTTAAAAAGATCCTGAGGGACACTGGGAAGCCAGTTTCATGTATGAGGCACAAGGGGGAGAGTCTGTGGTCCAGCTCCCAAATCCCTGACGCCCTAAGCCTTTTAAATATCTATCATCTATGGATTTTTAAGGCAGTGTTATTCAATACAATACGAGCAACAAATGCAAGACCATATATAATTTACTGTTTTCTAGGAGCCACATTAAAAAATGCAAAAAAAAAAAATCCAGATAAAATTAATGAGATAGTCCTTGATAATTTATTTTATCTAGTATATCATCATTTATCATGTGATCAATGTAAAAAATTATCAATGCAATTTTTATTATTTTTTCCTCATACTAAGTCCTTGAAATCTGCTGAGTATTTTATACTTCTAACACATCTCAATTTGGAAAAGCTATATTTCAAGGGCTCACTATGCACACTCAGCTACCACACTGAACGGCACAGGCCTAGGACAACTCTATAACAATTATGAAAAGAACTCTCACCATGAGACAGCATTGTGTTGTGGGACAAATTCTGCTTCTTGTCCTACCCTTTATTGCCTATCCTGATAAATGACACATCATCTATTTAGTTTCCCTCGGTTGAGACACCTGTCTGTCATCCCGGCCTCCCCCTTCATTCCCATACCCAACTGTCCCCTAGGTCCTCCACCCCCCAGTGGCTACTACTTTGCTTTAGAACCACACCCTGTCTTCCATTAGTCTTACCATTAACGTTGCATGAATCTTCCCTATGCTTATCTCAGACTCCTTTGAGTCATCTTTCTGACTTTCACTTTAAAAAAAAAAAAGTTGATTATCCCTGTCTGAAACCCTTTCAATCTCTGTGGTAATGCTTTCCAGGATCTTCATGAAGTGGTCCCTACCTGCTTCTCCAGTCTTGCCATTCCTGTTTGTAAAGATCCAGCCACACAGAATGACAAGAAACACCCAGAACACACAAGCCTACTCCAAAATCCACATTTTCACTTTCTGTCCCACCCTTGCCTGGGATTCTGTGAAATGCACTTACTACTTACCTGTTAATCTCTTCTACTAGGCTGAGAGCTCCCTATGGAAGAGATGGGTCTTGTTTGCCCTTGACTCTGTGACACTGAACATGTAACTGGAACACTGAAGGCACAGGATGCGTGAATGGATGAATAAGTAGTAAAATTCAAAAGACCTTAGTTTGAGATATGACTTCACCAATTTCTAGCTACATAGCCTCAAAAGTCAACCTCGCTAAACATCAATTTCCTCACTCACAAAATGTGAATTGTAATACTTGTCCTCACAGGCGTGTAAAATTGTTAACACAGATTATTACATAAAATTTATAAAATATTTACAAAATTTATATATACTTCTGTATAAAACATACAGTTATACACATACATACACACAGAGATATGTACATGTATCTCCAGGAAAATCTCTCAAGCCATTCCCTTCCTCCCCAATATCCCCCCAAAAGGCTCAGATGTTACAATACAATTAATCAATACCAGTTATAAGAAGCATTAACAATCTGAGACACTTATCTGTTACAGATCATTTTCTTCAGGTCAAGAGATTTCTCAATATCATTTTTAGCTATAAACTGTGAATTACAAGTCAATGAGAACTTTTCAGGTACAGAATTTAGTCTACATGAAAATACTAATTAAAGCGGGAGGTAGAGATAGCTAGCTTTACATACATGCCCCATACTAAAGTAGTATACAGCCTTGTAAATGAATTCATTCAATGATGCATAACACCTTGTGATACCCGTGCTTTGGATAGTTAGAGATAAGAAGGAAGACATGAGTACCTACCTTGAGGAGCTTAAGCTCTAGTTGACATACTACCCAAATAAATGAGTCATGAAATAGGTCTCAGCAGTATATGTGCTGTAGTCATTCAGAGTGAAAAAAAAAAAAACGTGATTGGGGGTTCATGTCTCTTAGGCAGCCTTCATGGAAAAAGCAAGTCTTGGAAAAAAGAGCAAGACTTGGATTTGCAGTAAGAAAAAAACCCATCACATTCTGTGTCAAAAATGCAAAGGAATGGACTTAAACTGTATACATTAAATTAACATGATTTCAGCCCTTTGAGCCTCTCTCTCCTCCCTCATTCTCTTTACACACACACACACACACACACACACAATATGCTATATTTTATATAATATATTCTCTATATTTTCATATTCCACATGAGTTCTCGGTTCTTGGTTGAGTCTCATTAGATGAGCATTTTGCCATGTTGAAAATGATTCAGCACCTACATCTTGGCTAGCTGTTATATCTGTTCAACCCAAGAAATACAAGGATTGGTCAAGGATAATTTGACTTTATGAGATTTTGATTCACTTAACTTTAGAACTACCCTCCACGTGCTCAACTCCAGTGCTACTAAATTCACACTTTCTAAATCAATTCTCATGATGTCATTTCTCATAGTAAGGATGTTCTTTTTTTCTCAAGTAAGGATGAGATTGCTCATCCTTTTCTCAAAGTAAGGATGTTCTTTTTTTTTTTT
>CM052807.1:75752023-75768564 GCA_028533885.1 Nasua narica
ATCCCAGGACCCCGGGATCATGACCAGAGCCGAAGGTAGCCGCTTAGCCGATTGAGCCACCCAGGTGCCCCAGAATAGTTAAGATTTATCACAAAATAATGAAGATAGTACCAAAAGGTCCAATATACTCCACACCCACTTTCCCCCTTTAACAACATCTCATATTCGTGTGGTATGTTTGTCACAATTAGTGAACAAATATTGACACATATTCTTAACTAAAGTGTGTGTTTTATTCCAATTCCTGTAGTTTTTACCTGCTGTCCTTTTACTGTTCCAGGACCAAAACCAAGATAACACACTGCATTTAGTTGTCACGTCTCATCAGCCTTCTCTTGGCTGTGATATTTTCTCTGACTCTCCTTGGTATTGATAAACTTGACAGTTTTGAGGAATACTGGAGAGGTATTTCATAGAACGTCCCTTGATTGGCATTAACCTGATGTTTTTCTCGCAATTAGATTGGGGTGACGTATTACTGGGAGGAAGATCAAAGCATAGTATATAAGCATCTGTGTGAAGGATGCCCCAGGAACGTGACTTGTCCCTGCTGATCATCACCTTTCTTAGGAGTTATTTGTCAGGTTTCTCTCCCGTGAACTTATTCTTTTCCCTCCTTTCCCTACTGTGGTTTTTGGAAGGCAGTCCCTCTGTGGAGACCACACCTAAGGAGTGAGGAGTTATGTTCTGCTTCTCTAGAGTGTTTTTCAAATAAAAAAGAGTAGAATTATGTCTTACGAGAAAAAAGAAATAATTAGATCAACAAAATGCTTTCTATTCTTTGGGAGACGATAAAACCCGCTGTGGGAGCTCTTGGGTTAATAAATAGTCTCTTAAAGAAATAAGCGCAGCTTCACTGTCGAAGACTTTTCCAGCTGAGCAGTACTCCCTCATTTTCCTCTTTATGCAAAACACATAGGTCAGCCATAATGCTTTCCTTTTCTTTTGTGAATCTATCCTATTCTTGAAGGAAGTTAACATTTACTTATTAAAACATATGACCCTGGTACATGGGTATGGTATTTCCAAACCCGATCAATTGGTTTCCAAACCTTTATATGAACTTCCTCACATCTATAAACAAGATGCAGAGAAACCAATGCATTTACCTTGAAAATTTACTGTTGCTATAACCCCTGAGTTAATGACCCCAAACACAGAGAGGAAATTCAACCCAATCCCTCTGTCACACACTTTGCGAAGCCTTATGATTGAAGTGAATCTTAACATAAATAATGCACGATCAATAACAGTACACCAAATTGCATTTAAAATATTCATGCAATTCTTTTAAAAAATAAAACCACAAATTGCAATTCAGATCAAGACTTCTGAAGGGGAAGGGAACAATGTATGAATAAGTCTGAATATCTCTGAAATGAATCTCTGGAAGAAGCTTCCATAGGTTTCTACCTTTCTGGATCAATGCAGCATGTTTTATGACAGTAGGACAAAGCACAAGAGTTTCTGAAAATACTAGATAATACAGTGTGTTTAGCTCAGATATGGTACATTCGTCTTCAAGTAATCTGTTGTGACTTTAAAGAGAATATCTTTTCCTTCATTCTCCAAACATGGTGATATAATTTAGTAGACCAATATAGAAATAGCTTTGGGTATTGATTTAGGGCTCAGATGGATAACCTGCTTTGGGGCCTGTTTGCTCTGATTCCCGCTTTAAGGAAAAGCATTTTCAAAATGTTTGGTTAAAAATATATTTAATAGGAAAATAATGAGAACACAGGATTTTAATAAAGGGTACTCTTGAAAGCTTCCATTTAGAAACGAAAAGTAAATAGTCTAAAAATGGATTTAAGGGGGATGGGAGGTATGGGCTGGCTGGGGAGGGATTGGGGAGGGTATGTGCTATGGTGAGCTCTGTGAATTGTGTAAGACTGATGAATCACAGACCTGTACCCTGAAGCAAATAATACATTATATGTTAACAAAAAAAATTAAAAATAAATGGATTTAAAATTGATGCAACTTAGTTGTCATTAAATATAAGTGCCTGGGATATACTATTTTGTAAATGTTTATACAAAATACTTAGAGAATGCTATGCATTTATAAGCATAATTAAACATCAAGAAAGTTTTCTGAGAATGGTAAATTTTATCTCGCTGTATATCAACAAAAGGTCTTGACATCAAGAAAATTAAATTTTGCCTAAGTCTTGAAATATATTGATAAAACAAAATTCACTGTACCCTTAGATACTAAAAAGGCTAAAATATCATAGGTATAACACATATTTGTATTCACATATTTCTATTCACTTATATTTATATTGAGATTTTTCTTAGTAAAATAATTGAGTTCACACTGATCCAAACCTTGGTAAATTTATGTATCTTATAAACTGAACAACTGTAAATCCAAGGGCACGAACACACAAATAATGGAATAACTAAAAATCTACCTACCTACCCAAAATATTCTTTTGGAACTCAGAATTGGCCTGTGTAGGTCTGCCACAATGGGTTATAAGTGAGAATGTATGACTACCAGCATTACTAGTTTATAGACTGAGTTTGAGAACACCCAAATAGTTATTTGTCAAGTTATGCAGAATACTGAGAGAATACTGAGTCATAGCTCCTCAATGGGTAAATCAAGCTTGTCCCATTAGTTGGCATGAACAAAAAAGAATCCCAAGTGGTTTAGGGCTAGTATCAGTTTTAAAAATAAATATTCATGTAAAACTACCATATCAGTGAAAAATAAGCTGAATTCCATTATTTCACAATGGTGCTTTACTTTTTATGTTAGTGATGAGTGTTTTTTTTAGTAAGTTGTTTGGTATTTTTTGAGAGAAAGAGTGAGAGAGCACACAAGTGGGTGGAGGAAGGACAGAGGCAGAGGCAAAGAGAGAATCTCGAGCAGGCTCTACACTCAGCATGGAGCCCCACACAGGGCTCCATCTCACGACCCTGAGATTTTGACCTGAGCCGAGATCAAGAGTGCAATGATTAACTGACTGAGCCACTCACTGCCCCACTAATAAGTTTTTTTTAAGCACAAGTGCATTGAAGCCTTGAAATTTAATACAATTAAATTTAAAAAATTAAATTCCCCTGGGATGCAACGACGTGGATGGAACTAGAGGGTATTATGCTAAGTGAAATAAGTCAGAGAAAGACAATTATCACATGATCGCTCTGATATGAAGAATTTGAGATGCAGGGCAGGGGGTTATGGGGGAGTGGGGAAGAGAAGTGAAACAAGATGGGATGGGGAAGGAGACAAACCATAAGAGACTCCTAAACTCACAAAACAAATTAAGGGTTGCTGGGAGGTGGGGGTGGGGGGTAGGGATATGGACATTGGGGAGGGTATGTGCTATGGCAAATGCTGCGAAATGTGTAAGCCTGATGATTCACAGACATGTACCCTGGGGTAAATAATACATTATATGTTAATAAAAAAATTAAAAAAAAAAATTCCCCTGGGATATCTTCCAATTTTGAACTTGAATTTTGAGGGAACTTAAGATGTCAGTGCATATTACGTATATATATCTCAATCACACTTCCTGATTATGTAGGCATGAACACATAGAGCTGAGGGTAGGCAAAAGGGCAGTATAGTGATTGGGAAATGCAGTGAGTAATAATAATGTGTTCTTACACACACTGAGTTCAAATTATGGTTTCATCACTTACTATTATGTGAGCTGGGCTAAATCACTTCATTAAGACACAGTCACCATCTGTAAAATATTTGTCTGATACAGTTCTTAGCATTAAGTGAGGTGATAATGTATGACAAGTCTTTGACCACGTACTTGGCACTCATTATGTAGTCTTACCACTGACCACTATGTAGCGTAACTGAGTTTTGCTTGTCCTCACCTCTACATTGAGTGCTCACTGGGGGCATGCTGCCTTTTTCATCCCTATATATTCCTAGGACTCAATCAGCAGATTATAAGTCCAAAAAATGGTGGCTAAAGCTTGGTGAGTGAGCACTGCGTATCCAAAGAGTTGAAAGTACTTTCATAGACCTTTTCTCTTTATGTTAAGTTTTAGAGGCAGAAAAGACAGAAAATAAAGCAGGAGCCTTTATTTTATATTTATTATATATACGTACTTATATAAATATGTATTTATTATATATCCTGTTTTTTTCTTCCACTGAATAACGTAACGCCTATCAGAAATTTCCTTCGCTAATTATTGTCTTTATCGCAGTCAACCCTTTATTTATTTATTTATTTATTTATTTATTTATTTATTTATTTATTTATTTATAGAGAGGGAGGGAGAAGAAGAGAGACAGAGAGGGATGGGGTAGGGGCAGAGGGAGAGGGAGAGACAGAATCCTCTGTCGTGGAGTTGGATCTGGGGTTTGATCTCACAACTCTGAGATCACAACCTGAGCCAAAATCAAGAGTTGGGTGCTTAACCAACTTAGTCACCCAAGTGCTCCTCACCATCAACCCTTTTACTTTCTCAAAGTGGGATGTGGGAGTAGTAAACTCATCTACTCACAGTCAAAGCAGAAAGTAGCTAAGAAATTGATCAGGAATTATTTCTTATGATTCAAATGTCTAGCAAGTGGTCTCATTCCTCAAACCACATTCATTGATCACCTACCATAGAGCACATAGTGTGCTAGGTACTGAGGATATAGTGATAAGTAAAACAATCTCTTTTCATGCAATTTAAAATTTAAGAATGACTGCACTAAGCCACTGTGGAAGACAGTAGGGAATTTCCTCAAAAAGTTAAAAATAGAGCTAGCCTATGACCCAGCAATTGCATTACTAGGTATTTACCCAAAGGATACAAACAGTGATTCGAAGGGGCACCTGCATCCCAATGTTTATAGTAGCAATGTCCACACTAGCCACTGTGAAAAGAGCCCAGATGTCCATCAACAGATGAATGGATAAAGAAGATGTGGTGTATATATACTATGGAACATTACTCAGCCATCAAAATGAATGAAATCTCACCGTTTGCAATGACACGAGTGGAACTAGAGAGCATTATGCTAAGTGAAATAAGTCAATCAAAAAAGACAATTATCATATGATAATTTAAGAAACAGAACAGAAGACCATAAGGGAAGGGAAGGAAAAATAAGATGAAAGTGGAAAGGGAGACAATATATCATAAGAGACTCTCACCTCTAGGTAACAAACTTAAGACTGCTGAAGGGGAGGTGGGGGGGATGGGGTAACTGGGTGATGGGCATTCAGGAGGGCACTTGATGTAATGAGCACTGGGTGTTACATGCAACGGATGAATCACTGAACTCTACCTCTGAAACTAATAATACACTATGTTACCTAAATTGAATTGAAATAAAATAAAAATTAAAAAAAAAATAGTGACCGCACTAAGATGGACTATAGTTTCCCTGAGAGTGACCTGAGAGTACTTGTCAAAAACAGAGGTTCTTGGATTCTCCCTCAGAGCAATGGAACTGCAATTTCTGGATGTCAGGCCCAGAAGCTCATCATCCTGATGGGCTGATCTCCTGAACCCCCCACGCTCAGAGCATTGCTCAGGCTCTGCAGCTTGTCTGAATTATTTTGGATTCATCATTATCCTCCCTCCTCACCCTTCAAATTTCACTCCAAAGCTACTTCCCAGAGGAACCTAGCCTGATGACTCCTGTCTCCCAGAGTTAACTGTAGTGTTAACTACTTCTTTGTTTACCTTGCACTCACTTCTATCAATGACAAACTTATATGTTGTATGTGACTTACTGGTTTATGTCTGCTTCCCTGATTGGTCTAGGTGCTAGACCCCATTTACCTCTGTATCTCAGTCCCTAGCACAAAGCCTATATGGGGTGGGTGGTCAGGAAAATTTTGCTAAATTATTATGGAAAAACTTTAAAAGCTCCCTGATAGATAAAGTTGAGAATGTCCTTAGTCAGAGATAGGTAGGGGTAAAAAATTCATTTAAATTCACCCTATCGTCAGTTCAGTAACCCAACATAGTCCAATTCCCCAAACTGCAGGATTGTTTTGACAAGACATCAAATGTTACTATTATTTTATAATTTCCTACAAGATGTCTTCAGTTATAATTTTTAAGCTCAGGACTTAGAATTCTAAGCCAATGTGGAAAAAAAAAATCTTTGTTTTAATCTCTAAATCTACCCATCAGTTCAGTTTGGTCTGACTGATTTAATGAAGACTTTTTTAGACCCAATTAATCAAAAAGATTTGGTGATTTGAGATGTGAAATATTACAAGTAAATGTTTTCTATTTTCTATTCACACTGTGTTTCACTGAAAATAAGAGTTTGACTCTTTAAAATACTATGAACATAAGAGACTAGAATAATGAAGGGAAATACAGAAGCAGAGAAGATCAGTAAGGAATATGAACTGACTTAATCATTAATTTTATTGTGAAATGCATCCTCTAAATCTTTCATTTTCTATTCTGTTACTATGAAAGTTTGTATCAGGATCTATCTAAAATAAATATATAACATAATTTAATTTGTATGTAATTATACTAAATCTCCTCAAAGGAGATCAGCATAAAATGTTTACTCCTTTTACAGTTTTGAACTGGCAAAAATAATTATTAACTAATCACTGCATTTTCATGCATGGTTTACAACGAACATTACTTTATTCAGTATACTACAAGAAAATCGTATGTTATTTGATGAGTATTTGTTAACATGACTTCTTCAAAAGTGTCACCCCTTTTATACACTTGGCAAATGGTGTTCCCAATCTTCCAGGTGTTCAACCCAGAAAATATGGCATCAGCCTAGATTCTTCCCTCATCATCCATTCAACCAATCCATCCACACAACCATCCATCCATCCACTGGGAAAATCAAGATCCTGTAGACTGTATTCCATACTTGTCCCTTATAACTCCCTCCTCTTGCCTGTGCCCACGTCCACTGTTCTGGTGCAGACCTTCAATTCTGTTTGCCCTCCTCTCTTCCTACGTGTAGCCAATGATCCTTCTAACTTCCCAGCTGAATAGCTTTCAACTACTCTCTATTGCCAAGGGCGTAAAACTCTAAAATCTCAAGCAAGGTACATGGGGTCTTTCATGATCTGCCTCCCAGGCCAAAAACAAATTTGGCCCTCAGACAATACTTCCTATACTGCTGAAACTTTCTGGAACTCGTCATGCGGTCCGTCTCCTCCTTAGACAGTGCTCATGCTACCCCTGTCCCTAGAACCTTCTCCTTACTTACTGGGCCCACGAATTCCTATTTTGTCTATTAGACCTGAGTTTAGGCATCATTCCTCCATAGACCCCTTCTGACTGCAGTTTGATTTTTGTTCAGTTGGTTGTTTTCGTGCGTGTCTTCCCTCCGGATTAAACACCTTGTGAACAGGAGTTCTTTTGTTCATCTTTGCTGCCCCGGTGACCAGAGGAGTGCCTGGCATCAGGAAAATGGTAAGAATGTTCAATAGTGACTTGTCCAATAAATGAATAGTTGTCTACTTCGCCTACGCCAAGACCGGTCCTGCTTGGAGCCGTGCGAGAAACGATGCAAACATTAAAACTTGGACTAAGTGGGTACACGGGCAGAGGAACTAAGAGATACAAATTGCTGCTGCCCCCCACCCACTTCTCATTGTCTCTCTCCTTCTCTCTTGACTTCACTGATTCTGCTGTGGGGGCTTTGACGAACACACTCTTGATCTAGAAGCTTTTTAAGAAGGAGAGAAATGGCGACGATGTGGAAAAACCTCCGAGAATTTTCCTGGAGGGGAACTTTCAATCCAGCCCACCTGGTCTCCGGGTGCCCCTGGGCCAGGAGAAGGCTTACTCAGCTGCCTTGGAGCTTCACTTGCTCATCTCTAGCCCTCTCCTTGGACGTGCTTCTGAGGCTTTTTTATACCCATTCCATGCTAAGGAGGAGTTGCTGTAGCTGATGCATAAGGCCGGCTTCCTTATCTAAAACCGATCACCACCTCCCCTTTTCCTCTGCTCTCAAGTTCAAACGTGATGATGCGAAACTTTGGGAAGTATAAAAAAAAAATCAAATAATTTTTTTTATTCTCAGCTTATGCAAATTTATTTAATTTTTTGTTTTTTTGGTGGTTTTTTTTTCCCTTTGTCAGGGTCAACTGTCTTGTGGAAACAGGGTTTTTGATTAGGAGGGAAGGGATTCCAACTGTTTTGATTATTGGTTCCCTGGCCTGGCTGTTCACTGGAGGCCCCTGGGAACCCACAGGCGCCCCGGGCCCACCTCTGATCCGGGAAGTCAGGGACTCAGGGAGAGAAAGCTGGGAATCTGCACAATAATAAAAGCACCCTCAAAGACTCCAAGAATGGGCTAGGTGGAAAACCACCATTTCAGGCTTACATCCTTTAGGAAGGTGTTCCTCAGAGAGGAATCATGTGTTAAGAATGCAGACACGTGGGCCCTGGAGAGGAGAGGCTGAGTTAAAATCTCGAGGCTAACCATGCCTCCCTGACTTCTGGCATCTGTAATCACGGGAGTTTGAAGGGAGCGATGCAGTTGCGAGTGAGAAGCATTTAAGAGTGCGAGCAGAGTGACAGCCATAGAAACTCTAGAGACCCAGCTCTCAAGACAGGACACTGGGCTTGCCCTGGCTATTCTAATTCACTATTTCAAGAGTCTCCTCTCCTGACCCTTCCCAAACCAAACGCAGCCAAGGCAAGAAATGGATAAAACTGCTGAGAACCTGATTACTCTTTATATAACTCTGTTTTTAATAACAGACCTGTTCTAAATTCCCAAAATCTTAGTCACAAGGGATCTTTAGAGACACAACTTATTCCTAGATCAGAAACTGTCTCTCTTACCCTAGAAGGAAAACTTACAGAACACACATATTTACAATAGGCTGTTCTTATTACTAGACAATTAATGACAAAAATTTATTTTACTTACATTTGGGAGACAGGGGGCAGCATGCCCAAGCCAACTGTACGATCACAAGCTGAAGGGCCGATTCTATGGAAAATGCTTTTTAAGCATCTTTGTGTAATGGTCCTTTTAAACTTCAAAATACTGCTTAGTCATTTATAGTGGGCTGGCATTTTTGCTCACTATAAAAAAAAAAAGACCCAGGAAGGTGTTTATGTCTTTGGCTCAGAACGTGGATGCCTGTGATGTCACCATGGCTTGGAAAGGGGAGACGCACAGATGTGGTGATAAGCATCATGCCAGAAAACTCAGTAGTTAAAGATGATAACTGAGCTTGCCATGCTCTGTCATTATGCAAATCCAATAAATGGATTGCCCAAGTGATTTATATTAGTGCAGTTGAAAGACAATTAAAAATGTCATCTTCAGCAGATCATTTTAGGAACGACTCTCCACGACTGCCTACGCCTTATAATGGTGATGCATTTTGAACAGTAATTGTATTGGTCTTTCTTTTTTTTAAGTATAAATGATAATGCACTTGAATCCAATGTATCCAGTTGACAAAATTAAGTTAGCAGACTTTAAAAGTCTCTTTCCCAATTTTGTGTTTTGGTTAACAGCTCTTCTTGGACCAGATGATAACATATCCTTGCTTCTCTTGTGTAGGACGCAGCTGGTGGATGACACCCTGTGCCCTGGGAAGATGTTTCTGGAGTTGGCAGTGCCAGTAGGGTCATCACAAAACAATTTCCATGGAGATCTGCCTCTGACATCTACTTTAGTGATCATGGTTCAATTTTCTTCAAATCCCCTGATGAGTTTCCAGATGTTTCCAGCTACCATTCACACAATGGCTAGTCGGTCTTCCCAGGCTGTGGTGATATCCTTCACTAATGCCAAAGGATCCCCACCACTCCTGATACCCTGCTGACTCTGGGTTACTGTGATTTACCAACACTGTAGAAATAGGAAGGAGGTTCGTCTAAGATGGTTGCCAAGATTTTTTTCCAATTTGTTAAGCCTCAGAGCCCACTCTGATTCTCTCATTTTACAGAAAGAAAACAAAGAGCTCCATGGTTAATACTCAGGGTAATCTTTCCAACAATTTGGAAAAAAAAAATCTTAAAATAATTGGAATTAAAATTAAAATTGACCTAAGCTATTCTTCTAAAAGAGGGACTTTCAAGCTGTATTTCTTGGAATAATAGGTATTACCGTGACTAAATAAGTTTTAAAAACAGTAAGGTAAATAAAGTAGAGCAAATTTCCCTCCTACAGAAATTCTCAGGACTGTTCTGAGTGAATCTATAGGAAGACTGTTCCCTAAACATTTTTTTCCTCTCTTTTCTCCTAGAACACCCTTACAATCTAGAAATCTGCAGAATAAATTTGGTAGACACAATTACGGAGGCATAGACTGACTATATGTTCTATTGACCTCTTGGGAAAATTTTGAGAGTGAAAAGAGGTGTCATTACTATTTACGCTGGGAAAACAGACATAAACTGCAACTGTCCTGGATGGCTGTAGGGTCACGAGGTAGAGGCATAAAACAAAACATTGTGAGGGCTAACAATAATAGAAAGGCAGGCATAATCCTGCCCCCCAACTTGACGCTATAACATATAAAAGGATGAGTATTATTCTGTGTTTCTAGGAGGCAATAGTACTATCAACAACAGCAATAATATGAGGGAGAAATTGCATGGGGGAAGATTTTTACACAATATAAAAAGGAAATTTCTAGCAACTTGATCTGTCCAAAAAGGGAATGGCTTCTGTTAGGAAGATGTGGCTCCACCCTCCCTCCCAAGAGGAATTCAGACAGAGGCAAGCTATTGACAAATGAGGGATGTCAGATGAGCTAAGAGTACCTGACTTCTAAGAAACAACTCATACTTTGATGATTCTATGATAATACTAATAGGAACTTATTACCAAGCCCTGAGACATTATTGCAATTTAATCCAAGTAAATGTGATTGTTTCAAGGGAGAACTCAAAATGTCTTATAATCCAACTTTTTCCAATTAACCATTTGCCCAAAGGCACACGAAGAATACACTACTGAGCAAATGAAACATCATCAAACTTGAGTAACTTAGCTTCACACAACTTAAACCACACTGAACACTGCCATGAGCCCTTGGTCTCAAAGAGGTCACTGCATTTATGTAAAAATTAATGCCCTGGAAATTTCCAGGGGCAGTGCTGTTAAAACTAAAGAATTGGGAGGTTCAGACTTAGATACAATTTACAGATGAACAAAATGTAGAGAGTTAGGAAACTTGCAGGTCATTCTAATTTGGTTTATTCATTTCCTCGTAAGAACATAGGCCTAGGGATATAAAATATATTGCCCCAAATCACATAATAAGTTAAAAGCAGTTAAAATCATAATCTAGGTATGAAGTCTGAGTAGGACATGTATAGGAGGTTAAAATTATTTTAACTATTCTCACACAAGAAAATAGCGTATCTTAACAAATTAAGATGCATTTTCAGGCACTGTAAGGTGCTGAGTTCCCTAATTTTATCAAGATAGGTACTTATATTTATGGTTTCTGAAATAAATCTCTAATCCTTCTAGTTCCCAGAAAAGGAAATTCAAAATAAGGGTAACACACAGGTAGTTAATCATTTCAGCTTTACTGTTCCTTACTAATAATGTATTATATACTAATATGTAATATATGCCAATATAGTACATATACTAATATAGAATTTATTATATGTTATAGTAAACATATGATTTAATATATATTAGTATATAAATAATATTATATTGGTATATAACATATACTAAATATTAATATATATATATATATATATATATATAAATTTATAGTAATAGGCTCAAAACTTCCCATTTTACTGGTGAGAAGGTAAATGGTATGGCCAAAGTCAAACAGCTAAAGTGGGAAGAACCAGAATTCCAACTCCAGTCATACCACTTGAAAACAAGTTCAGTAGTATTTCTATTATTTTTGCCTGCCCCCTATAATAGTTGTGGTTTACCCAGAGCTATTTTTGATTTCTCATTGTACTATAGCATCTTAATCAAATGCCACACAAACACAGGACAGAAACCCTACTTTTAGAGGACCCATCTGTCCTCAGGCCTTCACTCACCCTAAATCAAGCCATTGAAGCCAGAGAGTCTTGGGCAGCTTTCAATAAGTATCTTTTGGAAAACAAATGAACAAATGAAAGAACATAATTGGTTGGATTCCTACACATGGGGACCCTCCATCAAAGATGAGTTTCTTATTTTCTTCTTGGCTTGAGAAGGAAAACAAGGCATTCTGCACACACACACCTGGCTTCCCCATGGGGTTTCCTAAGGTTCGCTAAAACCACAGGACTGCAAGGTGTCTATGTCCAAAACAATCTGAGAGGCTTCATAGGGGAGGTGATGACTCCTCCAAAGGGGCAGGGGGAGGAGAAACAGAAAATTAGAAATGATCTGAGGTAGCCTCAACACAAAGAATCCCAGCACAATTACCAAACAGGGGGTGGGAGGGTCATTTTTCAAAACACACGTGTGATGAATAAAACACAGTGGTTCAATGAAATGAGCATTTCTTTAATTAGGTCAATGGGTTATAGATTAAGCGATGAAGTGGTAGGGAAAAAAGATGGGTTAGTTAGGAGATAAAAACAAAGCAACACACAGAATGGCTCTTCATAGAAATGAAGGGGGTAGGAAAGCACCAAGCTCTCAGGCTGTTACTGCTTGATATTCCTCTAGCCCGAAACCGGAGGCTGGGAGTTGAGAACTAGTACACAGGGACTTTTAGTTAGGAGACTCTGGGAATTCACACTTGAGCAGTGAGAGAGGATGGGCTGTAGGTAGCTCTGTTAGGTTGACAGTAGATTTCAAAGAGCTTCCTCTGGTTCCTCCGCGGTGAGAAGTTTCTGGCATATCTGAACAAAGTGCTGGGCACCCATCGGCACTCTTAGCAAACTGCCTCTATGCTTCTCTCATGAAAGAGGAGCAGACGGGGTGCCCCTGTTAATCTCAAGGAACAGAACGCTAGCGGGACCTTTTCTCAGAGTCCGGGCAGAAGGCTCAGAGGTGCTGAGCTGCCTGAGCTTTAGGCTGTGTGTTTTTGGTAACTGAGGTAGAGGAAATTCACAGCTCCTGATCTCTTAATTATCCAATATCACACTTGTCACATAAGCGTAGGACATCTCAGTGCAAAGGCAGCCAGTCTTTGGCTCTGTTTACCTTAAAAATGGATCTCTGGATTCACCCAGGGGGCTTTGGTCATTGGAAGTCGAAACTGGACTCCGGAGACAATGCCAACAACAGGTAGCCTCACTGTGATTGGTGGCTAAGTGATGTTCTGTATCCTAAAACCTTTCCTTTAGGAGTCCTTTCTTGTACTGGATGGATAAATAAAGCTACTGCTACCCTAGGATTCTCACCTCACTATCAGCTGCTCCAAAGAAAAATCGGGGGAGTTCAGGGAACCCTTGCCTGCAGAAGTGGAAGGGATGTTGTCAAGGCAGAGTCTGTAGAAGAGCTGACCCTGTGTGGAGGGTCACATGTGGAGAAATGCCTGTTCATGGCCAACAGATACATGAAAAACTTCTCAACATCACTGTGCGTCAGGGAAATATGAACCAAAACCACAATGAGATACCACCTCACACCAGTCAGAATGGCTAAAATTGACAAGTCAGGAAATGACAGATGTTGGTGAGGATTCTGAGAAAGGGGAACCTTCTTACGCTGTTGGTGGGGATGTGAGCTAGCGCAGCCACTCTGGAAAACAGTGTGGAGGTTCCTCAAAAAGTTAAAAATAGAGCTACTGTATGACCCAGCAATTGTACGACTAGGTATTTACCTAAAGGATCCAAACAGTGATCCAAAAGGGCACCTGCACCCCAACGTTTATAGCAGCAATGTCTACAATAGCCATACTGTGGAAAGAACCCAGATGTCCATCAACAGATGAATGGATAAAGAAGATGTAATACACACACACACACACACACACACACACACACACACACACACTGGAATACTACTCAGCCATCAAAAAGAATTAAATCTCACCATTTGCATGTGGATAGAACTAGAGGGTATTAATGTTAAGTGAAATAAGTCAACCAGAGAAAGACTATTGTATGATTTCACTCACATGTGGAATTTAAGAAACAAAACAGAGGATCATAGGGGAAGGGAGGGAAAAATAAAATAAGAAGAAATCAGAGAGGGAGACAGACTATAAGAAACTCTTAACTAGGGGCGCCTGGGTGGCTCAGGCCTTAAGCATCTGCCTTCGGCTCATGTCACGATCCCAGGGTCCTGGGATCAAGCCCTGCATCAGGCTCCCTGCTCATCAGAGAGTCTGCTTCTCCTTCCCTCTGCCTCCTCCCAGGCTTGTGTGTGCTCTCTCTCTCTCTTTCTGTGTGTGTCTCTCTCAAATAAATAATTTTTTTTAAACAAGACTCTTAACTATAGGAAACAAACCGAGGGTTGCTGGAGGGAGGTGAGTGGGGGGATAGGGTAACTGGGGGATGGGCATTAAGGAGGGCACTTGATGAAATCAGCACTGGGTGCTATATGCAACTGATGAATCACTAAACTACCTCTGAAACTAATAATACAGTGTATGTTAATTAATTGAATTTAAATAAAAAATATAAAAATTAAAAATTAAAAAAAAAAGGAATGCTGTGTAACAGGTGACAGCAGGCACGTCTAGCTCCTGACTGCAGAAGACTTTTCCCCATATAGCCCACCTTATTTCTCTCCACTTTATCATCCAAATGAAAAGCTCGCCAATTAAGGATTCTTTTTAAAATTAGAGAATCTTGTTAAAGTACATTTTAAAAAGTAAAATAAACGATCACTACATAATGTAAAGGCAAACTAACAAAAAAAATTTTTTAAACCTCATCCTGGGCTAATCTTGGTATTAACTTTCCAGTTTTTTTCCTATTACATATATTAATATACATATATTTAGATTGTATATATCACACATAAAATAGATATGTGTATGTATTGCTTTTACAAATGAGATGTTTTTCCCTTAGTATAGTATGACGATCTTTAAAAGTCACTAAATTGTGTGTGTGTGTGTGTGTGTGTGTGTGTGTGTGAAAATTTGTAGAATCATAGAATATAAGAGCTGGAAAAGATGTAAGATACCATGTATTCAAACTTTGACTACAATCCCATACTAAAAATACATTTTATATTCCAATTCAGTATACACATTCATATTTGTTATACACACACCCGAAACAAGAGTTTCATGCAACAACCCTTACCCTTACTATAAGAAGCACTCTAATAATTTTTGTTTTCCTTTTATTATATTTCAAAAATGCCACTGATAATACCAAATACTGGCAAGGATGTGGAGCAGCAGGAACTCCCTCATTGCTGGCGGAATGCAAAATGGTACAGCCATTTTGGAAGACAGTTTTGGCGGTTTCTCACAAAACTAAATTTATCACATGATCCAGTAATTTAACTAGATCCAGCACTCCTTGGTATTTACCCAAAGGAGTAAAAACTTATGTCCACATAAAAATCTGCACTCCAATGTTCACAGCAGCTTTATTTGTAATGCCAAAAGTTGGGAGTAACTAAGATATCTTTCAGTAGGTGAACAGATAAATAAACCACGGTACATTCAGACAGTGGGATGTTATTCAGCACTAAAATGAAAAAGAGGTATTCGGCCACGAAGAAACATGGATGGACCTTAAGTGCATATTACTAAGTGAAAGAAGCCAGCCTGAAAAGGCTACGGGCTCTGATTCCAACTATAACATTCTGGAAAAGGCAGAGCTACGGAGACAGTAAAAAGATCAGCGGTTGCTAGGGGTTGGGTGGGAGAGGGATGAAAAAGCAGAGCACAGAAGATTTTTAGGGTAGTAAGAGTATTCTGTGTGATACTCTAATGACGGATTCAAGTCATTGTATATTTGTCCAAACCCAAAGAATGTAACCACCAAAAGTGAACCCTAACGTAGACGATGGACTTTGGATGAATATGATGCGTCAACGTAAGTTCATCAATTATAACAAATGTCTCACTCTGGTGCGGGGTGTTGATAGTGGGGGAGGCCATGCACGTGTGGGGAAGGAACTCTATGAAATGTCTCTGCACCTTCCTCTTAATTTTACTGGGAATCTAAAACTGCTCTAAAAAAATAAAGTCTCCAAAAAAAAAAAAAAATGCCGGTGGCGGAGATCTTCTGTGATTTATAACTCACTACTGGGTTGTGATCCGAAGTCCGAAAAAAAACCTCATCTCACTAAACCTCTTCTTTTAAGAACAAAACTGGGGCTCAGAGAAAGTATGTGATTTCTGAAGATCACACAGTGAATGGCATTGTCAAAACCAGGATCAGATCTGGTAGACAGAGGAGCATGTGCGTGTGTGTGTGTGTGTGTGTGTGTGTGGTGTATGTGTGTGTGTGTGTGTGTGTGTGTTGCACACAGTACCCCAAGATACATAGGACAATGCTCAACATTTTCCATGAGAAAAATAAAATTAACATATTAGCTAATTTATGATTCACAAGTTAACTTCCTCCCATGGTTTTATAATTTTCTAAGGCCAGCTGGTCCAGCCAACTGAATACAGATCAAGCAATTACAGATACAAACCAGTAGGTAGAAAAAGTTTAGGCCACAGCACTGCAGGGTGTATGAGATTATCGCTCTGTGGG
>CM052807.1:75769064-75816885 GCA_028533885.1 Nasua narica
CTTAATTCCCCATGGCTGCACAACTTAAAATTTGTAGCTAAACATATGCTCAAATCTTTCAGAAAAGAGATGCAATATTTAGTTCGCTATTTGGCTCAATTCAATTGCCCGAACACCATCAACACCATTCTGGGCTAGGCACCAGGCTTATGATGGGGAATCAAAGAGAAACGAGACAAGGTCCTCCCTCTCCAGGAACTCACATTTATTTGAAGGAGACGGAACGAAAACACAATTGAAAGGTAATGTGTTACTCGCCTTAATAGGAGCATAGACAAGGTGTAGTGGCTACACTGATTGATTCTGCCCTGGGGATTGGCTTTATTAAAACATGTAGCAAATTAATAAGCAGTACTAGTGTATTTCATTTCCTCATTCCCTGTGTTTAGTGTGTTTTGTGTACGTGGCTGTTACCAGGATTTACTGAGCTGAAGTACAGAGAAGTGTCACTATCATCATATTCTTGAATATTCTGTTCACAGAAGCCAGCCCCCCATAGTTTGTTTTGTTACTGCAAAATGCAAATAAAATCGATACGACGTCCTTAAAAAAAAGTCGTAGCTTTGGGACGGCTGATGACTCAGTTGGTTAAGAGTCTGCCTTTGGCTCAGGTCATGATCCCAGGGTCCTGGGATGGAGCCCCGCATCGGGCTCCCTGTTTAGCGGGGAGTCTGCTTCTCCCTGTGCCCCTCCCCCTGCTTGTGCTCTCTCTTTCTCTCTCTCTGACAAATAAATAAATGAAATCTTTTAAAAAAACATCGTAGCTTTAAAACTGGATCATTAGATTTCCACTGCTAAACTAACCCTTGCTATCCTCAAAACAGATGCTGGTGCACTTGTTTGTCTGTGCTTCTGTCCCCAGATTTAGAAGTGGACCCCAGACCTAAGAAGGCCACTGACAACATCTGTGACTATGGGTGGCCCCGCCAAATCAGTCCTGGGTGACCCATTCTTTTTTTTTTTCCAAGCTTCCCGCAAATCAGCTTGTCATTTGCAGGCTCCAGTGGCTGTCCCACCCAAGCTGCCCCTGGGCAAGCCATCTAGTCCCTTAGAAACAAGCTCTACCTCAGAAGTGTGATCCGACCTAAAATGACAAACAACTATGGGTCTGACTACCGTCAAGGATAATTCCCCAGGACTCAGCTTGACAAGGAAAAAGAATGAAGTGGAAGAAAATGAGGTGCTTGCCAGCATGACTGTTAAATGTCAGCTATTTTGGAGTTTATCCCCACATGAGAGATTTCCTTTGTACTGGGAGGGCGATCACTGAAAAAACATGACAACATAATAAAGCTGCCGAAGACAACCCCATCATTACTGCGGCAGGAAATAAAACACAGATTAGTGTCACCAAAGCACACGTCAGGAGGGATAATGATGATGTATACAAATGAATCTTCTCATCCTGGACAAAGGGCTTTAAGTACCACCTAAAACTGAGTAATAATTATATACAAATCACTAGTGACAATGCTATCTGCTAAGCATGCATTATGGACTCGCATTTTCAAAGGGTTTGTTTTGTATTTCTCTCTGAAAATTCTCTAAAAGTCTTCCCACTTGTACTCAACTGACACAAATTACAAAGCGGTGCGGCAAGCACTTACGTTGCCTAACAAGGCAAATGCAGCCTGCCGTGGACGGCTAGGGGCCGCCATGCTTCCCCACGCCATTCAACGTGCCAGGAAAACTACAGCTGTGAACGAGCGAGACGAGAGGGCTGGGGACCATGCAGAGAGGCCATTTGGCTGTCCAAATCAAAACTGGATGTAAACAATCATTTGGAAAAGAGCTTCCATTTGTAGTTCTGGCCCTAGAACAATGGGGCGGAGAGTAAAAAATAAATGGGGAAGAAGCTGAGGCCAACAGCTGACCGATAGAAGGAATGCAAGATCGAATGTGAATATTAAAGAGAAAAGGAGCTAGAATTCCTTTATCTTGGCTCCTGGCTATAGTCATTTCACTATTAATTAGTAGTCTTAATGTGGTTGGCCAGAACATCGTAATACTCACATCAGCCCACTGCAATCTCAGGAGAGGCCTCAGGAAAACATAATAAATGACAAAACCATTTGGCTCATAGTTATTGACTTATTTATACTGAAATCCTCGACCAAAATTTACCTGAAGCTCAACTTTTCAGGGATATCCTTTATTTCATAACCGGAAGCCTACTTACACTTGAGAGCAAATGAAAGGGTTATAATTTACTAAAGCCGTAACTCGTCTTGAATATATTCTACGTAGTTTATATATTTATTAAAGCCTATTAACGCTCAGTTAGTTAAAAGGATGAGGGATGGAGAAGGAGATTGTGGGTTTTTTTCTCTATATTGTTCCCTTTGGGGATTAAAGTATACCCAGGTACACACACACAGACACACACAAAATGTCACTTGGACTTGAGCAACGTTTTCCATCTGCTGCCTGGTCTTTGGAACCACTACCATGTTCCCCTACCAGTGAGAAGGAGGGCAGTTTATGTAGACTGCAAAATATAACAATAATAACAATATTACTAATAGCAGCTTTCTTAGTGCTTCTTATGTTCCAGCCATTGCTCTCTAAGTGATTTCTGTGAAGCAACTGTTTTAATCCTCACAAAACCTTATGAAGCAAGCTGTACCATCATCCTTATTTGAGATAGAAGGAAATTGAAGTACATTTATATTAAATATTAATATAAATATTATATTAATATAAATAATACAAATGCATTTCTATTATTTTATATTTTCTCATAAAGAAGGTTCTCTTCTTACAACGTCAGTACAGTACGTTGCTAAAACTGCTCTTACTAAATATAGAATGTACAACTCTAACACAACTTACCTTACTTCACAGAAACCACGTTTGGTCTTCCTTGCTGATGGGACAGGCCACAGGCACAGCCTGTTCATCGGGTCCAGTACTAATATTTTATAGACTCAAACAGCCTTAAAGATGAAGAAGACCTTGGAATCACTTAGGGCAATGTTCAACGTACTGCAGGCAGCATCCTTTCTGAATGTATTTCTGGCCATTATCTGAATGCCTCCATCCTACCTTATTAATGGAAACCCAAGCTCTCATGTTGATTCGCACTCATGACAGTCTTTGAAATGGTTCTTTTTCAGTCAACCAAGAACTTCTTCTTTTTCAGAGTTTCTCCACGTGAGTGAAATAGTCTGGAACAATGCCATTGTTTGTTTTTGTTTGTTTGTTTGTTTGTTTGTTTGTTTTTAATAGATATGAGCCCCAAATCAAGTGTTCGATATTAGAGAATTCTAAATAAGGCAATGAAGGAGGCTGGTTCCCATCTGTGTGTGGGGAGATCTGGTCCTCAGTCCTAGTGGTCACACCCCTTACTTCAAACCATCAGTGGCTTCACCCGGCTTCTCCACTGTTAAATGTGCTAAGACCCCTTCACATTGCCTTGATGAAAACACACTATAAATCAATAATATGTAAAAATTATATCGAGTAGGAAGTTCTAGATAAGCTGAAGTTTTTTTTTCAACTCTTATAAATGGTATGAAAACTCACTTTATTTCAGTAAAAGAATAATACATTAGATTTGAAGGAAAAGGAGGAGGAAAGGGAGAGGAGGAAATGGGGGCAGATAGAAGCCATCCTTAGGAAGAGAGTTATCTTGAGACTTTCAGACCACCTAAGACAGTTCTGATACTGATTCCACCATCCATCTTTCTAAGCCCCGTTCTCCACCCTCCTCCAGGACCCCCTACACTGTGGCACTGGTTTCGTCCTCTAAACTACGAAAACATACTCAGAAAAACCAAACAACCTGAAGCTTATACACACTGATTGTAAATGACAGACGACAACAGAATGTTAGCATCATCAAAAGTACATTTTTAACAGGAATTAAACTCTTATATTAGAAGGCTGAAGTTGTAGGTCTTGAACTAAGTGTATCAATCAGCAAGTGGCAGAGATATTTGCAGGGTGGGGTGGGGACGTTCGGTGGGCCTTTCAAGGACCAGCCCCAATTCTTGGAGCGCCCCTTGGAGTTTGTATAAAAGTTTCATTAAAGTTTTTCAGATCTCTGCACATGACATCTCTTTTGAGAAGGTGGCTTGTGTTCCAGGCAGAGTTGCCATTCCCTTCTATAAGCCTTACAACCATACACCGCACACCTCCATTAAAGCATTCGCCCTACTGTGCTTTAACTCCGGGTCCACACGTCTGTCTCCTCCACCAGACTGCAAATGCCTTGAGAGTAGATACTGTATCTTGGTCATTTTTATATTCTCAGCATCTTGTATCAGACCTGCACAGTCACCCATTCCTCTCAGAAGGCTGTCCTGTGAGAAATCAAACACACAAGAAACACGTCCGCCTGGGACAGTCTTATATGTAGGGAGAGAACAGGAGGTTCTCCAGGTATTGACAAGACCTTGACTTAAGGGGATCGAGGTCAAGTCTGGTTAATCTTTCCGTTAAATTAGCAACTTGCGCGTGGCATACTTGTAATTTTTATTTAATGGAGTTCCAACTTGCTCTTTCTAATTCAGTGTTTATGCGAGCATATTCTCAGCAACTGAGGTTTTGAGTAATAAGTACAGAAAAACAGATCCACTATAGCAACAACTATGAAGAAACAGAGAATGAATAAATGGATGAGGAGATCACTCTGACTTCCTTTTTTCCACTGGAATTTGCTACCCATGAAAAGTAGGTTGGGTTTGTCATCTTTAAGTGATAGAAGGCTCAAAACTGTAGTTCAATAGTTTAATAGTAAGGCATTTAAATCAAGACTGAAATGATTTCACGGTGAACCAGATACCATTAACTAAACAAAGGTAAGCCTGATGAGAGAGGAGTAGATCAGGGACCTAATTGCTTTGGTGATTACCAAAAAAATGGCTGGCAAATAAATACTCAGATACTAAAGACTGAAAGTCAATTTAGCATGTCTGTGTGTAGGTAACAGAAAGTGGAGAAATGGAATAAGGTCTTTTTAATCCTTGCCCCAAATTTGACAAAAATAAAATCATTACTTTAAAAGGAAATAATGCTCAAAATGTATAGTTTATCTAACAATAAGAACCCGAAATACATTTGTATAATTAATCAGTGGTACAATACACTAATTACAGCAAATGCATTTCCCATGTCAAAAGGAATGCTGATTTTTAATAGAATGACATCATGAGAAATGCATCTATAAAAGCAAAGCTAACAAATTAGTTTTAAAACTCTTATATTCCTTGAGGAATAAAGAAGCCTTGAACAGGGGCACCTGGGTGGCTCAGTGGGTTAAAGCCTCTGCCTTCAGCTCAGGTCATGATCTCAGGGTCCTGGGATCGAGCCCCGCATCGGGCTCTCTGCTCAGCAGGGAGCCTGCTTCCCCCTCTCTCTCTCTGCCTGCCTCTCTGCCTACTTGTGATCTCTCTCTGTCAAATAAATAAAAAAAAAAAGAAGCCTCGAACAAAATCATAAGTTAGAAATCACTGTTTCAAAGGCAGGTCAAAACACATCTTTATCGGAGGGATAAAGAAGATGTGAGATACACACACACACACACACACACACATACATACATACAATGGAATACTATCCAGCCATCAAAAAACTTGAAATCTTGTCATTTGCAATGACATGGATGGAACTAGAGGGTATTATGCTAAGCGAAATAAGTCAATCAGAGAAAGGCAATTATCATACGATCTCACTGATATGAGGAATTTGAGAAACAAGACAGAGGATCATAGAGGAAGGAAGGTAAATGAAACAAGACGAAACCCGAGAGGGAGACAAACCATAAAAGAGTTTTAATCTCAGGAAACAAACTGAGGGTTGCTGGAGAGGAGGGGGTGGGAGGGATCGGGCAGCTGGGTGATGGACATTGGGGAGGGTGAGACTGATGAATCACAGACCTGTACCCCTGAAACAAATAATACAGTGTATGTTAATTAAAAAAAACCCACATCTTTACCTGTTTCTTCATCCATGACATGGAGAATATTTTGACAAAACAGTTATCAAGTGAGGTATAAATTAGTAAGCAACTGCTTTCAGTGTGCTTGCACAGACATCCTTCACTAAAACTTTTTTTGTGTTTCTAGGTAATATTCATTAAGCAGAAGTTTACAAAATGATCTGTAATTTTCTGGATTGATGCCTTTAATCCTGCTACCAGTCTAATCAACTTCAAATTTCAGAAGGTCATTGTATAGCTGTTGAATAAAAATGCGTTAGTTTGATTTACTTCTACAATTCAGTTTAAAATTCTCTTTTTGCTACTTAGAGACACCTTTAAGTCCAGATTGCTTTTACATTAAAAACACTTCACCTTAACAAGCTGTCTCCAGAAACACTCCCGGTCAGAAGAAGCCAATCACCTCTGGGGACGAGGAGTGAGAAGGAGCAGAAGATGGGAGGAGGGAAGGAATTCTCAGAAGCATCTAGGGATAAGGGACTGAGGAAAAAGCAAACAAACAAACTACCTGCATTATTTATACCCTCCACACTTTGATGTTGAAAGAGTCACTTCAACTGAAAGGTCTGGGACGGGATTAACGGCTCTTGAGTTTTCTGATACATCTAATTAAACAGTAGAAGCTAAAGAAGAATGCTATACATCATCATTTTTGCCTTCCCAGCAAGTGGCTGCCTCTATGCTAAAAAAAAAAAAAAAAAAAAAGCTTTAATCAGTATAACTGACCTTTGACGGGATTAATAGGCTACTAGGGACGATTTCTCACAGTAGGCTGAAAAATTGCAGCTAACATGAGAGAAAATTACATAATCACTGAAACGGAAGACAAGCAAATAATTTATACATGAGTCAGTTGAGATGCAGCAGCCCGGCCAGGATGTCTGTTTGCCTCTCCTCAGCTTTATCCACCAGAGACATGACACACGTTTGGGTGCCCCAGTGAGGTAATGTCTTATAACAAGATCACAGTCTTGAGTTTTCCCCTTTCGCAATGCTGCTGAGGTCCAACGACTCATTTGTGATGTACCTCGTTAAAACTACCACAGGGCTTGTAACAGGAAGAAGAGAGCGTTCAGAATCAACACAATTCCTGTCAAAATGTTTGTATCCCGCAGGCTTATAAAAGGGAGACTCAATTCGCTTCAGCCATGAGTAATACCTTCTATGTCCTTGAAGAAGCACTTTGAGAAATGCGAGAGTCACAGAACCATACATCCAGTGACACTGATTAAATGCTCTATTTGCTATATATTTTATTGAAGGTGGAGGCAGGGAGGCACATTAATATTGCTTGCTCATCTTAGAGGAGCAACCCTGAGAAAGCTGGGGAAGGAATCCGGGAATGCCGTTTGCAAGTTGCTGGCATTTTCTGATGAACGTCACTGGAATTCATAATCTATATAACCTCGGTTCAGCAGGCACCCACTTCCCCAAATTACATTTCTTACTGTCACTAGTAACCAAGTGTTTGTCTACAAATGCAAGCACGCACACAGTTGGGGACACTACAGATCTTGTCGGTTGGGACTTGCCACCTTGACAATTGCTTCCGTGGCAATGAAGATGAGAATTCACCAGCACAGGGGCTGATATAGTTGAGGGAAGTGGGGAAGTCAGTGAGGTGACAGTTGGTGTGGCCCAGAGGTTGGCCAATAGGCCAAAAGAATGAAAGCAGGAGCACTATGTTCTCATCTCAACTTTGCCTCTGATTTTCCCAATGGCATGCAGGAAGTTATCTACTTTTTCCATGCTGTGATGGTAGAAAGGTATATGATGGAAAATAAACATGTCAGCTAGACCCTGTTTTTACATAGTAACATTTATCCTTGCCTTGATTCAGTGGCATTTCATTATTGCTGAATGGGGACAAAGGCAGCGCTTGAATTGAAGTTTTCAAGTTACGGAGTAAATGAGAAAAACACTCAGGTAACCAAAGCTAGAAGACAGTGGTTCTTAAACTTTGCTGCATATATGAGTAGCCTGGGGACCTTTGAAAAAAATTCCAGTACTCACCCGACATCCCAGACCAACTCAATCAGAATCTCTGGGAGTGTGACCCAGTTTCTAAACCTCCCCAGGTAATTCCAATGTGCAGCCGCGTCTGACAACCAATGGTGTGGGATTCTACAACACCGCTTTGCTTTCCCTACCCTACTCCAGCTGGCCTTGCTCTTGAGCACGCCTCAGAAGCCCCTGAAGCCCCTGTTAAAACACAGATTGCTGGGACCCACCTCGAGAGTTTCTGGCTCGGTCCTTTGGGACTGGCATTTCTAGCAAGTTCCCAGGTGATGCTGAGGCTGTCCAGGGACCAACTTTAAGGGTCACTGCCTCAATCAAATGTATTCAGCAGCATGAATGATTCTCTGCCTAGAAATATTCTCTAGCATTAGCCTTTTTGAGGGTATGGTTTTCAAACCACTGGCATCACCATCCCCTGGCAGGCAGAAAATGCGGATTCTCAGTCCTCACTCGAGAGAGTTTATTTCAGAATCACTATGGAGGGGGCCCCCTTTCTTTTTGACTATGCCCACACTTGTGATTCTATGCAAAAAAAGTTTGAGAACTTCTTTACTTCTTCTTCCAGTATGTGTTTGAAACAGTTCTCCGCTAATCACCAAAATGACTCCAGCCTAAAAAGGCCACCTGGCCCTGACCTGAGAAGCAAGAAAGAGTGAATTCCCTATGGTGCAGCTTCTTCATTGCATTATTCTATGGGGCAGGGATCAAGGACACCAGTGCCATTTTCGGAACACAGTGGCTGAGAAATTGACTGTGTCATACAGAAAAGTCTCCAGTATACTGAGAAGATACTCTTCATTATTTTTCTTACTGCTGCAAACCCTCTGAATGTGGGAAGAAAAAAAATATCTTCCTTTCTGGAAAGTTCTCTGTAACAGCCAATGATAGATAGATACATATATCTTTTATATTTTTCTGGCAGCATCCATCCCTATATCTTGTGTCCACTTTTGAGCTGTAAGTATTAAGAGTTTTAGGAAAGGAGGATATTTTCTTCCCCATTCCCCCTTGCTAACACTCTCAGATTTAATTAATGAGAAATAAGGAAACTGGACAATAGCTTAATTGCTTATAATTTAAAACTACTATGGTAACTCGTTTAAAGGGTGGGTGTTGGAACCATTCAAATATGGGATGATATCTCAAATCTGCCATTCACCAGCTGGTGGCCTGGGGGGAATTATTTGACCCCTTACGCTTCCAGTTCCTTGCCTATAAAATTGTTGTTGTTGTTTTTTAATTGTTCCAGTTCCAATAAAATTGAGGTAATAATAATGCCTAATTCATGGAGTGACTGATATGAACTAAAGCATATAAAGCATTTAAGCACAGTGCCTCTGGCACATAGTAAGTGCTCAATACATGTGAGCTTTTGTTTTTATTGTGACATAATGGACACTCTATGAATGCTGAAGAAAGCATGGAATAAATGAGTAAACAAATGACCAACCAAATAAACAATAGGAAAGGCTGTCCTTTAGGTCTGCCAAACTTCAAACTCAGACAGTGTTATTGCTCGGGGCATCTACAATTTCAGAGGGCCTGGATAGAGAAGTGCTATGAAATTTATTTTTTACAGCTGGGTCAGGTTCAAGTTTATTCTGTGAAAGTTACTTTTGCCAAGACAAAGCAGAGGGACGTAGGCCTTACAAATGACAGGGCAGACAGCTAGCCAGCACAGAATGACAACGAGCAGGGCTGGAGCCAAAGCCCTGAGGCTGACCCACTGGCTCAGTCTGTGAGAAACTGAGGCAGGGCAACGGAAGAGGGCCATGGGATGGCCAGAAAGAACCCGGGGACTGAGGAGTATATAGGCAAGGAAGCTTGACAGGGGGAGCTGGAGGGATCGGGAATCCTTTTAAATTTTACTATGTCTTACAGATTTTCTCCTATTTATATTGATAAATACAATAAGCCATGCTCTCTATCTCATGGCACCAGCAACTCCAATTTACTTTATCAGTTGAACCCATAATAAAAATTCAGCAGTTAGCCTATGTGTTGTGGTTTATTATTCAGAGACACACCAAAGACTCGACATCACAGACCATTTCATCTTTTGGATTCCTAATCTCCCACTTAAATTCAGAAAAGGCTTTATTTAAAGGAAATCCATTTTTAACGATAAGACTTATTCCCATCATTACGTTATTCCAACCTGATACCCAAAAGTAATACAGTAGTGCACCATTTCGTTTCAACTATATTTACATGTATATATTAAGCCATAAGCATACAAGATCTCACACATATACAATACACATAGATGTTGCCACCCCATCAAAACATATAATCAAAGCATAGAGTACATCATAAAATAAGGCCCACTCACTTTCTGTTCCTACAGATACGTGGCCTGTATGTTTAGGCTCAATTAAGTTTGGGGTTCACTTTGGTCCAAGGAGTCTTAGATACAATCTACCTTTAGCCACTCCCGGGCTAGAGGGTTCTCCAAAACAGGTCAATTCTAAGACTCACTGACCTTTGCTTAGAGGGTCATACAATGGACCTGGCTTTTGAAGGGGCTATTGTGAAAAAAGGCCACCTCAAAGCTAGAGCGTCTCCTTGTGTTTTGAAAAAATATAATTCCTTTAAGCTTGAATTAAATAAGAAAAACTATTTCATTAGCTCTGGAAAGAGCCTAGATCCTTGGATTTGGGTCACATAAAGCCAAGTCTAGGATCTACTGTGGAAGGTAAATCCATGGAAACTCATTCCATGGATTGAAATTGTAAATGTCACAATTGACAAAAGAGACTTCAACTTACTGGAACAGAATCTACACTTATCAGTGACACAAAAATGAATGGCATGGGGAAAATTATAATAAAAATGACAATACTTATGGAGAGCTGAACAAATTTTAGATACATATAGGTATTTCATATAATTATCTTATTTGATGCTCTAACAGCACCATGAGATAGGTACCGTATTATTCCCATTTTAGAATTTAGGGAACTGTGGCTTAGTGACATGGAGTAAGTTGCTCAAAGTCATGTGCAGAGCTCACATGTACGCACCCTTAGGCCTGTGACCTCCAGAGCTGAAGTCCTCAACCCTACTTGTCTGCCTCTCAATACAGGGCATTGAGCAGGGAACCCCTCAACAGTTTTAGATCTTCAGTGGGAAATGACCTAACATGGAAGAGTTGGCACATAGTTAAGAAAGAATACTAGAGGGTGATCTCAAAGGGTGAACTAAAATCCCAAAAGAAGACAGATCTTTTGAGGGTGCCTGGGTGGCTCAGTGGGTTAAAGCCTCTGCCTTCGGCTCAGGTCATGATCTCAGGGTCCTGGGATCGAGCCCCGCATCGGGCTCTCTGCTCAGTGGGGAGCCTGCTTCCCCCTCTCTCTCTGCCTGCCTCTCTGCCTACTTGTGATCTCTCTCTCTCTCTGTCAAATAAATAAATAAAATATTTAAAAAAAAAAAGACAGATCTTTTGGAATATTACTGGAAATGATACACACACACACACACACACAATTTTATTGATGGAATTTAAGATTAAAAGCACAAATCCTGTTAGCGCCAAGCTTCAGCCACAGCTGGACAGTCTGAAGGACTAATGGGATCTGTCTTTTAACAGAGAAGTGAGAAACCACCGAGGGAATAATATATCCTGTGAGAAAAGTCTGCTGCCACATGAAAGCTTGGTCTAAAAGGATAATGGCATCAAGTTAGAGGGGTGCCTAATTCCCAATCATTAGTGTATGCTACCCCCACTCCCTAATCTCATGCCAGAGTTCTGGGGACTGGAGATAGAAAACTACTGCCTCTTTAAAGCCCCTCTGGCTTTGGAGAGCAAGGGCAGCCTGTTCTAAGGTCCACATAACAAAGTATAGCACGAGTGAGAGGGAAAGAGCTTTTCCCATCTGGGTGGGAAGGCCAGTGGAGACTCCAATGGGGCCTGAGCACTACCTGGCAAGGGGCTATGCGCCAGAGCATTGGGAGTGGGAAAAGACACATAAAGACACAAGAGAGGGAGCCTCTGCACATGGCAACGGGGAAAACAGAACTTCCTAGACCAAGTGAACAAAAGACTTGCAAAATAGGTTGGAGAGCTGGTATGTTGAAAAGACTGAAGAGAAGAAGCAATTCCTGCAATTCCGCTCATGGGGGTGGGACACCCAATGGGACTGGTAGCGGGAAGCAGAGCCAAGAAACGACATTTTCATAGTTACACAGTTATCCTCAGGTCAGTAGGACCTTCAGAACCACAAGAACTACTGTGGTTAATCTCTGCACAGACTTGATAAGCTTGAATGATGTTAGAAGACAAGGGTAAAAAAGAATATATGTCAAGGTTCTAAAAAGAACAGTATATTTGAGAACGAATTTAATGAGATATCGTCAGGTAGTAGAAAAAGGACAAAACTAAATGCGTAGAGTATGGTTCAGAGTCATCGTTCAGGAATAGCCTTGTTGCCTCTGTTTTGTCCTCCATAGAAATGGAAATGTTTAAGATCATTAGCTCGGTCCCCGGATTGAGGGATCCTCAACTGAGACAATGTTTTCTTGGGAAAAATCCTCTGAAAGCTGAAGCTCTTGAAGCTGTGATGCCCCACATTTCTATCCACAGTTTGTATAAAGGTGTAGAAATAAAACTAACCCGATGTGAAAGTGACATGATTGGGTTAAAACTAAGGTGTTGGGGGGCGCCTGAGTGGCTCAGTGGGTTAAAGCCTCTGCCTTCAGCTCAGGTCATGATCTCCTGGTCCTGGGATCGAGCCCCCCATCGGGCTCTCTGCTCAGCGGGGAGCCTGCTTCCCCCTCTCTTTCTGCCTGCCTCTCTGCCTACCTGTAAACTCTGTCAAGTAAATTAAAAAAACAAAAACAGAAACAAAACTAAGGTGTTGAAGAATGACTGAATGAGGATGAATAAAGCACTCACTCCGCTTATATGAACAGAGTGACAAACGGAAGGAGATGGAATGTAACAGGCAGATACTCTCATTAATACGAAACATTTTAACTGCACGGGTATAAAACGTGGGGGTGGTACAGCCCCACCCATGGAGCATGTGACATAAAGCAGCCTTGGAGGTTTCATATTACGGTGAGGTGAACAGGAGCTGCCAAGAAGATCTGGATGCTAAAAGGGAATGCAACCTTAAGCTGTGTTAATGCAAACATCACTCCAGTAGCATGGAGTAGCACTGTTACTTCTTTTCCACTGGAAATACCCTTACTTGTATCATTGCAGCTCCCATGATTTAACTATTTGTAGCATGACTTCGATACACTAGGGGCTAATGGGCTTTTAAGAGCTGGCCTGAGATCATAAGAACCACGAACAGTATTTTTCAATAAAAAGGAAAAAAGTGTTCAACATTCCAAGCAGTCAATTTACAAATATACTTTGGACCACAGTTCATTCACAAAGTGGGGTGGGGCGCGAGAGCCCAAGTACTTGGGGCCTGGTTTCAAACACAGAGCCACTTTTTCCCATGAGCCTGGCATTTCATGGGAGGTGCTTGCTCTCTCTCAAAGGTGATTTGGAACGATGGAGCTAAATTAACATATTGATTTCCCAGCACTCTGAAGGCCCTAAGCAGTACACACTCGGTCATGTTTCAGATGATGGAATGCGAAATTAAATTAAAGGATGCATCTGCGCTCAGCTGCCCCTAATTGCCAGCCTCGTGGATGTTTTTAAGGAGCACAAAGAGGGAAGGGAGAGAAAGGAGAAGAGGGAGAAGCAAGGTGAGTACATAAGAGAGCCTGAAAAACACAGGCTGTAACAGAAGGAGCGAGGAAGGGCATTGAGGAATTTCTACACACAGATGGAAGGTTCCCAGTGTCCATTAAATAAATCCCCACAAGTTAAAATGCAAGCAAGAGCAATTATCGGTTGGTATCTTTGACAATACAGATAGAAGTTTCAGAAGCATTCCTCTGACAACATTTCAGGTATCTAAAAATATTATGTCGTTAGGGGAAATGAAGAGCTAGGTTTGTTTTTGGAAATCAACACTTTCTTCAATATATCAATTTTCAGACTTACACTTGTTCCTAAACTCTCAGGTTGGCTGTAATGTTTCTAATTAATCCTAGGATGGCATCTGTTAAAAACAAAACAAAACAGAATCCTTAAATTAAAATGTTCAGTTCATCTGTGGCCTACTTCTGTGGTCAGCTGGCTATCACCGTGCCAAACTGGATAAGCGACTCTTCATTTCATAAATACACGCGAGGAACTTAAGATACACATGCTGCATACTTATTGCTGAATTTATATAATTAACGTCTCTGGTACAAAAAGAAAAACAATTGCTCTTTGTTTTTCTCCAGTCCTCTATGGAAAACGGGTATTCTGTGAGGTATTGATAGGTGTTGCTAGGAAAGAAATAGTTTTCTGTGGCCAAATCAATTTGACAAACACTAGTAAAGAGCTTTCTTTACTGCAGGGCTTCTCAGAACCTTTAATATGCTCATGTGCATGGAGGAGGAAGAGTCGGTATAATGTTTCCAAAATGGAGCATTTGTTATTCTCTCCAGGGACTTGAGTGCACCAGGAAACCCAGCACAGGAAATGCTGCTCATCTTCCTGACCCAGAACACACTCCTCTGTCCAAGTCCATTTTCAAATCACATTTCTAAGATTCTCACAACTAAGTGACGGTGTAGCCATTGGCCTAATGACCTCGGCAGCCAGATGCCCACGGCTACAAACCAGAAATTGCTGCTCAGTTTCAGGATGACAAACCACAGAGAAGCAGACAAATCTATAGGAATCTGGCTGAACTATACTTACCTCACTTACATAGGTATCCAATTTAGTCCTACTCAGGTTTTCGTATATTTAAAGAAATGCTGGGGCGCCGAGGTGGTTGAGTGGGTTAAAGCCTCTGCCTTCGGCTCAGATTATGATCTCAGGGTCCTGGGATCGAGCCCCACATCGGACTCTCTGCTCAGCAGGGAGCCTGCTTCCCCCTCTCTCTCTGCCTGCCTCTCTGCCTACTTGTGATCTCTCTCTGTGTCAAATAAATAAATAAAATCTTGAAAAAATTAAAAATAAAAAAAATAAAGAAATGCTTACTTTCAGGATTGGAAATAAGATAACAAATTGACTATTTCCATGCTGAATGCTATAGACGGAATACATAACTGTTTTGAGCTAGCGGTCAAAAACATGTAATCCAATAAATCCAATAGTTTCAGTGGCAGTTATTACTGGCATTTTAATTATTACACTGATAACACAAGTATAAGATTAGATAGGATAATTCAAACAGAATTAAGTCATTCACTCATTAACCAACAAAGATATGACGGCTTATTATGTGTTGAGCAAAGTTCCAGGCACTGGGGGAGGGTATAAAAAATAAGAGCTTAGCTCTGTTCTAGAGAAGCTTGTAATAAGGAGTGGGATGTAAGTACATAAACAATTAAGAGACAAAGCAATATATGTTACAATAGACGTAAAGTGCAAAGTGGTTTAGGAGCCCTGAGAAAAGAAAGAGGAGTGGAATAGAATCTACATGATTATACGATTTAGAGTGGAGGAGGGATCCCCCAAAATTATGCCAGTAAGAGAATACATTCACTTATAGAACTGGCAAAAAATAAAACTGTTGATTAACCGCTATGTGGGAATAGGAAAACAAGCACTCTCACGTATCGTGGATGGGAGTATACATGTGTACAAGCTCTTTAGAGGGCAATTTGGCAATATCTAGGAAAATTAAAAATAAGTATTCCCTCATCTAGCTATTCCATTATGAGGAATTCACTCTCCATGTAATTTCTTACACATGACCAAAAAGATGTAGATTCAAGGAAATGTACTATGTCATTGTTTAGACTATAAAACAGACGAGAAACAACCTAAGTGTCCCTCTCAATAGGGACACTGGTAAATAAATCATGGTGCATCCATGGATCATAATGCATTGTGGCTGCTAATGAGAACACAGCAGACCGTCTCACACTTACAGCAAGAGTCCCAGTGGCTACGGTGGCCTACAGAGCAGAAAAGAGCCTCTGCCCTCGGAATCTGACCTCACCCACACCCATGCTCCCCTCTCCCACTTCACTCCAGTCCCACCGGCCTCCTCACGCCTCCTCAAACGTACCAAGACCCTCCCACCTGGGCCTCTACATGGCCCTCCCTCTGCCTGGGACACCCTCCCCTCAGGTTTACCCACGAATTTACCCACTTCCCTCAAGGCCCTGAACAAGTCTTTTAATGAGGTGGCCCCTGAGCACCCTATTTGAAATGGAAGCTCCTGCCCCCACAATTTCTCCTTTTCTTTCTCTCTACAGTACGACTAGCTCCTAACACACTATAGAGTTTAGTTAGGTATTTAGTTATTTAATTAGGTATCTAAAATGGAAATTCCAAAGGCAGGGGTGTTGATCAATTTTGTCACTGATGCAATCCAAGTGCCTAGCAAAGTGTATGGAACATAGTAGGTTGTCAATAAATATTTGTTAAATTTAATTGAACACACACACACACACACACACACACGTATACCCACACATATACGTAACCATACACACTTAAACCACTAAGGAAAAATCTTCAAAATACAGTGGTTTAGTGAAAAAGTACACTAAAATATAGAAGTATGTATAGAGTGCCTCTATTTATAAAAAAAAAAAAAATTAAGGAAAAATGTACCTGATGTACAGGATAACTGAAAAGTACAGAAATCGTGTTCCCCTTTGAGGAGGAAGATTTGAGTTGAGAATTAGAAGTGTAGAGAATCTTGTTTCACACTGTATACCATGTTATACATTATTACTTTCTTCTTCCTTCCTTCCTTTTCTCTGGACAATATAATACCACTGATAGCTAATGAGCACTTGAAATGTTGGTAGTTCTCATGGACATATATTGTCAGTGAAAAATACATACCAAATTTGGAAGGACTGCCCCCAAAACAGAATGGAAAATAGCTCATTAACAAATTTTATATTGATTTCATGTTGAAATGATACTATTTTGGATACACTGGTTTAATAAGATATACCGTTGAAGTTATTTTCACCCGTTTCTTTAGGCTTCTAAAAATGTGGCTAAGATGAAATAAAAAATTATGAATGTGACTTGCATTTGTAGCTCATATTAGATTTTTTTTCATATTAGATTTTTATTAGATAGTGCAGCTTTCTGTCCCAAAACAAATCAGATAGATAAATAGATACACCCCCCCCCCCACACACACACACATTAACAGGAATGGGAAGGATGCTTAGAGTTAGGCATAACAGACCTGGAAGAAAACTAGTTTTGTTTTTACTTAACTTTTCTGAGCCTTAGTTCCCTTCGGATCATGTACACTCACCATCTACACTGCAGGAAAATAAATGAGATCAATGCGATACAAGGTACTTGGTACACAAAAGTGTACCACAAAATGGTAAAGTGATGGCATTTTTCCCCCCTGAGGAAATAGTTCATAAGGCTAGTATGAAACTATGATCTCTACCACCTAGCAGTGGGCCAATACCATTTTTCTGTATTTTCCTACGAGAAAGGAAAGGAAAGTTACCCAATAAAGATATGAATCCCTTGCAGAAAAACATAAGCCACGAGACAAATGAAGGAACAAAAAGCTGAATTTTCCATATGTAGTTTCATAGTATTGGTCGGTGCCACATTGCTCATCAGCGAAAACTTTAATTGAGAGAAGGAAAGGAAATGAGATTCCATGGACAGCTGCTGAGTGGCTACCAACACCATCCAGGACAGGAGGGCAGGGTCTGGACTGACCTCCCCTCCAGACAGAGTCAGTCTGGGAATGTGAGGAACAACTTCATCTGGTGACAGGTTGAGAGGGGAGCGCATCAGCTGACCCTGTTGCTCCGGAAGCAAAGGAATTCAGAGAGGAGAAGGAGAGACCTCAACACCTGTTCAGGAAAGATCGAGTCCTAGATTTGAAGGAAATGCCTTGGCTAACAATCTCAAAGAGAAAAAGTGATACCGGATTTAAGGTACCCAAGGACAGACTGTCTTTCCCATTCCCGGTCAGTGCAGAAAACGGGTCAGGTATTCAAATTGGGCTGTACTATCGGTCAAACCACAGGGCATCGAAGGGAATAGTAAGGACCCCTTGAAACTAAAAAGCTTGTGTAATGTAGTGTAGCATTTATTTTAGCGGCTGAATTTATTTGAAAGGCTTTAGAAATTATTTTAGTGCTGCATTCAAAGAAACGTGAAGAGGTCACTTAAATTTTTCAGTTACACTTTACTGCATTTTATGGAAGAAATTTTGCATTACGGTATTTGTGAATATGTGGAAAGAAGAAGGCCCCTGGCCACATGCCTCACGAATGTCACAGGTTCACTGAATCAAAGGCTATCAGAGACGGGAAGGCTTTTCAGGAGACCGAGGCCCACAAGGCAAAGCAGCTCAGAGATTATAATGACACTTATCATCTCATCAGGGAAGCTGGATCAGCCATTCCCAAGCACAGGCGACAGAGGAGCAGCAGATGAGGGCACAGAGGGACCAGTGAGAGCCTGATGTGCGCAGTGCACGAGGGGACACATTGGTGTTTTATTCCGGTTGCAGTGGGATGCCAATGGAGGGTTTTACACAGCGGAGTCACGTTTTTAGAAAAATGATTCTGGGTGAGTTCTGGTAAAATGGTGGTAACGGGGCAGCACGATTTGGGGTCTTGCCAGATCCCCACATCAGAACCGACAGAGTAACTCACTTCCAAGACAAAACCCGAGGGATGATATCAATACAAAATTAGGAAGCGAGGTCGCTCAAGAACTCCAGATTCCAAGCTGGTGATGAAGCAGCAAGAGGCATAAATAATAGCATGTGTGGGGGAGAAGCAGAGGTAAGCATAAAGGTCTCTGACCAATCGGAGAAGAAGAAAAGCCACAAAGAGCCAGCAGGTAGGCATCTGCTAGAGAGTACTGCGGGCCAGTTCAATGACAGTGGCTGAAGCTGCCCAACCCAAAAGCCAGTCACTGGTCCGGAAGAGTCCAGCCTCTGTGAACTTCTGCATGCAATCCAGCCAGGCCTCCCCGCCTGGACAGGACCCCATACCGAGGAGAAACGACTGGGGGTGAAATTCAAATGGAGCGGGACGGGAACAACTGCAGTGAAGGAAAGAGAAGATCCAGATAAGGGGACACCTATTTTCCAAAGCTGCACCCTGCAGTATCTCCCATTCTGCGTGTTCTCAATACACTGTGACCTTGACACGGCTCCCATCAGCCAAGGAGGTCTTTATCCTCTCCCCCCGGAATCTGGACAGAACTTTGTGACAAACATCACCCACAGAGTAGGGCCAAAGTGACTCTAGGTGACTTCTGAGACCAAATCCTGCAATGCCACGCACCGCCACCTTGCCGTCTAGGGATGCGTCCTGTTGGAACCCGGCCACTGTGCGAAAGTCCAAATTTCCCCACAGAGAGAGGCCACGTGTATGTCTTCTAGTTGACAGCTGAGCTGAGGTCCCAGCCAACAATGAGCTGAGGCCCCGGACAGCGGAGCGCCCAAGCCATCTCTGCCGTGCCCTGTCTGAATCCCTGACCCACGGAATCAAGGGCGTGGTAAGATGGCAATTTTTACCATTGGGGTGCTTTGTTACTCAGCAATAGTGACAGAGATGCGATGGTTTTAATCAAAATTTTTGATCTTCTGGAAAAACTTATGAAGCATGTTTATTTCAAAAGTCTCCTTTATTTTTGATAAATTACAAAACAAATTCAATACAAGTGGAAGGATACCTCTTTCAGAAGGGTTGTTTAATGGATTGGTGTAACATAATCAATTTTCCTTCGCTTTGGATGGCACCTCTTGCTAGCAAATGCTTCTAAACCCATGCCAGGCAGGTTTGGGGTTTTTTTTTTTCCTACAAGAAGCAGCCAGACTCATTCTGGTTTTTTGGTTTTCTTTCTTTTTTTCTTTTTAAAACTTGTCGGCAAATGGCAAAAATGGGGTCAAGCAGGATGACCACCTAATTTACCACCCAAACTGGCACAATTTTTCAAAACAACTTTACTGAGATAGAATTCACAAACCATAAAATCGGTCCATATCACATGTACGATTCAATTATTATTTTTTTTAAATTATAGTCACAGGATTCTGCAATCACTATAATCTGATTTTAGAACATTTTCATCCCTCCATAACTCTGGACAATTTGCAAGTAAAGGGAGCAGTAATAATAAGTGTGCAAAGACAGCAGGGATAAATTTGGCACCTCCGGAGTCTGTCCAGGGCAAACCAGAGTGTATCATCACCAGAAGCGGAGGGTACGGGTGTTGGGACGAAATCCGTACAACCTAATTCAAAACAGTAGCCCGCTTTAAGAAGTGTGGTTTTAAAATAGATAATCAGAAATGGAGTTCTCATTTCCTGCCAGGGTTAGGGGACGAGTGTAGAAATTAGTGGGACTGGTTTCGAAGACCAGCAGGATCAGTTAAAGCTGAACGTACGCTGACACAACGCATTAGCAGTTCTACTCCAAGCTGTGTGCTCAACAGAAATGACTAGCTGCCATTTGATTTCATTTGCATCAACTTCAGAAACATGCAGCCTCACCTACAATGGTGCAGATCAGGATAGTGGTTAACCCTGGACAGGAGTTAGTGACTGGAAAGGGCACACGGGAAGGACATCTTGAGGGGCTGATAGTAGTCTGTTTCTTGATCTAGGTGCTGGTTACAATGGTGTTCATTTCATAAAGGTTCAGACAGTTGTGAGTTTTCAATTAGTATACTTTTTTACATGAATAAAGCTTACTTTAAAAATGGATAGGTTTAAAAAAAATGGATAGGTTTAGGTTTGCTAGACAAGCATTAAGAATCTGGGTTGAGACGGGATTTCCAAGCCCATTAACAGTGAACTATTTTAAAGTGAGTAATTAAGAGCAGTTAGTGTTCACAACAGTAACAAGGTGTTCATTTTCTTTTTTTTTTAACACCTTTCCCTTGAACTAGAGGCAATGAAATTCCTAGGGAAAATAGAGGTGGGGAAAAGCAAAACATCTTTCCCTTACAAAAGGAAATGTTTAGGGTGGGAAAAATCAACCACCACTTAGGAATAGTGGAGGCTTTTTAACTTGGAATTGTTAAGTGCTTTTGCTACTAATCAGGATAGTATTTTAGAATTGAAAGTACTATTCAAAATAACTCAATCAATTTCTTTAAGAAAAGTTAAGGGAGCAGAGGTCTGGGGAAGTGATAAAAGTTTCCCCAAATTACACAGCTAGTTAGTATTAAGATGAGTTCAGAACCCATGAACTCATGGAACTCTTGGCTGTTCAACCATTATTGACTATTAATAATGACGGTCACTCTTACGGCTTCCCGTGCAGCAGTCTCTGTGATAACAGCATTGCTATGATTTAATGTAATCTCCGCAAGAGACAACAGGTATGAATAGCTGTCCCCATTTCACAGAGCGGGAAGCTAGAGATGTTTAGAAAAGTTCACACGCTTTGACAAGGTTAAACATCAATTAAATAGAGGAACCAGGATTCTGATTAGTTCTCACTCTAGAGTCCAAGATTTAATCAAAGGACAATATCACTTCTTTGAATTAATAGTACCATGTTTGCCATGTTTCTAAGCTGAAGGGTAGGTAAGTAAATAGACGGGTTGTTTCTTGATCATTACATTGTGGGGGGAAAAGTGAGTAATTTATTTCTATGTGATAATCCAGCTATTCTCATTTATTCATATCTTCGGAAAATACATCCATTCCCTGGACCAATGCTATCTTCAGTAGCAATAACACTTCCCTCTTGGCAGCCGTCTGTATACGAAGAGGCTGTGCTTTGCTTTCCAGGAGTTATTCAACACCCAGGGAGATAACCTTGAAACATTACCTCTTTTAATGACACATCTTTATGCCCTTAGTAATGTTCTTGACAACATACAATAGGTAGTGTTAAAGATTCATGGCCAACACATCAATTGTACAGTTTTCTTCTTAAGTATCTATGGATATATAAGATAAGGTACTCCAAGTAGAGTCTAAGGAACTATTTATATATCCTAAAGCATGAACAAAACATTATTTTGAATTCAATACAAATACAAGAAAAGTACATTCAGATAAGGCATATTGGATTTGGTAAAAGATAGCTTGTTTTAACATTTGATTTGCCTTGGATTCTTTCTTTTTTTTTTAAGATTTTATTTTATTTATTTATTTGACAGAGAGAGAGATCACAAGTAGGCAGAGAGGCAGGCAGAGAGAGAGAGGGGGAAGCAGGCTCCCTGCTGAGCAGGGAACCCAATGCGGGGCTCGATCCCAAGACCATGAGATCATGACCTGAGCCAAAGGCAGAGGCTTTAAACCACTGAGCCACCCAGGTGCCCTTGCATTGGATTCTTTCTAAATATCAGTGTACAGAACTAAGACACTTAGGAAGCATGGGCTCATTCCCTGTGCATTGTAAAGTGTATTTCCTTCCAATTCATCCACACTGCAAGACCATCAAGATTAACAGAACGGTAGAAAAATGTATTTCCATAAAATTGTATTTTTAAACTTATGATATACAAGAAAAGATGGAAGGAAAGAAAGGAAAGATGCACGGCAGAAGCTCCCTGATTTAAGCTAATGTTCCCTCTAATTTATTTTTTTAGGTTGTAAGTAGATAACTATGTGACATAAGAAATAAAATACAAGGACTGAGTAGAAATGATCATGTCAATTGACTATACCCCAAAGATGAAAAATATAGGGCCTATTTTCTTTCACTCCCATGACAGACATCACTAACTGATGACTTTGTTTTCCCACCTAACACGATCTCACAATCTTTGACCTCACAATCTTTCTCAATGCCAACATTGATCACTTACCATGTGTAAGGCATGGTACCAACTGCTTTCTATGCCTCATTTCCTTTCGTAGCCTCACACTATCCCCAGTGAGGTAGGTACCTACTATTAATCTGCTTTGAGAGAGGTAGATGCTGAGAATCAGATGTTAAGTCACAGTGTCGGAAGGGACATTCAAAGCCAGGGTCATTTTACTCCTGTGTCTATGCTCAGAATCACTACACTGTTGGAACCATCTTAGACCAACTGACTGGAGTTAGCGCATAATGGATCAGCTATTTTCCACCCAGCTTGCCTATGCATGCATTCCTTCTATCACATTGCTAACAGTAGTCATAGAAAAGAAGTGTTAAATGCTTTCAGAAAAAAACAAAAACAAAAACAAAAACAACCCCAAACTTTCCTCAAAGCTACTCATTGATTTTAGCCTGGTTTTTCATGAAAGGCCACACAAAGCAAATTCGTGGGCTGCATGGGGTAACACTATCATACCTGCAGTCTCCTCTCTGCTATTTTTCTGCAAAGTCTCCTCTTGACTAAGGTCAACACATTCTGTTCTTTTAGCCGGTTGGCACACGCGTGTCCTGTCATTTTTCTCTGGCAGGGCTCCAATTTGCCCACGTTTCTCCTAAGCAAATGGAATGTTTCTAGTGAGGTCTAACCAGCCCAGCGTAGTGCGGTTCTCTCTATTTTCCACATTCTGGCTGTCTTTATTATCATACCTGAAGGCTGATTTTAATGGCAACTTCATATCTCTATTGACTTATGCTATTTAATATTCTACTAAGTCAATATAGGCCTCAAACTCCAAAGCAGCTGCAGCTAGATATAAGAAAAGGAAAGTAGAAGAGAGCTAAGTATGTGTGGAAGAAGAAGATTTAGGACTGGGACTATTCCTGATAGGAGAGGCTGCAAATCCCTTTATCAGAGTAGATATCAAAGTAGGATTTCTTCATATCTAAATAGGATATGTTTAGGAGCAAAATTCAGTAAAAGCAATCCAACCCAAAATGTTCTCTCCTACTTTGCCTGAAATCCCATCATTTAAAGGCTTATTGTGGTTAATAAGCAAAAACAAACAAACAAAAACAAAACAAAAACTCATCCATAATACTGTGGGTTATCAGAAAATCATATACCTTGTGAGTTTAATTGTTTTTAAGATTTTATTTATTTACTTATTTGACAGAGAGAGAGATCATAAGTAGGCAGAGAGGCAGGCAGAGGGAGAGGGGGAAGCAGACTCCCTGCCGAGCAGAGAGCCCGATGCAGGGCTCGATCCCAGGAGCCCCAGGACCCTGAGATCATGACCTGAGCTGAAGGCAGAGGCTTTAACCCACTGAGCCACCCAGGCGCCCCACACCTTGTGAGTTTTAAAAAGAAAGTCATTTGGTTCTGCAAACGATCTAAGTTTCAGCATCGAGATGGTAACTTTCTGACTGGGACAAGAGTTGGGAGGAAGGTGAAGAAAACTGGGAATCTGGGGATGAATGTTGTAGGGGAGAAACCCAAATCCATTCTGGAGGATAGATACAATAACCATGGTTTGCAAAATAAAAATTAGGACTCAGGGATGACTAGAGGTCAGAGGATTTGGAACTGGCACAGTAGCCAAACCCTGGAGACACATGGGGGCCGTAAGCCCTTCACTGAGGGCAGGCCTGGAACACACCACCGTGTGAGCCGGGAGCAACCGGCAGGCAGCAGGGGGCTGGGGCTGGTTTGAGAAGCCAAGTTCACCCTCGTGGCTTTTCAACCCAGGACCAGTGAAGCCGCTGCTTTCTTCTCCCCCAAAACCCAGGCGCAGATGTCATTTATCTCTAAATCACACATGGACTTGAACCACGTTCTGTTTTTCTCAGCATCCTCCGGCCTCAAACAATGTCTAGAAATGAGAACTCGAGAATGAATGTCGCTGGAACAGTCTCCCTGCCCAATGTCCAGCCTGCAAGGTGCTGCTGTCGGAAGGGGAGCGGTGAGGGCCTTAGCTGGTGGCTCTCCAGGACATACTGACCCCCAGGGGTCTTCCTGGGGCTAGGAAGAGGAGAAGCCCACAGTCATGCGCGTGCCGGGCAAGGCCCCTTTTTTATGGAACCACAGGTGGAAACTGCACCAGGTCTGACAAATGAGCTTTGGTTTTGCTATTGACTTCAACAACATTGATTTAAAATAATCCTGCTTCTTTAAGTATTTAACTTTCTTTTCAAACTCTAAAGTCAAACGCTCCGGGGTGGCTCAGTCAGTCAGGCGTCCAACTCTTGATTTTGTCTCAGGTAATGATGTCAGGGTCCTGGGATTGAGCCCCATGTCCGAGTCCCTGCTCAGCAGGGAGTCTGCTTCTCCCTCTCCCCCTGCCCCACCCTCTGCTCATGCTCACTCTCTTTCAAATAAATAAAACCTCTTTAAAAAATGAAGGGGGAGGGGCCCCTGGGTGGCGCAGTTGGTTGAGCGACTGCCTTCGGCTCAGGTCATGATCCCGGAGTCCCGGGATCGAGTCCCCACATTGGGCTCCCAGCTCCACGGGAAGTCCGCTTCTCACTCTGATCTGCTCTCTCTCACTCTCTCTCTTTCCAAATAAATAAATAAATAAATAAATAAATAAATAAAATCTTTTATTAAAAAAATAGTTTAAAAAATGAAGGGGGAATAACTACAGCCAGTTTGAGTTGGGTTTCTATAACTTTTTCCTTAAAAAGTTTGCACAAGGTGGAGGTCAGCCTGTTGGAACTTCTTCTGTTGACTTACTCTATTTGAGCAACAGTATTAAATATAAACGTTATGCCCAGCCCTAAGATGACCCCAGTGATTCTGACCTCTTAGTAGTCAAAATCTGCTGTAATCCCATCCTCTTGGGTTTGGGCTGAGCCAGTGACTCTCTTCTAATAAACAGAAAGCAAGAGTGATGGGTTGTTAGTTCCAAGATTAAGCTACAGTAAGACTCTGGCTTTTGTCTTGCTTGCCCTCTCTCTCTCTCTCTCTCTCTCTCTCTCTCTCTCTCTCTCGGCTGCCTTACTCTGAGAGAAACCAGCTTCCATGTTTGAGCTACTTAGTAGAGAGACCCACGGGGGAAAAACTCATGTCTCCAACCAATAGCTGGCAAGGACCTGAGACCACAGTCATGTAAGTAAGCTTAGAAGGGGGAATCCTCCGCCCACCCAGCCTTGAGATGACTACTGCCTAGGTCTAAACCTTGACCACAACCTATGAGACACAGTAAGCCCAAGTACTGAGCTAAGCCGCACCAAGACTTCCAACTCACAGGAACTATAACATAATAAAGGTTTTCTGTTTTAAGCTGCTATATTTTGGGATAATTTGTCACGCTGCAAAAGATAGCTAAAAGAATGGAATTAGGGCGCCTGCGTGGCTCAGTAGGTTAGGACCCCTGCCTTAGGCTCGGGTCACGGTCTCGGGGTCCTGGGATCGAGCCCCGCGTTGGGCTCTCTGCTTAGCGGGGAGCCTGCTTCTCCTCTCTCTCTGCCTGCTTCTCTGCCTACTTGTGATCTCTCTCTCTGTGTCAAATAAATAAATAAAAATCTTAAAAAAAAAAGAATGGAATTAACCCCAGATAGATTAACAATAAAATACTTATCCTTTGCCTCTTTATTATGTTTCCCATGACAACTCTCAATTTATAAAAAGTACTTTATAGGACATTAAAAATGCACTGTCAATATTTCCAAGTGCACAGCATAATTCTCTTAAGTGGATATAATACTGTATTTGAGTAGTAAGATTCTTTAAGGGACTGACAGCTGAAATTCCATTCTAGTATAGGCTAATCTATTCGACAAATACATTGTGCACCTGCTATGTTCTAGGCATAGGAAGATAAATAGGACAGGGTAGCCTGTTTCAAAGAGTTCAAGTCCATTCAGGACAGTAGAAAAACCCAAAAAATTTAGAAACAGATGAATCAAGAGGAGTACCACAACTCACTGACTGTGTGACAATGAACAAGCCATTTTCCAGTGCTTCCCCCCCATTTATAAAATGGGGAATAACAATTATAACAGCTGATATATCAACTTATAAGATTACTAGGAAGGTCACAAAGTAAAATGTGTATAAAAGCATTGTAAAATTCTAAAACAAAATAAAGCTATCATTATTGCAATGCTTATCATCAAACTACAGTATACAGACTGTACTACAGAAATAGTTAAGAATGATTCATAATTAATTTGCTCTTTCCTGGCATGTGACATTTCTTTCCTATTAACCATTTAAATATGTCCTTAAATTTGAAATTTGTGTTCCAAAGGTTGTTCAGCCTTTATTCTTTTCAAAACCATGCAATCTAAATTACTTCTCTTCTGAATTTAAATCTCTCAATTTCATTTCATTTTCTGTGAGAAAATAGTTATTGTAATGGTTTAAAGAAAAACTGAATGAAAATTACAAAGAACATGAAAACTCTAATCATTTTGGTCAATTAAAAACTGTTGTAAGCAAGAAAGTTTCTGCCCTATAAAAAAGGATTTTCTTTGATGTTAAATTTAAACAATGTTTAGAGCTACCATTTAGAATCAATTAAATGTTCTCATTACTTTTATTGCCTTTCTTCACTAACTTCCTCTGATACACTTTGTGATTTATTAGATCAACATTTTAAAGTGAAAAACAGGGGCACCTGGGTGGCTCAGTGGGTTAAAGCCTCTGCTTTGGCTCAGGTCATGATCTCAGGGTCCTGGGATCGAGCCCCGCATAGGGCTCTCTGCTCTGCAGGGAGCCTGTTTCCCCTTCTCTCTCTGCCTGTCTCTCTGCCTACTTGTGATCTTTCTCTCTCTGTTGAATAAATAAATATAATCTTAAAAAAAAAGGAGAAGTCCTTTAAAAAACAATAAATTAAAAATAAAGTGAAAAACACTTTATTTTTCATATTTTCATACTTCAATTCATTATTCTAATCCAAATAGCCAGTCCATTAATAAAAATGTATAGGCAACAATAATTGATTCCATTTTAGGGAAAGATATCAACAATAAACTGCTTTGGACTGAGCAATCGATGGTTATTGAATTCTAGACCCCAAGCTAATATTTCCAGCTACACAGGTCCTTGAGACTTGAGCTGCCCACTTTGATTTTAATGAACAAGGTCAAAATCATGAACTGAAAATACTATGACACTAATAGAATACTTTACCTCAGAAAAATTTTAGCCTCAAGGCATCATAGACTGCCAAGTATCTTTCTAGTAGGCCTATATTTTAATATATAATCAAAGTTGAAGATAGAAATGTCCCTTGGAATCCACTATTCTCGTTGTCTACAGTATGGTGTGAAATTAAATTAAATTAAACTAAACATTTATTAAGCTCCAACTATGGGCTAGCCTAAGTGGAGAGGGAATACAAAGATGAAGTATGAACTGGATGAAGTAGATAAAATATAACTGAATAATTCAGAGAAGCTCAAATGAGGAATGATTTTGAGCTTCCTATTTTGGACAACTTTGTAGAGGACAATGCCTATAAAGAGAGAAGGAAGGCAGATCAAACCTGTTTGGAGTGGGAGATAGGATACTGACTTCAGTTTAGGAAACTTTGAAATCTGAGAACATCCAGATGAGAATCTACAATATGGATCTAGAGCTCATTCATGAGCTCTAAACTACAAAGAAGGAGCCAAAGGTTTCCCAGGAAGAATTTACAGACAGAGAAGGGAAAAATCCAGGACTGAACTCTGGGGAATTCAAGAGTAATAGGGGGAGAAGTAGAAGGTAACCAGAGAAAGGAAAGAAGAATCAGGAAGAAGAAGGGTCTTGGAGCCAAGAAGGAAAGACTCAAAAACCAAAATGATGACCAATGTTACAGAAAGATCAACAATATTAACACCATTTTAAAGACCACTAAATCATGATGTACTCTATGTTGGCTAACTGAACATAATAAAAAAATAAAATAAAATAAAATAATTTTTTTAAAAGACCACTAAATCTGCATTCAGGAAGTCACTGGTGATCTTAACTGTATCACTTTTAGTGGAGTTGCTGGTGTGGAATTTGGAGGATCACAAGACATTGTTCTATCAGTCTAACATTAACTGAGCACCTTCTTTGTACTTTGGGATGGGAAAGTACAGGCTGTATATATAGAACTCTCTATAAAAGATACTTAGAGGGGATGTGGGGAGCACAGACCTTGGAAATTGTCTGTATCTTCAGTTGAGAATGTCTTTAGGAAGAGAAGAGCAGGTTTGGAGTTCAGAAGACAGGTACAATTTGGGAGTAACTTCTCAGGGAAAGGGAAAGAGAGCAACTAGGTATAAAAGCAAAGACTGATGACTAGTGTCGAAAGCCCAAGTGAATCTGGAACTCCTCAGTCTGTAATACCTCCAACTTCCACTGTTGTATGGTCTTTTTCTTCCAGGAATGTCAGTAGCCTCGGAGTAGGAGTCAAGACCACAGATGGTCTGGTGGAACTAAGGCCAAGCACTGGCAGGCAGGTGAGGCAGAAATCCAGGGAAGAAAAGCACTTGAAGGGCCTGGAGATTAAGCAGGGAAGTGGATCCTTCATGAAAGAATGAGAAGTCAGCAACATTCTGACAAGTGGAAAGGACAGGGAGGAACTGAAGGCCGTGGTGAGCTTAACATTCAGATTTGACGGTAAGGGAGAGGTTGGAAAATGGGATTTTATGAGATTTCTGAGAAGCAAAAGATACAAAAATAGAGAAAACCTGCTGAAACTAAAAATTACCAAATGTCTTAACAGAGCAAGAGAACGGATTCTACATTTTGAAAAATGATACATATCACTATTTTTCTCTATACAACTTAAAATTTTTACTTTGCTCTTAACATTACATAATTCCAGGTAGTATCAGGTCACTTCTGAAGCTTGACATTACATTTCAAATCAAGAGACCCCTGTCAGGTTAATAAAGTCTTGCAATTTCTAATTACTTGGGAAACTTGCAACTTTAAGAAGAAAAAAATTTAAAAATAAAAGTAAAAAACAGAGACTTTCCAAGTGAAAATGACAAATAGCTAATCATCTGAGACAATTACAAAAATCCAAGTAAGCCACTTTGAAACTGAAGTCCAAACTGGATAATATAAATGACATAACCTGCACTAAGAGTTCCATGATCACTGCCGCCAAGAATCAGAATCATATTCACTCTTAAAATTTACACTTTACGGTAAATAATCTCACTCTACTTGAGAAATATTTCCCATCAGCCAATTATTTTATTTGGCAGGGGGGAGATGATTCATGGATGACTTGGTAATAGAGAACATAAATAAAACTAATTCCTATATCCTTTTCCAATTCTCATGAACTCAAGGTTTTATTTGGAACCTCTAAGAGAACTCTTACTTTTTATGACAGATTTATGCCTGTATTCACATTGTTGTTCATATAGCTGCACCGGTTTTATGCAGTTTAACTTCTAATAACTTGAGTTTTTGGTATCACAGACACAACATGCATCCACATTCAGATATTCAGATGGCCAGATATTCACACTCCTCCCTCTCTACTTCCATGTTGCTGAAGGGCAATGACCAAGGCTTAATCTAGGTCCCCACCCTAGACAGGATTTGTTTGCTCATCTTGGTGGTAATAAATTTTCTTCCAACATAAATGTGCTGTGAATATACATTTAGTTCCTAATTTCAAATTTAGTGGGGAAACACAAATACACATGCCACAAAGTTATACCAGAATGGAAAGCAAAGTGCAACTGGGTTCAAAATAACTCAATGAAGAGGTTGGAGAAGAAAGTTTATTTCATTACGGAAATGGTTAGTCATAACAGCAGAGGCTTCCGCAGCTTCTTCTACCTTTGGAGACCTGGAATTATATCTGAGATGACTCAGGAGTCCAACAACCTGTCTGGGGAGCCGAGGTTCCCATCCTCACAGCACCCTTGAATGGCAGAATGAGGGAGGAAGGCACACAGCCCTGCAGTTGGGAGATACGATGCACTTAAGAGCTCTCAGCATATAGTATGTGCTTAATGAATATTTGGTAATAAGATCTAACAGCTCTAATAATTGTATGACACTGGGAAATTTAATTAAGCTCATTTGGTCCCAGTTTTATGGAAAATAAGGATGATAATATCTGTCTCACAGAGTTGGGAGAATTAATCGAGCTAATGCATGTAAAGTACTTAGCACAGATCCCAGCATGTGCTAAACTAAGAAGACCACGCATTAACAGTGTGTTGAAAAACACAAGGCAGGTCTATACAATATTATAAAATATAGACACTTCCTTTCCACTTCTGTTTTCTTTGCATTTAGGTTCTTTAAAAAAAAATCTGTTGTTAGAGCTGTGTTCTCTTAGGCTACTGGGGTAGCAGAAGGGAGAGGGACAGTATCAGAATTATGAATATGGCAAACTCAAATTGTTATAGCCGAAGAGTACTATTTGCTAAACCTCCTACTTATTTCAGATACATGAATAGTGGCTAAAGAGTAATGAGGCAGGTTTCTGGGGGTGGCTCACGAGAATCAGTCTCCATGGATTTCTAAGCAAGAAACATCTGTGGACAGCCCAGAGTGTATCAAGGCAGCCAGGCACTGTCCTAGGTGCTGGAATATAAAGACGCCTGTGTGGCAGCAACAGGAGAGACAGATATAACAGCAAGTGCAAAACAAGAGACTAAATGAGGCATCATCCATATGCAAAGCACCCCAGATCTGACCCTTGGGATTGGGGTCGGGGGCAAAGCTTCCCATGGAAACAGTCTTTGAAGCAATGGGAAGGGTTTGAAGGAAGGTAAGATTAAAAACACACCAAGTTCACAAAGTTAAATACTTATGCCAGTATTTTAACTGACTGTAATCCCGAGTCAGATTTTTTTCCCTCTCTCTTTAAGCCTTAGAAAAACAATTACTGAGCAAATTACAATGTTCTTAAGGATAATAATCATATGCAAAATCAGAGAGCTGGACTGGAAGATCCCAATATTTGTTCTTAGCTGTGAGATTCCTTTTATGCCTGATCACCTTCCAAATGGTCCTAAAACACCATTACACAAAAGCTCGGGATTTTTAAGAATGAAAGAGGTACTTGTCCCTACAAATCATGAAAATTTGGTACTGATAGATGAAACCAGCCATAAATAACAGCTCTCAGGTGCTGAGAATTCCCCAACTCTATGTCAATAATGAGAGGCCACTATAAATCCCTAAAGTGGACATTTACAACCAAGAGCTGAACACCTGTATTTCTCACCCAAAACTTTGACACCTGCTCCCCTTAAAAAGTGATCATGACTCCAGGCAGGATGACATGTGCTGAGCAAAGTATTTTCAAAGTATAAGTTTGTATTTACGCCTTCAAAGTACTTGCAGAAATTAATTTTTCCACATGCCAATCACAGTTCACAAACACAAGTGTTAACCCAACTGTAATTGTTCATAAAATTCTCCACTGCAGCTATTTTGTTAACCTACATCCAATTTTTAGAATCAGCAAGATGGCCACTGTTGGCTTCACATTCTATACTGGTTACATTTGACATGCGTTTAGTCTTATTTCAAAAATGGGGCTTCACAAGTCAAATGTTATTTTCTGCACCTGCAAGTTCCTGAATCACATACCAACACCAGCAGAAGAGCAACATGAAAACTAAGACCACTCAGCAGTACTCAGAAGCACCTGTTTTCACAAAACGCAAAGCACTGCCCTGAAATTAGGCATACATTTTAAAAGTTTATTAGTTAGATGTATCTCCCGGAAAGCAATTCAGACATTCATCCAAAAGCAGAAAGATTTTTTAATCTCATGCTGAATTTATTTCTAAATATAAAAAAAATAATACGCTGGATCATATTTTACAAGCAGTAACTGATCTAGAAAATAGCTTGACATCCCAACAAGCAATGTAAAATTTCTCCGGTTATATACTGCTAGTAAAATCATAAGCAGCAGAAATGTAAGGGGTCCAATTATCTATAAAGTACAGAGAATGGCGATGCTGGGGGCTGTAACCTGAAAGACCATGTACAACTTTGTTCACTCTCTGGAAAAGAATTTCTTTGACATATAACCTTTCCCCCAAAGTGCACAAGCCATTCACAGTCTCTGTACTGTAGTGATTTTCAAAGTATATTTTTGTCCAACAGAAAGTAAACAAAAAGCCACAAAACAATCATATATTTTAGTATCCTCTGATTACACAGCAAGCACATTTTTAGCTTAAAAGCTATGCTCAATGGATATTTAGAAATCAAGTTTAAAGAAGACCACAACACATTTACCAACCAAAGGTAAAATAAACCATTTTCTCATTCCTCCAAAATACCACTGCCATTCACACAACCCATGGCAGTATTGACTAAGAAAAGGGACCTATATATGAGGGACAACTGCATCTCTATCTTTTTCAGCAAAATAAAAGTTTTCTCCAATAACCATGCCTCCTTTGGACACAGCCACATTTTACCTGTTAGTGACATATTGCAAAGACTTTGATGGTCCGGTCTGGCTTGAAACCTACATTTTCCTAAAAGGAAATGCATTTGAAATTCCAAATAACTGATTTTGCAAATGACCTTTCAGGGAACAGCCCAACTCCAAAGATGTCAATACACGTATTATATTAAAAAGAATAAGTACATTTCTAACTCCAGAGAGTTTTATGCCCTAGCCTTCTATCCAGATCGCCACATAGTGGCTCTGTCTCTTCAGTCAGGTTCAGCTCAAACATCAAGTTTTCAATGAAGGATCACTTTAGCTAAAACACTCACCCCTCTAACCACTTTCAATACTTTCTTCTGTAACTTTGATCTGATTTTCTTCATGCACTTAGCACTCTATTTTATATTCTATTTCCCTGCTAGATTCCTGGTTACCATAGGGCAAAGATCACCTGTGTCTTCTGTACCACTCTACTTACAGCATCTAGAATGATGACTGACGAGTGATGGGTATCGTCAAGTATTTGCTGAATGAATAAAAAGTGTGAAATGCTTACTCTAAATGGAATCTTCCTAAACTTGACAGGGTTTAAAAGTAAAGAAGGAAATTTGAGCATTATATCTTGTATTTTAAATGTTGCTAATTATGAATAATTAACCTAGCCATAACCTCATAATATTTTGGAGTCAGTTTAAACAGTTTCTAGAACAGAGATCTTCGAAGATTTCGAATATTAACTGAAATTCAACTCAATTTCTATATATCTACAGGCCTAACTGCTAATATTTAATTTAAATCCACACACTCAAAAAATTCACTTCTATGGTTCAACGTTTCAGAAAAGTTTTTGGCTCTAAACTGAGGTAATAGTTGAGATACTGGGGTACAACTCTAACACTTCAAATAAAAAAGCACATAATCAATTCAATTATAATTCTAAATACCACTGGGAATATTTCCCTCTGGCATCATGGTGAATCATTCTATATTCCACTTTTTATCTGACTTAGTGCTTAAATACTTCTTGACTGAGCTAATGCATAGACTTCTCATAGTGGAGGGAGAAACCTCTGATTGCCCATTTGGGGAGCTGTTAAACAACAACAAAAATTTTTGACGTTCTTCCATGTTGTGGCATATATTAGTCTCCTATCTTTCTAAACTCATTTTGAAGTTGTGTTATCTGAATGTAAGCTAATAAAAATCCATCTTTAGATCCTCACACTTACTCTTGAGTTTCATTTCCCTTTGCATGATCACCTTTCATTTAATCTTTTATATCGTCATTATAAGAAATTAATCAAATGTGCAATCCATCCAGTACTCATTACAAATTCCCTAAGGTATCCTCCATCTGTTGAAACTCTCTTCCATCATCAGAACTGTGTGCTTAATCAGTTTTCCTGGGTTGGTCCCAAGAAGAGTCAGCATAAAGTTGAGTCAAAAGACCCCGTCTCCTAGTCCCCTGATTCACCCATGAAATCTACATACACATCTTCCAAGTCTCTTGAGCCCTATCCCCTCTCCATAACCCCAACTTCCACATTTCAAGCTACCTTCTAAGAATTCTCCTTGGACATCTTCTTGGCAACTCAAACTCAGGATGTCGAATATATTCCTTCTGTTCATACCAATGTTTCCCCACAACTGCTATATCTGCCTTTTATTTATGTTTCTCCCTCTAATCCCTTTTATACACTAACACCACACTAATCTTCCTAAAGTACAGCTCTTTCCTAGATATACCTCTACCAAAAAACCTACGACATGGCCCCAGTGCCTACACAATGAATTTAAGCTTCTTAGCCTGCTATTCATAACTATCCAACATGCTTTACTTAATGTCTTTATGAATAAGGTTTTCTTTCACTAACATTTACTAAGTGCTCACTATGTGTCAAGCACTAAGTGCTGTATTATGTCATTTAATTCACAGTAACCCTAAGAGGTGGGTAGTTACTGCCTCAATTTCACAGATGAGGAAACTCAGCCACAGACAGATTTACTTGTCAAGGTTATATATCTATGGAGAGAGCGAGCTAGGATTTCAACTTAGGTGTTCTCATCCAGGTCCTACATTCTTAACCAGCAGGATACGGCTGCCTCTGCAGAAACAGAGATCACCTTAGAGTAAAGAAAAGGTGTCATTTTGGATCTCACAAATAACTATATAAGTGCTGTGTGTGTGTGCACGTGTGCACGTGTACACACACACACACACACACACACACACACACACCTATAACGGGGGAGGGTCTCACTCTCCAGTACTTGATATTCTAAAGCACTTTGTTTCAGGGCAGATGCTGATAAAGAATTGTCTTGTATGTAACAAATTTTCTCTTATGAAACTGTAGATACTGGTGGAAGAGCTCTGGTGAGATGTGGATGGGGAAGTTGTGTGAATCTCTAAAACAAGATTAAATTCGGAACTGAAAGCGAGGGAAAAAGTGTCAAATACACAGTGGTTATACTGCTAAGAAGTCTTAGATTTGCCCACAGGCTCTTTCCTTCCTCTCCTGCTTTGGCTGTGCCCTGCATGACAGACACCACTCCATGGGCTAGACTCATCATTGATTCCCTCTAGCAAGGTCTTCAGCACCAGACATTGGTGTGCAATGCCCTTATTTTACAAGTAAGAAACTGAAGAAGTGTAGAATTCCAAATGATTCATCTAAAGTCACATAGCTCTTCAGTCTCTTTAAGGAAATTACATTTTTGAAGGGTAGGAACTTTAATGTAAAAATCTGGTTTCCATCTCTGGCACTTATTTCTATCAAATAAAAATAACCAAATAACCATATTTTCCAAATTAAAAAACTAGAAACTAGCGCATCTGAGTGTCAATCCTGATCCTGGTCCTTTCCAGCTATGTAAACTTTGATTCGGGCAGCCTTGGAGAGCTCAAGTCCTGGGATTAGTAACCACAGAACTCTGAGGGGGTCCCCTGACCTTTCCATCCCCATCTCCTTTGCATGTTGACTTGATTCCCTCCCCTTCCTGACTGCTTTTTATTATGTCGTAGAGGGCATTGTCTTGAATTTTGCAAACTCCCAGAGGAGGACTGATTGGCCCGGTTGGTTTATATGTCCATTGTCACAGCAATCACTATAGCCAAGGAAATAGTATAATATGTCAGTTTTGATGAATCAGTAATGACTGAATTAGGGTAGAACAGGGGTATATTAAATATGAGGGTTGTTCTTCTCAGGGAAAAAAGAAGAGTTTCAGGGCATACAAATAATGTCCATAGAATCATGCAAACAGAAAACACTAGAATGTGTTTTCCATTAAATGAATGGCAGGTTTGGTGACATTTTAGAAATAAATAAAACAAAACAAACAAAAAGGGAAGAAAGGGAAAAAGAAAAAAAAGAAAGAAAAGAAAACTTACCACATGGATGTGAGCCCAACACAGAGTTCTTCTGGGTTTGTATAGTTAAGACAAAAATAGCATTGAAGGAATTCCTCACCTCCACATACCATATGTTACATCGATGAAAAACTAATATGAATAGAGGGGAGGCATGAAATCTTATTGCACATCAAATCTAATAGAATCTATATTTATTTGAGTCAGAATAAAATTTTAACCATATATTGTATTTGTTGGAATATGTAAACAACTTAACACATAATCTAGAATTTGTTTAAAAGAGACATAGGTCAGGACGCCAGGGTAGCCCAGTCCTTAAGCAGCAGCCTTCAGCTCAGGTCATGGTCCCAGGGTCCTGGGATCAAGCCCTGCATCGGCCTCCCTGCTCAGCTCCCTGCCTCCTTCTCCCTCTCCCACTCCCCCTGCTTGTGTTCCCTCTCTCGCTGTGTCTCTCTCTATCAAAAAAATAAATAAAAATCTTAAAAAAAAAAAGAGAGAGAGAGAGAGAGACATAGGTTTACTCAGTGACTTGTCTTATTTGGAAGTGAATGTGTTCATACCAGAAAGATTTAAACAAAAGCTGGATATCCACACCGTAGGGATGTTGAGAAAGGACTTCCTTCCTGTATTGAATAGTAGGCTTCCCTAACTGAACACCAAGATTCCTCTAATATTTTCTGTTAGAGTTATGCTATTTTAAGTCTCCCAAAGGGATAATTATTGATAAAAGTGACTGTATTTGCAAACCACAGAGCAAATGGGAGGTGATACGGTATATACGTTGCCTTGGTTTTTGAATCACTGACAAGCACTGTCAACAACATCTAGAAATACAACATTATGTTAATTTGACTTGCATTACTGTCTTAGGAGTTCGTTCTTGTTCAGAAGTTTAGTTTAAGATAAGGTGACCTGCTGCTAAAAGAATAAATCTACCTATGTGAGAAATTAACACTTCAATTCATATGCAGATGGATCCCGGCCCTTAAATATCAGAGGAAGAGTCATTGGAGAACTAAAAGATGAATGCGGAATAATGCATGGAGGACTAGACCCTATCAGGAGGTCCCCCTCCTAGTCCCACTTCTACACTTGATCTTAGCAAAAGGCGGAGAAGCGATCCTAGTCCCACTTCTGAAGGATCGCTGGGGCTTGCATTCTCATGCAACATGCTTGCACCCTGGTTTATTCACCTAAAAAAACACTTGAGGTGGACAAAGTGCATTCTAAAGTCCCTTTCAACTTTATTTATTCCTTTAAATTATTCCATGTGGGAAACAATACAGCTTGAGATAATAAAGCTGATGACACAGAATCCCCCAGACAAATGGAACATGGTAGCCAACCAATTTTCGACAAAACAACTATACCAGGGATGGAAAGCAATTCTTAGGAAAGAAAAATAAGCAGCAGAGTCATAAAACAAGCAAGTTTGTCCTACTTCTATATGATCCATGCTTCTTCCAATTCACTAGGGATCTTCTGAGTCAAACTAAGTACAGCCAAGGTTTGAATCATCCAGTATCTCACATCCAAGACCTGTCAGTTTGACAATCAATGTTTTTAACACAGAAATAAATGACTTTTATGCTTGTAAACCTTGGAAAAGTAAGGATAATCTATGAAATGTGCTGTACTCTCTCCTTTCCTTTCCCCTTTCCTTTCCCCAGCTCCTCTCTCCTCCCTTCCTCCAGATGCCCTGGCTGAGGAATATGACTTTCCTTTTTATTACATGTTCAGTTTTCATATGCATTATAGCAGGGATCAGTTATCTTTCTAAAATACCTGTAAAAGTTCTTACTCCGTCCTTTCGGCACACTTATTTAAAAAAAATCCTAATTAGATGTCAATTCCAGGAAGTAGAGAGGATGTGGTTACTAAACTACTAAACTTACCCCCCAAAATAATAATAATAAAAAAATAATAATCTAATCAAAGGAACTAGTGAGGAAAAAAATTACTTGTACTAATTACCCACTCCAATTCCTAAAAATTCTCACACTACAAACATGCACTATCAATATTGCTTTATATCCAAGAAGAACAGGGCAGGGCATTTTTCAACAAAATAAAAAAAATTAAAGCAAGCCTCCCTCTTAGGCACTTGGAAGCCTAAATTCCCTGACTGGGGATTTTAGATGCACATATTGCTTAATAAAATAACTTAGCTAACAATGTTTTTATATACCCACATGACAATTTTTGCTCAATATCTATTAGAATAGGCCAAATAAAATAAAATAATGTATAAATACACATGATCTTTTCTCAAAAGGTCTAAACCATATGCTTGTTCCCCCCTTTCTCTGAACAGACTTCAGTAGGAAAGGTGAGTAAACCACTAATGATTGCCCTGAGCAGCTTCCCCACATAGCTGTTCTCCTCCCTCGGTGGGTGAGTCAGGATGAAAACCTTGGTTACCATGGAGGAGCTCTTTGCCTAATTCAATACCATTACCCAAGTGCAAAAGGTGCTAGGGCCAGAAGGGAAAGTGACTCATATACCTTTCACATGCATAACAGTGAAACAAATTCTTCCTTCTCAAGTAGTTCAGTAACCCTCCCCCCTTCCCTGAATAGTTCATGGCAAGTCAGGCTTTCTTTCGTGGATATGAACGGTGCTAAGAGCATGCTTATAAGATGTACATTATCTGTTTTATAATTTGAATATTATTTAGTGTGGTTGAATAAAAATACATATTATGATAGGGCGAAAGGATTTATTTTTGTATGTGACAGATTAATCAAAACATGATATGCCAGAGTGTTTAAAAGGGCATTGCTGTACCAGTATTTAGTGAAAAACAAATACAAGCATGAAACACAATAAAATTGAATTTCAGGATTCTTTTCTAGCTTTTTATTACATTCAGGTTTATGAATCAGTTTTAGGATCAATGCAAGTTTTTTCTTAAGGAAAAAATATCAAATGAATCATCTATGTGAGATTTTCAGAGCAAATGGTGTTTCTTGGCAGATACGATAAAATAAAAGATGAAGTCTTTTAAGATTTACCGATATGTTCAGAATTTCATAGGTATAAACAATCTCCAAAACTGCTTAATATTCAATGATAGATTACTGTCTTAAAGGAATAGGAATCTCTCTACTGACAATTCCTCTCAGAAAAATAACTCCCTCCGGACACCCACGTGTATTTTTTTCATTGAAATCCCAGTTAAAATCCTTCAGCCAATACCTTTATGTAAATTGTTTCAGAACTAAAACAAAGTTTAAAATCATAGCTTTGAACTTGAAAAATCTTAAGAAATAAAGCCACCTCTTATCACATTTTAGGAAACAAAAACTCACGAAAGTTTGGTGATTTGCTCAAAGCATCTGTCTAGATTATTTAAACTCTAAGTCTAGAATTCTGAAAAGATAGATGAGTATTGAAAGCAGAATTTTAAATATCAAATATAGTCATCCCATGCACAGTGATATACAAGTCAACATAAAATCAGGGAAGATATAAAATCAGTTTATCATCATTGCTATCATTGCTATAACTCAGTTTTGATAGAGTTCCAGAAAAATCATCCATTTTTAGAAGAACTTCTCTTCTGTAGCCTCAGACCCTACTGACATTTTAATTCAGGCTTTGACATTTCATGAGATTATAAACTATGTTATATTCAAGATGAAGGAAAGGATGGAGAGATTCTAATCAGAACCCGTAACAGAAGAGAAATTATTTAGGATAAAGTTAAATATCAGTGAGCACTTGAGAATGTACTAAAGGAAAAACAGACTTATCGGAGAATTTTCTGGGAAGGTTCTCCTAGCTCAATCTTTCACTATTATATGTCTAGAGTCCTGATGTTAATCTGAACCACTAGATAAACTGACAAGGCAGAGAGTTAAGTGTATTTCAAGGAAAAAAAAAAGAAAGAAAACTACAGGGAGAAAAATAAGAATGGCACATCTGGTTTATCAATAGCACCGTTAACTAAAATGTGAATGTCCTCAGTAAATTCCACCAAGTTTTGAGGCTTAATGTAAATAGTTTTTCTAAGCCATCCAGGGAAACATAGGGCACGCACTTTCAAATTATGCCAAAGACTAATTAAAATAGATACGCTGTAGATGTAATTGAATTCACCCATATTACCCATTTAAGAGGATTAGTTTTAAGGATCAGTCTCACCCTTTAATACATTTCTACAGCCGTAAAATATAAGTGGATGTCTTTCCTATCCTATTCAAATAGGCCTCTGAAACTGAAGCCAAAAGAGGCACTGAGAGGTCAATATATTATATGACATGTCTTCTCTAAAAGCCCTGGCTCTTTGACATTTGATGAGATGTCAAATCCCAAGTGCCTGAGTCCATTGAGACACATACTGTTTATTATGTAGCAGTTGGAAGTTGGAGACCTCAACATGCATCTAACTCCACAAAGTTAAATATTACATAACGGGTATTTTCAGATAAAGCACAGGGGAAAACATGTTGGTTATATATCTAAAGCAAATGCCTTTTGATGTTTAGCATCTTATCCTTAGCATGACCTTCACCAATCAGATCAGTTAAGACATGATTCTCTGTAAGTTACTGCAATCGATGTATAAAGATTAATGCCTTCATCTAATATATCATTCTCCTAACTCTAACTTGAGGATCTTTCTTAGATACCTTTATAAATACTTCTCCTTATAGGCATATTTTGTAAGCTTATAAAGCATCTGCTTTGTTTTTAAATTCATACTAAAACTAGGAGGATGCAGGCATTTGAGAGAGATTATTTGATTCTATTGGCGCAAGCACATCCCAATACAAACCTGAGAAGGTGTGAATTTGAGTCAACATATACTGGTTGTGAGAAATTTGTACAATGGACACTGATGTAATTTAAAGTTCCTAAGCTTTTCTCTTTGTTTTTAATCTCCAAGTCCTCAGAACTATGCATGCAAGCAGATAGTATTGTTTGATCTAACATGAATATTAAATTTTAAGTATATTATGGAAACCAAGTTTAGGAAACACACTGTCACCATATTAGAATGGATTGTTAATGTAGAAGCATTATAAAAGAGAAACAGCTCTAAAACTCAAGAGATTACTCTGTAAAAGCAACATAGCCATATCATTCAAGCAAATGTCAAAGAATTATATTTTTTCATTATGTTATTGCCACCACATGAGTTTTCAACCCTCAACTTTCATCAATCACAACGGAATTTCTGGCATTAAAGCTAATTCTCACAGATTTCAATATCACAGAAATAGAATCTAAATTATTTATTAGTCAACACTCAGAGATTGTAAATGGGATATATTCATAATTAGACATCAAAAGGCCAGAAAGAATTAGAACTGAAATACGAGTTTATAAAAATCTGCATCCAAGAAGATAAAAAAATAATTTTTAATTTTGTAAATGTAGCGTATATGTAACTGTCAGTTTCCCACATTTAGGGCACTTCATAAACCCAGTGATCTCTGCATGTAGCTGCTTTCTCCCTGTACCCTTAGGCATTTCTGGGCATTATGAATCTATTGGAACGAGACTAAATCTCACCAGGAATTTAAAGCACTGATAAGTACAAAAATGATCCTAGTTCTCTGCTGTTTATCAGCTAATTTACAAATGTCTTAATATGGATACATTGTTTTATTCTACAGATATCACTGATTCCAGTTGACAGCAACTAAGTGTTCTCTTAATTTAATAATAAAATGATGAACATGCATCAGAGAAAATAATTTAAACCTCCTTCTACAAACAACACCTCAGATTAATCACAGATAACTGCCTAGAAGTGTGCATCAGGAACATTAATCATCATCAACTTGAACATGAAGAACTATTTGTTCCAAATAAGCCAGTCTCCTCTCTTCAAATGAAAAAACAAAAACAAAACAAAACAAAAACTCTGTTATTTAAAAAACAACTACAACAGAGGATATTCTAACCACTACATTGTATTGCAAGATACTTTTTTGAATGGTTCATTGAAATGATAACATAACGCATTAATTGCACTTAAAGTACTAACCAGGCACAGAACTGGACGGGTTATAGTGTCTAGATGCTATCTGAGAGCTGTTCTTGCAACCATCAAGCAAAATGTAGCACTTCAGTACTTACAGACTGCTCACAGAGAACACCATCTGGGAAACCTTTTGCATTTAAGATTAAAGCTCCATACAAGGTTTATTGTTAGCCCAGCAAGCGCGAAGGAACAGGAGGGTGGAGGGAAGTGCTTACTTCGAAAATGCTCTGAAGCGTAATAATAGACATCCTCATAGCCCTCGTGGTAATCCTCTTCTGGTCGGTACTTTTTCCCCTTTCTTCTCCTAGATCTTCTTATCTGCTTGACAAAACCCAGGAAGCGGTCCATCTCTCACTCCCTGTGCAGCCTGGTTCAGCCAGCATCCGAGCGGAGCAAGAGCCCAGCTGCCGGGGGAGCTGGTGGAGCATGAACGCTCGACACCAAACCTGGGGCTGGGGACGCGCTACCCTTCCATCTGCCTCTGTGCTACCACCAACGCCCAGAGTTCAGCCATGGGGGGGCGGGGGGGGGGGGCGGAAAGAGCAGCGATATGGAGTTACCCTAGTAAGATTTCTTACTTTGCTCAAGAAACTGTCAAATGTGAAATATTAAAAAAAAATAAATAAAGGAAAAGTGAGAGAAAGTAAAATAATGAAGGACTAGGAGGAAAAAAAATAATCAGGAAAGCTTTGGACTTCAAACAGCTTCAAAAACGAAACAACAAAGTTGAACAAGAGATTCAGCTGAAGAGAGAGGAGTCCCGGCACTAGAATTTCACTATCCAACATCTCCCTCGTCAGGAGTTGGGGGGTGCAGAAGATGAGAGGGGCGGGGAAACGCATTAGTCAATGGACTGAACCAAAGCTAGAGACTGAGCCGGCTTTTTCTTACCTGCTAATCCCACCCCCTAATCCTAGCACCCTTTACCGCAAAAGCACAAGCTTGGGAAACTTCTCAGAAAGCCATTGTTTTGCCAGGAGCAGATTCATTAACCCTTTGTGCTCTCGTGCATATCATATTAATGAGCCCTAAAGTGGTTTCATCCATATGCACAGCCTCTTGCTGACAAAAGTGTGCTCTCTGTGTTAATTGGAGCAGCAGGGAGAAGGCTCAGCAGCTGCTTTCAAATGACACATTTACCCACTGGGCATTAATGTATTCCAATCACTGTCTGATCTAAATATTAAAAGGCACTTTTCACAGAGAGGCTTCTCATAGGCTTAGTAATGGCATACCATGATCAGCAAATAAAAGAAACTGCATGGTTTGGGGGGAAAAGAAATACAAATAATCCCACTCTGCTTACACTGAAGTCAAATACAAATCTGAATTGTTACACTTTTTTAAAAAATATGAAAACAGACGGGCTAAATAGCAAATAAAATTTAGTTCTTGGTGAAGATGGAGAGGGGGTAAGTATTAAAAAATGCTCACACCCTGTCCATCCTTTGTCTCTAAAATCACAACCCTTTTTTTTTAAGTACGACAATCAGAAACACTCCATACTAGACGAAAGTGGTACTCTAAAGTCTAGACAGGTCAGTGTCAATGGTGGATAATCTTTTTCTCCCTAGCTTCTTTCTTTGGGTCTTAAATGATTTTTTTTTAACACCAGGAAAAATTCAATTTGTTTATAATATAATTAATAAACATGTCAGCATATCACCAGTGAAACTAATAATATTATTCAGCTCCACATTCCCAGAAATATAATTTTTTTAAAATTTTTATTATTTATTTAGTTAGTTTTTTAATTTAATGTTTTATTTTATTTCATTTTACTTTTTTCCGTGTTCCAAGATTCATTGTTTATGTACCACACCCAGTCCTCCGTGCATTTTTTAAAAAGCTGCTTACTGGATAAAGGTTGTTTAATATCTATGTAATATCAGTTTGTAGGACCATCCTAGAGGAAAGTGATTGTACTCTGCATTATCTGTTGCTAGATTAACAGGAATTTGTCTCTCTTCTAGATTTAGACAATTCTCTATTTTCAGATATTAATTGCTAATGATGGAGTGGGGAGACACTCACAGAGGTAAATATTCATCAACCAAGAACATTTCAACTCTAAAATGTATAAAGTGAGATTCAATGGTTATATAAATTTCCCCTATTCCTTGAGATTTGCAATTTTTTTAATGCTTTATAAGTGAGCTTGTGAAGAGAAACACAAACTTAATGATGCTGACAAAAAGATACTATAAAATGTTTTATGAACATCTTTACACAAAAAAAATCGCTTGTCCTTAGGTTCCAAATCCTTTCTTTATTATTCTGACTCCCTCAACCAAAATAAATGACCAGTTAAAAAACACTGAACTAGAAACTTGAAGATCTGGAGTCTAGACCTTGAATAGGTCACTAGATAAATGATAATAATAATATGTCATCTGTTGGGATGCGTGGATGGCTCAGTCGGTTAAGCAACCAATGTTTGATTTTGGCACAAGTCACATCTCAGGGTCCTGAGATGGAGCCCCACATGGGGCTCCAAGCTCAGTGCGAGTTCGCTTGAGAGTCTCTCCATCTCCCTTTACCCCTCCCCCACCCACATGTGCATGCACGTTCTCTCTTTCAATAAGTAAATTAAAAAAAAATACATTATCTGTTCATTTAATCCCTGTAACAACATTGATAAGGAGGTGATAACTCCATGAGTGAGGAAAGAAGGTTCAAAGATGTTTTAATGGTTTGTCCAAGGTCACAAAAGTAACATTGCCAAGTACTACTTAGTACCATGCATTTTTTCAAACAGATTCGGAGATTATCTTGTCTATCTAAGAATTATTTGCATTCAGTGATTCATTGTTTTCTACACAAGTTTGCTATTGAAAATAGTTGTTGACTTTCATCCCCCATAAGTGGGATAAACATAAAATCTGGTTTATATGTGACTAATTTGTCAAGTACACTTGTGCCCCAGAGATTATTCAGGCCACAAATTTTACCCAACTAGTCCTGAAATTATAACTCCTAAATTGGTGGAGACCACATTATTTAAGTTTTGTAGTTATAAGTTCCTATTTGAATCTAAAAGGACTGATGTTATAGAACAGGTGATGTTTTAAGAGAAAGAAAATCCTTTTTACATAGAACAACTTCAAACATTCCACTACAGTTTACTGATGCAGTGGTAAGCAACCATTTTGGAACAAGAACAAATACAAAGTAAAATTACCTGCACACCAAAGAGAATTCTGTTTTATCTTTCTATTATTTTCATAGGTTTCAAAGGAATTTATTTGGAAGGTTCACATTTTTGGATCTGATTTAACAAAATGTTTATAGAAGATGAGGTTTGGTGGTGTTTGGGAAGAGTTTATGATTCAGCCATATATTTGGAGGAGTATGGTAGAAGGAACAGCCCTATTAAAATAATCACAGATGCTTGGGGGGCAGGAATAGGGAATCTACCATTTAGAAGAGGTGTACCTAGGTCACAAAGAATGTACCATGTGAAGGTTGGGGAGCACATGTGTAAGTGTCCCAAAACAAAAGACAGAGGGCAAGACACTTGCCTCCCTGTCTGACGGGTGGTGCAGGCGGACAGGATCCTTTCACCCATCTTCCTGGGTCCATCCTCAGGAAATTTTCCCTCCTGCTATCTTAACTCTTCCATGGTTAGCAAGGGAGGATCACCCTTAAATCAGTAAGGACTTGTTATGACACAGTAAGCTAATACCCTACCACAACTGACAAATTAGTGGAGTGGAGTTCAAGTCCATTCAGTTGGGTGTACTACTGTTTCTGTAGAGAATTATCCATTCTCCCCATAGCACAAACACTGCTGAGTGGGCTATTCACCAGTTGCTGCACTCCATAGTTTAAACACACGGAATACTTTAGAAGTTGCAAATGGCAGTTCACAGAATATGTATGGGTTTCATTTGGCTCACATAAGTGTATTGTTTTGTTTTGTATTGTTTTGTTTTGTTTTTAAACAGGGTCAATATCTAAAAGTCAGGAATTTCACAAATAAATGCAACATTATTTTTTCTTGAAAATTCAAAAGATCTGGCAACTCCAGGCCCAATTCCAACATGGCAACTATTGATTAGAGCTGAGTGGTAGTTGCCACCCATAAATAAACCTGTGTTTTCCACTTAGCCATCGTCTCCTCCCCAGGGCCCAATTCTCTCATTCAGTTAACACCTGGTCCCTGGAGGCATTTACACTCATGAACCGGGTTTGAGGTATTATCCTGACCAGCCAATTCCAAAACACCGATTTCTTTAAATTTCAACTCCCTTACATTTTCATGTAAAGAAAACACATTATTATCATAAATCGGTTTTAATTGAGCTAAATGTTCACTAAACTATAAAATTAAAATTCTTAGAAAAAAATTGTTCACAAGAGAGAATAAAGCAGGTTGAATTATTCAACAAAATGTGCTTTAATCAACAATAGCAAATATGTCGGGGGGGGGTAGGTAATTGCCTGAACAGTAATTATGTGGCTTCCCTACTCTTCTGAATTAGATTCTCCATCCCCTTTTAGGAAAAGAAATAGACCCATAATTGAGATTAAATCTACTTACAACCCTCCCTAGATCACTGATTAAGTAGTACCCTTCCATGTTTACTCAGATTGAGTACTGGTTATGGTATTTTCTGAGTTGCACTATGGAAAATCTGGTCTCATAAATCAATCTGGCTTTTTTAGATGCCATGGTATTTGTAGATAATGCCAAGAACTATGGCCAACTCCCTGTGACCTTAGGAAAGACATTCCAACATACTATATTGAGGATGGCAGAGGAGGAAGGAAAATGACTCTGGTTCCTAGAAATGGCCCCTGGTATTCTTAGTCAGACCCTACCAGATCCAACACTACTATGTTGCGGTAAATGACTTATAATATCCACCTTTACTGTCTAAATGAAATTCACGTATCATGTGATACATGCATACATAATTTAAACATAAAATAACATCATCATAATAATATATGATGTTATAATATAATATATGATGTTATAATATAATAAAAAATAATTATTTATTATTAATAATAAATGTTTAATAATATGTAATAATATGTATTTAAATGAGGCAAAACAAGAAGATCTAACAACTGTAAACATCTATGCCCCTAACGTGGGAACCGCCAATTATATAAACCAATTAATAACAAAGTCAAAAAAACACATCAACAATAATAAAATGATAGTAGGGGACTTTAATACCCCCCTCACCGAAATGGACAGATCATCTAAGCAAAAGATCAACAAGGAAATAAAGGCTCTAAATGACACACTGGACCAGATGGACATCACAGATATATTCAGAACATTCCATCCCAAAGCAACAGAATACACATTCTTCTCTAGT
>CM052807.1:75818669-75911180 GCA_028533885.1 Nasua narica
GATGAATTAAATTCTATCCAGCAACAACAACAAAAAACCCTTAAAGCGAGGAAAACTTTGGTTTTCCTCCAAAGTTCAAAACTTTAAATGCCACTAAACTAAATTAAAGCTGGGGCAAAGGTGGGGAGAATTCTCATGTTCTGATTACACCCACCAGCTCGACCCTTTTCAAAACAGTCACAGGGTATGGACTCTAGTTTTTTTGAAAACACATAAAAGTGTGTTTCAGGGGAACACTCTTGGTTTCAAGGAAAACCAATATATAGACAATATACATCCTAAGTATATTTTATATTTTCCAAAATCGTAAGCAGCTTGTTTAATATCTATGGCCTGGACTCCTCTCTCTCCTCCTGGAGGCAAGCTTTTGGATGTTGAGAAGAATCTAAATTCATTGTCTCAGCTTCTGTTGTTAAATAACAATATCACTCAAACTTAGTGGCTTACAATAACATACTTACTGTCTCACAGTTTCTATTGGTTTGCTGGGTTTTTTTTAAGATTTTATTTATTTATTTTACAGAGAGAGAGCAAGAGAGGGAACACAAGCACAGGGAGTGGGAGAGGGAGAAGCAGGCCTCCCGCCGAGCAGGCAACCTGATGCGGGTCTCGATCCCAGGACCCCGGGATCATGACCTGAGCCGAAGGCAGGTGCTTAACAACTGAGCCACCCAGCCTCACTTGTCTCATAGTTTCTGAGCGTCAGGAGTTTTAGCAAGGCTTAGCTGGGTCCTCTGCTTAGGGTCTTATAAGACTGCCATCGACACGGCTTGGGATCTCCTCTGATAGCCAAGCGGACAAGGGACCACTTTTAAGCCCACACAGGGTGTTGACAGAATGAGTTCCGTGCGGTTGTAAGACTGAGAGTGTCAGTTGTGAGCTCCCCGTCTGCTGCTGGCTGCCTGTAGCTCCTTCCCACACGGGATTCCTCAAGGGGGCTGCTTGGCTCCTCAAGACCAGCAGAGAGAGGAGGAGAGGGAGAGGGATGGGGAGACTCCAGAAAACAGATGCGGAAATCGTAGGTAACACGTGCCTGTAATCACGGATATCCCATCACTGTTGCCCCATTCTATTGGTTGGAAGGAAGTCACCGGTCTCGTCCACACTCAGAGGACGGGAATCTCCCAAGGGCAGGAATGCCTATAGGCAAGGGACCTGGAGGCCATCTCGAGAGTCTGCTACACTCATGTATTTAAATTCCTATTCGTAGATTCATCTTCAGTGGAAGAATGACAATACTGATTGTCAAAGCCTGAAAAAGGCTCTGTCCTCCATTCCATGATTCCCTTTTTTGTCCTCCCTCAGTAACTGAGAACTGGCTCTTCTGCGATCTTATTTAGAAATGATCATGAAAAATAACTAAACTTTGGCCTATATATCAAACTTAAACATAGATTCCTTTTCATAAAAACATATCTTGCTTATTTGATGGGGTACAGAATAAGAGCATCAAGTCCCAGTTTTCCCAGAACTTCGAGTTCTCTTTTCCTCAGAGCTTGTTCAGCGGCTGGAGGCAGCTGGGAAGGAAAAGGTATGACGGACTTTCCGTGGATCTTTCACTGGAAAACCGTTTGGCCTGGACCAGGAAGCAGAGACATCCCCCAGAGCAGCTGGCTTGTCCTGAATCTGGCACGCCTATGCCCCGGGATCCCAAATGACCTAATATTTGTCAAAGAGGACATAGCTCACCAGCATTGTGGTGAGACAGTATTTCACCTCAGTTTAACATTTATGCAACACCATTTTTTCTAGAGGCTTTAATAAACTCAAAACAGTCCTTGGGAATTGTAGATGGCATCATCACAATTATGGATAAAGCCATATGTGATCATATGAGGTTAAAGAGCTCACCAAAGCCTGTACTAAAAAACAAAACAACAACAACAAACCCTAATAAGCAGGCTCAATATTGGAATTCTTGACATTGAGTTCACCCTTCAAAATGCAAGGCCACACCATCCCCTTCCTAGCCTACTGATGGGCAGGATTTAAACGATAGGATTTGGAGATAACTGGCCTTATTAATAACCAACACCTCACATCTTACATTTTCTAAACATATTCATAACTAGTATCTCATTTGAGACTAAGTAAAAATAGAATTGAGTATGATTTTCCCCCACCACTTTTTAAAAGTCTGGCTTCTATATACAAATGAGTTTTCTCTTGCTTTTGCAATGAGAATGATAGTTAACACCTTTCCTCAAGACTCAGCTCCAACTACTCCCCAGGGGAGGAAGCCTTCTAAGAAAGCCTTCCGGACCCTGCTGGTGTATTCTTCTGCCTCGAAGCGCTTCTCTGCATGGACGAGCTCACTGTTACTTTGTCTCCTACTCAGAAATTTGGGTTGTTGCCCCGTGTGTTTTATATTTCATTTGCTAGATGGGAACCTCATCAAGGAAAGGGATTTCACTTGTTTTTATTTTTGTTTGCGGTTGCTCCTGTAATGCCTCTTAGAAGTAATTGCCCATGGAGGAGTTCAACAAAGGGTACCAATGGTCTGATGTTTAGCCGCTGATTGACAGATCTTTACCATTTCAGAGAGAGCTGTCCCCTACTGTCCCCATAGCGTGCGGTAGGCTGGAAAAAATGACCACCTTTGTTCACCACTACTTAGTAGTACTCACTTTACAAAACTATTTGAAGTGCTTTACTCATATTCGAAAGCATGATTTTCAAACATTAAAAAAACAATTGAATTATTTTTCAAAATCTTACATGGAATTGTCAATATATAAAAGAAATCCAAGGAATTTTGCTCTGCTGAAACATGATTATGCATGGCAGCGGAAGCAGGTCTAGTCTGCCTTCCCACGTGCCCTCCCACACTCATCCCAGGTCCCTGGTCGGCGGCCTCAGGAACCACCTGAGACTCTCTGTCCAAGGAAGTAACTTCGGAATCCCAGTCCCACCAGCCACTTGCGAGCTGCCCACCTCGTCAGGTTCCCACAAGCACAGTGAGTTGCTGTTTTCCCTCTACAAGGTGACACCTGGCTCTGTTTTTCCAGGAATGCTGATTAGTTCATGTTGATTTATTCACATTAGCATTATGTTAATGTTATCGATATTTTCAAGGACTTTAGGGTATCTTACATTAGCAATTTCTCTCAAGAATGAGAAGAGAAAGAATGAGTTGGCTCAGTCACCCAAGTTTAAAGGCAGAACTGACCAAGGTCCTTTCAAAATGTCACATGTTGACCCAACCAGGTTCCCTGGCCATGTGTCAAAGTTATAATGGCCAAGGGTTTATGCTGTATGTGTGCGCTTACAAACACTTCAAAGCAGGTATTTCATCCTCCATTTACAGTTTTACATACTGAGATTTCGAGAAGCCAAAGAACTTTGCTGAGGTCACAGAGCTGGAAAAATGACAGCACTGGGGTCTGCACCCAGGTCATTCTACCTCTAAGACATGCTCTTTCTAGATTTCGCACTGAGGAGGCGTTGCCCTTGGAAGGAGCATTCTATAAAATCCACCTTTACCTCTTACTTACCAAGTTACCTGACCTCTCGAAGTCTCGGTTTCCTCACCTGTGAAACCACAGCAATAGCACCTATCACGCTGACCACAGTGAAAACGAAACGAGCGAACACATGTCTACTGCTTGGCAAAGTCTCTGAACTAAAGTACGTTATTTTTAACCATTATAATTATCTATTAATAATTTTGAGTTACAAGTTAGACTGTCCTCAGCCATTCGGCATCACTCCTAATTTTCCCTGGAGTCGTGGCTGGAGAAATGTTAGCCTCTGCGGAAGATCAGGGCAAGCGGTGAGTTGAGACAAGTTACCTCCGAGACTTGCTCTGTGTACACGTAAGATCTAGACATTCCTGCCGAATTAGTTTCATGCTCAGAAAATATCAAGAGGTCAAGGAGTTCATCTTCAAGCTGTGGCCCAGTCCCTTCTGAAATTATTCACCTCAGTTTGAAATACCTCCAGAGAAAGAGATTTTATAGTTTTCTGCGGTAATTGATTCAAATGTCAGACACGGATAGACCCAAAGTCATGAGCATAGTGCCTCATGCTTCACTTTGGGCTCGAGGTCAGGAATACATAAAATGCAATCTAGAATTTCCAACAGGGACCCAGGCTATTTTACAAAGAGGCTTCTTGAACTTTGGCGGATATCCTTGCTTCCAGATGAATACTGACCACATTCTTCCTTCTAGCTTTCCTTGGAACTAATGAATATCTCGGTTTAAAAACTGTATCATCAAAAACAAACAAACAGACAAAAAAAACTGTATCATCTGTTGATGGAAAATTTTTATTTTCCTTGTAGAACTGCAGAACTCAGTACAAAAACAATTTACTGCAAACTGAGCTCTGTTAATAGAGCAAATTGAGGCCAGGGGCAGTGAGTACTTAACTAGTTGTGGCAAAGTGTCTAAGAAAATCTCTAGCCTGGAAATAAGGAGAAACAGATTCTATACACGCCATCTTTCATTTATTGTTGATCTGCTCCTAGGCAAACCCATAGAGAGGGCGTGATGGCAACTCCCCTGGCTCTGGTACAGGCATGCTGTGGCAATCGAGCAAGACCAAGTTAAGTAAGTGCATCAGTGACCGTCAAATACTGGGTAACAGGTGGCTTCCCCAGAGGAAGATCTTTGATGCCACCTAAGTTCAAGTTCAAATCTCTGACTCACAATGCTAACAGCACGATCCCAGGCACTCCAACTTTCTGAGTTCTTTCCACCCCTGCAGAATGCAGTTTGCTTGGATATATGTCCCACCTGGAGGCTCCCTGGGTAAGTCCTTCCAGCAATACAGAGGTGGAACTCAGTCAACTTCGGGGCAGAATTTGCCTCTGGAATTCCAAATTTCTGAAGCCAGTTTCCTCCTTAAACCTGGGATACATCGCTACACAATGCAGCCAACTTTCCTGACTACTGCCGCAAGCGCTGGTGTTAAGGAGGGGTTCCTGAATTAGTCCAGGGTGGGGCAAAGGCTGTCTTTTTCACAGGGGCCCCCTGCTGCTGCTCTGAGGTAGGGTGTGCTCTCCACAACAGTCCTTCTGGAATATTCAACAGCTGCCACCCTCCTTATTCTGGCACAGGAGTGGGGCCGCTTTTCTCTTTCTTCCAAAGCATCGCCATATCGTCATTCTCTCCCTTGGGTCCCAAGTGAGACCCACAAAACCCCTATCTTTTCTCTACCCAATGGGCCCTACCAGGTGGCCTCCCTCTCTCCAGGGAAACAAGCCCCTCTCCTGTGTCCACGGGCATGAGCTTCTCTTATCTCCCCTCCCCTGCCCTTCTCCTCTAGTTCACTCATAACCTGCAGGTTTATACCCCTCCCTGATCCAATACTGTACCTGTTGATGAACTTAAACTGTGGCTTTTTAGAAGGCTTACCCTCATTATCTCAATTTAAAAATCATCCTGGGGACGCCTGGGTGGCTCAGTGGGTTAAAGCCTCTGCCTTCGGCTCAGGTCGTGATCTCAGGGTCCTGGGATCGAGCCCCTGCATCAGGCTTTCTGCTCAGCAGGGAGCCTGCTTCCTCCTCTCTCTCTGCCTGCCTCTCTGCCTCCTTGTGATCTCTCTCCTCTCTGTCAAATAAAAACAAATCATCCTGAAGCTGGGCACTGTGTACAGCTGAGGACAAGTCACAACATCATTCCTCCATCTCCTAGATTTAAAAAGTACAAGCTCAAGAATCAGGAGTAGAGAGAAAAGCCTTAATGGACAGTTCTAGAGAAAATGTATCAAGGGCTTACTGGGCGCCAGGCATCAAAAAACAGTTTTAGTTATTTTTATTTATTACTTATTTAATCAATTTAATCATTTTTATTTCTTATTTATTTCTTATTTTATGTATTTCTAATTTATTTATTACTTATATACCACTTCCTCCTTCACACAGACCAGTGATTAGGTCTTACTCTGATTAGCTGCCTTTAACAAAGGATCACATCGAGGCAAGGTCATCACCCCGTTACTGAGTCAGGAGGTGACGGCGGCAGGACATAAGAGCCTTATGCTGCGGTGCCACCGTGGAATCGGGGTGCAGTGGCCTTTCACTCCTCACCGACAGTTTAATATGTGCATGAAGAGAGAGTGACTCTGAATTAATATGGATACAAGGTAAAGCAAGAGAAGGGCTTATAATCCCAAGGGGAAAATGAAATTAAAGATCTTCCTGAGGATTAAGGTAAAATTAAGGTTGAGTTACGGAGCAATTGGTAATAGCCAAATTAGCAGCCAATAGTCTTTATATCTTATTCTCCATTGTATTTGCCTCAAAAAAGTATTCGAGGAATGTGGATGATTTAACCAGTTTAGCAGAAGCGTGCAATCGGCTGGACTGTACGTATGGGGACAAACAGCCTTTTATCGAAGTCTGCCACTACTACGAGTAAGGGGTTAAGGCCCTCCATGTAATAACAAATATGACATGATTGTTTTAGCATCCTGATGTGTCTAAGATCTCTGCACCCATTTAGGATATAATGAGTAAGTGCTTCTTATGGATAACAACGTCACACAGAACTCAACCTTTCCAAATGCTTGGAAGAGCCCCACAACCTCACTTCCTCCCAGGAGATGCCTGCCTCCCCTCTGCCAGACTTCTTGGGCCTTTATTCACGGCCCTTTTATATAAGCTCGCTACTAGTTAATGGGAGCTTTCAGGCAGTGACAGTGGCAATTACATGAGCGTGCTCCTCAATACATCTTTTAAAATAGGCCATAGCTCCTGGAATAGGAATGTCGTCGGAAGGATCCCCACCACCGGCCTCCCGTACATTGATTTCCCTACATATGGAGAGAAAATACAGCAAATACAATATTTTTGTTTCTGCTCCTGAATCTCTATTTTTAAACACACATACCTTTTAACTTGTAAACAATGAAATAATGAGAACCCTTTCAGTAGAAGGATGAGAAACTGGCATTGATAAAAATGCCTCCATTAATAACGTGGATTAATGGCCAGCAGCAGTACTTGGGGTCCTCCTTCCCTTGTGTTTACATTTACAGACTTGAAATTAGTGCTATCATTAATAGGCCTCACTTGTCCACTGGCAGCAGGTTGCCCCACTAGGAGTATGAGTATTCGCTCATTTGAAGAGGAGAATGTTTATCGCTCACAGTTAGGAGGCGCAGCCATCAAAACAGCACACTGCTTTTGCAAAAAAAGAAAGGGTGCGTTCCCGTTGTTTTTCTCTTCAAAGCCTATCTTCCGAACAGGGGTTATCGAGGAGGAAATGTATGCTTTTATCCAAATGATAATTGCCATCAAACAACTACTATAAGATACTTTCCATCGTGCACTGAATCACTCATCTGTCGCTTCCATTTACTTCCCTAGAATCACCGCTCATGGCTTTTCTTTTTCCAAGAAAAAGTTAGAAATGCCTTTATTCTCCCATTCAAATTAGTTTAACACATATTTACTGAGTACCTACTATGAGCCAAAGCAAGCCAGCAGGACGCAAAGATAAACAGGACATTGTTCTAATCTTTAAAATCTCACACGCGGTAGAAAGCTAAAGGGTCTTCCTCTAAGATCAGGAGCATGACCACAATGCCCACCCTCAGCACTTTCATTCAACATAGTATTGGAAGACCGAGCCACAGCAATCAGGCAAGAAAAAGAAGGAAAAGGCAGCCAAACTGGAAAAGGAGAAGTAAAGCTATTGCTATCTGCAGATGACATGATACTGTAGATAGGAAACCATAAAGACCGCACCAAAAAATTGTTAGAATAAATGAATTCTGTAAAGTTGCAGGATACAAATTAATATTCATAAATCTGTTGCATTTCTATATACTAATCATCAAGTAAAGAAAATGAAGTTAAGAAAATACTTCCATTTTACAATTGCAGCAAAAACCAAAACCAAAAACCTCGGAATAACTTTAACTAAGAAGACTGAAAAGTATAAGACACTGATGAAAGTGGGGCGCCTGGGTGGCTCAGTGGGTGAAAGCCTCTGCCTTCGGCTCAGGTCATGATCTCAGGGTCCTGGGATCAAGCCCCATATCAGGCTCTCTGCTCAGCAGGGAGCCTGCTTCCCCCTCTCCCTCTGCCTGCCTCTCTGCTTGTGATCTCTCTTTCTGTCAAATAAATAAATAAAATCTTTTAAAAAAAAGACACTGATGAAAGAAAGTGACTGGAAGAATGAATATTGGTAAAATGTCCATATTACTCAAAGAAATTTGTAGATTCAAGGCAAATACCAATGGCATTTTTCACAGAACTAGAACAAATGATTCTAAAATTAGGTATGGAGCCACGAAAGATCCCAAATAGCCAAAGCAGTATTGAGAAAGAACAAAGCTGAAGGTATCAAGCTTCCTGATTTCAAACTACAGTACAAAGTTACAGTAATCAAAACACTATGGTACTGGCACAAAAACAGACACATAGATCAACAGAACAAAATAGAGGGTCCAGAAATAAACCCACACTTACAGAGTCTTCAACAAAGAAGGCAAAAACATACAATGGGGAAAAGACAGTCCCCTTAATGAGTGGTGTTGGGAAAACTGGACAACTAACAAGCAAAAGAATGAAATGGGATTATAAACAGAATGAACTCAAAATGGATTCAACACTTAAATATAAGACCAGAAACCATGGACATCAGCCTCAGCCATACTTTTCTGGAGCTGTCTTCTCAGGCAAGGGAAACACAAGCAAAAGTGAATAATTGGGATTACACAAAACTGAAAAGCTTTTGCCCGGTTAAGGAACAATCAGCAAAACGAAAAAAGCAACCTACTGAATGGCAGAAAATATTTGCAAATGATAAAACCAGTAAGAAGTTCATATCCAAAATACATAAAGATCTCACATAATACAATATCAAAAAACCCCAAATGATCTAATTAAAATTAGGGCCATGCCTGGATAGTATATTAGACTCTTGGTTTTGGTTCAAGTCATGATTTCAAGGTCTGAGATCAAGCCCTGAGTCCGGCTCCTTGCTTGGGGCAAAGTCTACTTAAGACCCTCTCTTCCCCTCCTTCTGCCCTTCCCCCTTGCTCATGCATGCTCTCTCTCTCTCTCTCTCTCAAATGAATAGATAAAATATATTTTTTTAAATGGGCAGAGGACCTGAATAGACATTTCTCAAAAGAAGACAGACAGATGACCAACAGATGTATGAAAAAATGCTCATCATCATTAATCATCAAGAAAATGCAAATTAAAACCACAATGAGATATCACCTCACACCTGTCGGAAAAACTAGAATTTAAAAAGGATAAGAAATAACAACCATTGGCAAAGGTGTAGAGAAGAGAGAGCTCTTGTGCACTATTGGTGGGAGTGAAACATGGCGCAGCTGCTATGGAAAGCAGTATGAGGTTTTCTCAAAAAATTAAAAACAGAACTACCATATGATCCAAGGATTCCATTTCTGGGTATTTACCCAAAGAAAATAAAAACACTAATTCAAAAAGATATATGTACCCCTATATTCATTGTGGCATTATTTATAATAGCCAGGACATTGAAGCAACATAAGTGTGTGTGTGTGTGTGTGTGTGTGTGTGTGTGTTTAATTTGACAGAGAGAGAGATCACAGGTAGGCAGAGAGGCAGGCAGAAAGAGAGGGGGAAGCAGGCTCCCTGCTGAGCAGAGAGCCCGATGCAGGGCTCGATCCCAGGACCCTGAGATCATGACCTGAGCTGAAGGCAGAGGCTTTAATCCACTAAGCCACCTGGGTGCCCGTGTGTGTGTGTGTGTGTGTGTGTGTGTGTGTATTAAATGGAATATTACTCAGCCACAAAAGGGGATGAGATTTTGCCATTTGCAGCAATCTTGATGGACCTAGAGGGTATTATGCTAAGCAAAATAAGTCAGACAGAGAGAGACAAATAGTATAATTTCACTTATACGTGGAAGGTAAAAAACAAAACAAATGAACAAACTGAAACAGACTGACAGATACGGAAAACAATCTAGTGGTTGCCAGAAGGCAGAGAGAAGGGGATTGGAGGGGAAGGGTGAGATAGATGAAGGAGATTAAAAGGTACAGACTTCCAGCTATAGTATAAATAAGACACAAGGATATAATGTGCAGCATAGGAAATATAGTTAATAAGCAATAACTTGGCACAGTGACAGATGGTAGCTACATGTATCACGGTGATCTCTTCATAATATACATAAATATTGAATCACTATGTTATGCACCTGAAACTAATATGTTGCATGTCAACTACACTTCAATACAAAATTCTTCTTAATTTTAGAATCTCACACTAGAGTAAGGGAGAGGGAGATTTAGAGAGGAGTTGCACTCATGGGTATCTAAGATCTAGGGAGAATGAGCAAAAAGGAAGTGACTGACCCTACTTGGGTGGACCAAGCAAGGCTTCAGAGAGAAGATGGCTAAGCCCAGCACTGATGTGCACTTGGTATATTTTCAGAGAAGAAAAGCATTCCCGCAGCAGGAGCAACTGGCACCAATGCCCAGAGGCCTATGGTCATTAGTTCAGCGTGGTATGTGTGCAGAAAAAGTGAGATGAGAACGGAGAAGTTAGCAAGGACAAAGCCACAGAAGGGCACATTAAGGACTTAATATTTGATCTTGCAAGCAATGAATGGCTACAGACTGACTGGAGTTTAAGAAAAAAATAATCATGCTGCCATACAGAGAGTAGATGGAAGAAGGGTGGTGGGGAGATTATTAGAAACCTATTGTAACAGGGGCGTCTGGGTGGCTCAGTGGGTGAAAGCCTCTGCCTTCAGCTCAGGTCATGATCTCAGGGTCCTGGGATCGAGCCCTGCATCGGGCTCTCTGCTCAGCAGGGAGCCTGCTTCCCCCCCTCTCTCTCTCTGCCTGCCTCTCTGCCTACTTGTGATCTCTCTCCTCCCTGTTAAATAAATAAATAAAATCTTGAAGAAGAAGAAGAAGAAGAAGAAGAAGAAGAAGAAGAAGAAGACACCTATTGTAACAGTCCAGGCACAGGGAGCTGAAGGTGTGAACCATGGCCGTAGGAGAGGAGTAAAGAAGAAAGGTGGAAGGTTTAAGACTTCGAGACAGAATCAAAAGGAAAGCATCAGGGATGAAGATCCAGTTTTAAGCTTGATTCTTTGAGAAGCGGGGTATGGAATCCAGTCAGTTCGGGGAGAAAGACAATGAGTTCGTCCTCTCCAAGACAGCGATGACTGAGGTCTAAGAAATACTATTCTTCATTCCTTCATCTGTTACCGGGTACCACTTAACACCTCCATGTATTTTAGAGCACTAATTCTAAAAACCTTATACTTCGAGTGTTTCAGAGTGAGAGAGCTTAGTGAGCAATGGGTGAAGTCATTAGAGAGCCGAGGTAGGAACATGAGAATTACATTAATAAGACAGTCTGCCTAGAGGGAACACAGGAGATACGAAACTCTGACCAGACAAGAATGCTGCCAGGAGCAGAGGTGTGACACACTCACTCATGCATGGGGACAAATGACTTAGACATTATAAAGCCAAAGAATTTGATTAGGAATGTTTGGGATCAGTGACTGGGTTAAACTAACAGGAAAGGGAAGCCCAAGGACAGACCATCGGCCGACAAGGGGGCATGGAGTACTTTGGTTTGGATTGATAAAAATAAGTGAGTGAATCAGGTGATTCTTTCTGGTTTGGTAACAGCAGTGATTGGGTAAGTGAGAAAATAGAAGAGGTTAAAAAAAGAGAGGGAGAGAGAGAGACCCACTGAATGAGAAAAGGATGACAGACGAGGCATAGGATAACACAATTGTCGGAGTAAAATACTGGGGTCACAGATAAGGGCAGCATCCTCTGTATAAAGGCCAATTTTAAACTTAGCAGTGAATAAGACATTTTAAAGGGCAAGTCAGAGTGGAGGCAGGAACGATGAGCTGCTTCGGTCACAAATATTACAAGAACTCTACCGCAGATGTGAACATCGGATAGCAAACAGCAGTGAAAGCTAGATGCTAAGTGCTGGCCACTGCAATAATGAGCATTACTGTAAAATGATTATTGCTTAGAGAGAAAAGCAGACTAATTTGGATTTACTTTACAATATTTGGGGTAAAAATACAAAAAGAAATACAGAGAAAAATGGGAAAAAAATTTGCATTTACTGAACAGAAATAATCCTCCTATTCACTGCCAGGGGATAATGGACCGGTGGAGTAAGTCAGGAGGCAAAATTGCCAGATCTGATTCCAGAGTCCCTAATGAACCTATTAGAGGCCATTGTGGGCAAGCAACACAAGTACAGATGCCCAGATGACTCTCTCTCATGTAACTTGCTTAGGAAGTCAAACTCTAAGAGACATAATTCTATGGGATGAGAATTTTCCAAAGCATTTAATTCTGGAAGCTAATTGCATATAATATTCATGTGCCAGTTTGCTTTAAATATATATTTAAATATCTATATGCAGTCTGTGCATATATGTCGAGGCTATAGGAAAACTCACAGTCATATAATCTGAAAAATTCAACTCCGTTTCAGCAGCTGTGTAACATGAGAAACGATGAAGAGGTGTATCCCTAAAGGGACAAGCTTGGGCTTCAAAGGCCAAAAAGAAAACAAGCGTTCACGGCATAACGGATTCCTGAAACAGCGTGGGTAGCTAAGCGACAGCTGACTTAAGGAGAATGGGCATCCTACCTGGTCTGACTTGGGGGGTGGCGGGGAGAGAACACACAGAGTTGACCTCCACAGGTGTTCAGTTCGCACTCACTCTGTGCAAGGCTCTCTGCCAAGTGCTTCAGGTTCGTAGAAAGTCAGGCAAACTTCCATTCAAGGGCCCCCTAGTCTCCTCCCTGACCCTTGTATTATCACCGCTTGTATTTGACAGTGTGTTCAAAAGACACTCTAGCTAGCAAATATAATCAATCCGTAAAGCTGCAAATTCAATACAATTCAATCCAGGACCAAAATGGGAAATGACTTTAATTTAAATATTGGTATTTCTAGGCTCTGGTCCCGCACTGCTGCTTCATAGTTTAGGCATACAAATTCTCTCTCAATAAATGCCTCAGTCTTTAGCAACCTCAAGCACAAGGACAAAACAACCCCTCAATGTGTAATTAAAGGAAAATCTCTATTTCTTAGGAACTTAAAATAATAACAACAATAGCCATAGTCGTAATAACTGGTCTTGACTGTCAACTAAAACAATCTTGAGGGGCTTTTAATCTCCAGGCTATCATTTCAAGTATAAAGGAACGGAGGGTATTCTTACCAAGGAACAATATTAAGCTACAAGTTTGGGGTGGTAGCTTTTAACCGCTAATGAAGTTACGAAAACTTAACATTTTCCTAATGTTGATCTGCCAGGAAAATGACTAGGAAACAATGCAAGAGGCAGCTTTAAAAGCAGAATGTTTGGCCTAGACAAGAGCAGGGAAGAAACACGATCATTAGACAATGACTGTGAGGGCTGCTTATTAATGAGGCGTATGCACAATTTTTCCTAACTGATTGGCGAGCATTTTCCTTGCCAGTGATGCTATTATTCACCTTGCAAAGTGAAGTCATTTTACAAGATCAAGGCAGGGTATCAACTCTGAAATATACAATATTTTTCACACTACTGAACAATATATGGTTTAAACTGAAATTTATTTTTTTTAAAGACTTTATTTATTTGACAGCGAGGAGAGAGATCACAAGTAGGCAGAGAGGCAGGCAAAGGGGGGGGGGCGGGGAAGCAGGCTCTCTGCTGAGCAGAGAGCCCAATGCGGGGCTCGATCCCAGGACCCTGAGATCATGACCTGAGCCGAAGGCAGAGGCTTTAGCCCACTGAGCCACCCAGGTGCCCCTAAACTGAAATGCATTGACCTCCTACTGTGTGCCCAACTGGATAGATAAAGAGGCCCCACACCCTCTAACTGGTCATATGGGCTGCCTGAGAGGTATGAAGGGGTAGGAGTTACGTCAGCTTCTGGTCCTCCAGTGCCTGATCAACAACCCAACTGTCAAATGTGCACAGACAAGCCCAATGAGTCTTTTTAGATTTTTTTTTAAAAGATTTTATTTATTTATTTATTAGGAAAGAGAGAGAGTGAGAGAGAGCATGAGAAGTGAGAAGGTCAGAGTGAGACGCGGACTCCCCATGGAGCTGGGAGCCCGATGCGGGACTCGATCCCGAGACTCCGGGATCATGACCTGAGCCGAAGGCAGTTGCCCAACCAACTGCACCACCCAGGCGCCCTAGATTTTTTTTTTAAAGATTTTATTTATTTGAGATAGAGACAGTGAGAGAGAGCATGAGAGGGGAGAAGGTCAGAGGGAGAAGCAGACTCCCCATGGAGCCGGGAGCCCAATGTGGGACTCGATCCCAGGACTCTGGGATCATGACCTGAGCCGAAGGCAGTCGCTTAACCAACTGAGCCACCCAGGCACCCAAGTCTTTTTAGATTTTAACTGGCTGGTCGTTCAGCAATATTTTTTAACTAGCTGAAATATTTTTTAAGTCCTTTTAGAATTTAAAAGAGGTGTCAGGTAAAATACAGGACAGCCATTTACATTTGAATTTCAGAGAGCAACGAATAATTTTTTAGTATAAGTATATCCCAAACACTGCGTGGGCTATACTTCCATTAAAAACAGTATTTGCTGCTTGTCTGAAATCCAAGTTTAACTGACGATTTGCATTTTAGTTCCAAAATCTCACACAGATGAGTGCTCAAAGACATAATGGACATCCCCAGGATTCGGGTAGGAAACAAAAAGGAAACAAAACTGGAGATCTGAGGAGCTGACATATTGAGAATGTTTCCCAAAGTTTTGTTCCTTCCTCCTGTCCTCTTCTCCTTCTTTCCTCGTTCCTCTGTGAGGCCTTAAAAGAATACCAAGAGGTTCATGTTCCTGACCTCAGTGAGCATACAAGTAAAAATCAAACACAGTCATGTAAGAAAATATGGCCAGTGCTAGTGCCAAAGAGGAAGCCAGGAGCAACTTCCTACAGAAGAAGAGAGAGAGCAAGTCTAGTTAAATGTGTATTCTTATGTAAGAAACAAACACCCTTTAAAATTCTTCACAAACACAAAGACATGAGATGCAGTGGGATGTTACTGGGGCTCCTACACTATTTGTCACATCCCTCGATACATACTCTTGAGACGTACTCTTCCATTCCCTCAATTATTTTCTACAGGTAGCAGCTCAATCCCCCGACTTTGGAAGTTGGGCTCAAATCTCCAGTCTCAACTGGGTCATAAAGGCGGCCACAGTTAGTTAATAGGACAAAACAACCAGACCAGAGAAATGGAGAAGTCACACCAGCAGCCCAAAGAAGCCATTAGTACTTCTGGGAACATCTGGGGTTAATATGCTCCTTTCATAAATGCCAAGCACAAGGCTCATATTTCCCTCTTCTGCAAATCAGATTTACAAAGGCAGAGTAGGCAAAATGATCAAACACGCACACGTTCAAAATACGGATTTTATTTTTGAAGTATATACGGGACCAAAATCTTCTATGATCTTCATAGTCCTGGTTATTTTTGCCAAAATAAGATCCGCAGTGATTTCTCTTGTTGTCCCCTGGGCTATGCCACTCCGGGCATGGAGTTTAATTTCAAATGCTTTGATATCAGTCCTCCCATTAAGAAGAGGCATATTTTAAAAATTATTTTCCTAACAATAAAAATGCATGCCCACTATAGGAAAAAAACTCTAAGAGCCCCGCACCCCCATTAGGATGGCTACTATAAAAACAACAATAGCAATGAAGATATCAAATATTGTTTAGGATGCAGAGACACTGGAACCCTTATGCACTGTTGAATGGTCCAACCACTGCAGAAAACAATATGGTGTTTCCATAAAAAACTAAAAGTAGAGTTACCACATGATCCAGTAATTCTATTCTGGGTATATGCCCAAAAGAATTGAAACAGAATCTTGAATAGCTATTTGTACACTCACGTTCACAGCAGCATTATCTAAAAGAGCCAAAATATGGAAGCAGCCCAAGTGTCCATCAATGGATGAATGGATAAGCCAAAGGTGGTGCATACATATAATGAAGTATTATTCAGCCTTAAAGAAAAAGAAATTCTGAAGTATACCACAACATGGATGAGCCCTGAGGACGTTATACTAAGTGAAATAAGCCACTCACAAAAACCCAAATACTGTATGATTCTACTTATACAAGGTACCTAAGTAGTTAAATTATAGAGAGAGGAAAGAGAATGGTGGTTGCCAGGGACTGGCGAGGGAAGGGGGAATGAAGAGTAATTGTGTTTAATGGTCATAGAATTTCAGTTTTGCGAGATGAAAAGAATTCTGGAGATTGGTCACACAACAATGTGAATATACATGACACTACTAAGCTGTATACTTAAAAAAGGTTAAGACAGTAAAATGTATATTGTGTGTATTTTACCACAATTAAAAAAATACACAATAAGAATGTTTAAGGATAAATACAGGAATGTTTCATGATATATTCTTTCTCGCATTACTTTTTAGGTTCCACTTCTCTCTTTTTAAATCTCTTTTTAAAATATAAATTCTGTCTCCCCAACCTAACTCTAATTTCCACAAGATCATGGGCTGGGTCCCATGATTTAGGTACACAGAAGACTTGTAATAATCTTCAGTCATTGACTAAAATAAAATTAACATACTAGTGTTTTGGTTAATCTTCTTTTGAGCCTCAAACATTAATACCCTACTTGAGCGGAGCACGATCAGCAGGAAAAGGAGAATCTCTACCCTGTAGAAACATCTATTCTAAAAGATAAAAAAGCCTAACAATAGGGACTCTATTTAATTCTCTTAATTAAGTACCCAGAGGACTACTGGCACTTAATAAGCTCCTTACCTTCAGGCCTTCGAGGGCTGAATGACTTAGTATCTAGGTCCTCTACACCTTTGCTCCCAACAGCCTCCTCCCTCATACAAATCACCTGCTTTGGTTAAGCTGGACTATCCATTGTCCCAACTTGCAACACACACTTTGCTTCTGAACCTTTGTTCTCACTATTTATTTCTCCTGCTTAGTATTCTTCTGCCATCAGCCCAACAAGGCTCATGACTGACTCCCTGCAGGACGTGATTCCTCACGGATAGCCTTTGGAGACTTTGGAGACTGCCATCTTTGTTTGCTATGTGCTACCATATGTAATTCTCACTTGCTGGGATTTTTAAAAAGTTTACTATTTATCTATCCTTCTTTCTCAATGAGACCTAGTCAGCAGTTCTAAACTGTGGATCTGCCTGTCCTCTTGACAGTTCCACGTGAATATCTCAGAGTTACCCCAATATCAAAATACCCCCAAACAACTCAAGACTATCGCACAATCAGAGCCTTTTCCAGTTTTCTCAGTCTTGATGAATGGCCCGTTACTGAAGCCAAGAAATCTAGGAGTCACCTTCATCACCTACTTCTCTCCCATCCTCAGTATGTACCTATCATGGAATTCCGTTACTGTTGTTTCTTAAATATCTCTGCATTCACCAGCATCTTCAGCATCTTGCTGTCTCTGCCACCGACCTGGACTAGCACTGTTTCAATAGGTTTTATTGTTATTAGGTATGTAGGGTAAGGCCAACCAGATCAAGAGACAATGCCATTAAAAAGGCAGTTTACTCTACTCACAACTCCGAAAGGAGGGAGTACACCTCACACCACAGAGAGCCACCAAGGGAACGACTGGGGTCTGTGATGGGGCAGAGGGGCAGGGAGGAACTGTGGGCAAGTCTGTATTACTGTTTTTATGAGAAGAAATGGCCAAAGCCGGGTAAGCCAGTTTAGGATTGGCTAGTTTGAATACTTTCAGCGGGCTCTGCGGTACAGGGGCTGCCCCTGGTTGTCTGGTACCTGTCTCTGGAGGGGTGAGAGCAGGTGAATGGTGGCCCAGAGTGTGAGAGCCCAATAAAGAAGGTGGTTGGTGATGAGGACTTAATCAGCTATTCCAGAAGAGAAAATGGCTGGCCTCCAGCCAAGACCTCAAAACAGGGGCCAGACGGCATTTAAACAACTATGTCACAAGCATCTCCCCCACACTGTTGACTTCGGTAGCATCCTACAGGTCTCCATCAGTCACTCTTGTCCACCTCTAGCTCCTTCTCTCTCTCCCCTGAAACCCTTCAGTTTTCCCTATTTCCTTAGAATGAAGACCGAGGTCACTGACATGGTTTGTGAACCCCTGAATACTCTGGTCCCTGCAACTTCCCGGCCACAGTTGCACCTTGTTTCCTGTAACTATATACTCAGTTCTTGTCTCCCTGTATAAATAACTTGCCATTTGCTCCACAAAAAGGTACTTCCCGCTGAGAAGATATCACTTACAAGAACTCTAATAAACATCTTAAATTAAAACCATTTATAGGATTTATTTTTATTTGGCAAATTGCATCATGTTATTTAACTTTCATTAATCAGATGTTGCTATCCATTATACATACTTATCTCCATCATTAATATAAACCCTGAAGTTAAAGTGGCTTAATTTATTGCCCCATAAAGAGTATGTTCCAGGTAGACATGTTAAATTTGGTTGTTGAATCTTGCGATGAAAATGCTCTCTTCAGGGGCGTCTGGGTGGCTCAGTTGTTACGCGTCTGCCTTTGGCTCAGGTCACGATCCCAGGGTCCTGGGATCGAGCCCCGAATCGGGCTCCCTGCTCTGCAGGAAGCCTTCTTCTCCCTCTCCCACTTCCCCTGCTTGTGTTCCCTCTCTCACTGTCTCTCTCTCTTTCTTTCAAATAAATAAATAAAATTTGAAAGAAAGAAAGAAAGAAAGAAAGAAAGAAAGAAAGAAAGAAAGAAAGTTAGTTCTCTTCAGAAAATCCTTGTTTCTAGGAACTTCATGAGCTAATATAGCCACAAATTTTATGTGCCTCACAATTCCATCAGTCTCATAAACATCTTCAGGATCTAATGGTAACATGTTAAAAACTCACTTAAAAAATCATTTCAGGATAAAATGTTTTCCTAAAGCATTTAGATTGAAGAAATAGGATATGAGAATGTGTTTTAATTTCTTTTTTAATGATGCATTATCATCATTTTAAATAAAAAATGTATTTGAGGCAGCAGGTAAGTTTATTTGATCCTTAGATTTGTCATGATTTCCCTAACCTGAAATTTTTTACTCATTTTACTAGGAGGCACAATCAGATGTAAGAGCTGCATCACATAGGACTTTCGAAGGCCATGATGTCAACATCATGTTAAATCAATATTAATGGGATTTGTGGAAAGATACATGAAGCCTAGTTGAAACAAAGTTCTTTTGTAAACCCTGAATTCGTTCTTTTATCTTAAATCTTTAACCATTTCTCCTTTTCCTTCCTTCTGACTTCCTCCCTCCCTCCCTCCCTTCCTCCCTCCCTTCCTCTGTTTCTCTCTCCTCACTCCCCTCAATCCTCTCCTCTCTCCTAATATGACTCTATTGTTTCAGCTGGTCAGTCATTAGTTCTTCAGCAAGAACTTGCTGAGCAAGTTCTTCTATATGATGGATACTATACCAGGCCCTAAGGAGGAAATGGTGAATAAGACAGAAAACAGTCTTGTTGTCGGGAAGCTCACATGGGTGGTGCCCGACCATCAGGCAGTCATAAGCCGGCATGGAGGACACTGAGGTAGGTCAGGGTAAGGTGCTGTAAAAGCATGTAGGAAAAAGCATAACCTGAACCCAGGGATCGCAGAAGGCTTTCTGGAAGCAGTGACATGTAAACTATAGCATAAAACAACTAGCCAGACGGACAGTCCAGTGAAATTTCGATTCAAATGGAAAGACTGAACTAGATGGAGTGAAAGTCTAACTCTAAGGATTCTGGCTGTACTCAGTTCCTGCACTAACCTTGGTCTCACTGAGGAAGTCACCTCCACTTCCCAGGCCTCCCGCCAAATCGATGAATGAGGGGATGGCCCTTGGTAAGCTCTGTCCAGGCCACGATTCTCACGTTCAGTCTCTGAGTCTTCCTAGTCTGGGTCTTTGGTATCTCCTGTCTCTTGCCTGCCGGGCTCCCGCAACTCCAGCCCATCATGCACACGGCTGCCAGATCTATCTTCCAAAAGCATTGCTTTATGCCAGTTCTCTGCCCCCAGGATATTTAGTGGCCCTCAAGATAACATCTCGTCTCCCCTCTGTCACCAGTCCTACCTCACGTCCCCAGGATGAGCCCTCCACCGTGAACGGGTAATTACGCACGGCCAACGCTGAGATCACTCATGGCTGCTCCTTCCTGCTAAGCAGTCCTTGGTCCGCTCTCCCCTCTGCTTATCTCGTACACATCCTGGGAAGCTCGCCCACATACTCTAGCCTGCTCCGTGAAGCCTGCCCAGGTTACCCCAGCCTGCACTAACTCCGTTCTCTGAACATTTACCATGCCACTTATTTTGAAATCTCTTTTTCATTACCCAACACTACAACCTGTGTTATTTTTCTCCCCCTGATGATATTGAAAATTCTTTTAGCTCTTAAAATCCTTGTATTCACCTCCCCTCCTTACCTCCTTTCGTGATCATGTTAAGCCCAGATTACATACAGAATTGAATGAAAATAGACCTAAATTTTTACCTACTTCCTAAAAGCCATGTGCGTTAGTCCTAGAAGAAGAAACAGAACATTCCTACCTCTTCAATCTATCTCTCGTCTTCCTTTTCAAGGTCCAGATACCTTCAGCCAGCAGACACAGTCCAGCGGGGGGAGCACTGGGCTAGAAGCCCAGAAATTCCAAGTTCAATTTCTGGCTCAGCTGGTCTCCAGCTGGTAAGTCTGACCGAGTTTTCCAGTCTCTCTGTGCCACAGTTTTCTCACCTACTTAGTGAAGGAGACTGGTCTGGGTCATACTGAAAGTCCTCTTCAGTCTCAGCCTCAGGGAGACACTAAGACTCTACCCCAGGACACATGGGTAAGCAGAGGGGACCCTCGTTAACCAGGGAGGCACTCGTCATGCAAGGGAGTCTGAGATAAGAGGGGAGATGAATTATATAACAAATTCAACAGACAAAAAAATTTGTAAAACCATTGTGCAGAAGAGGTAGCAGCCCGTCCTTTGGGCGCGTCATCCCTCTAGGGAGTTAGCTAACAAACCAAATCGATCAATCGTTGAACTGTTCACACTTTCATTCTTTCTTCAAGCCTTGCTTCCAACACAGATCTGAGTCCTTGAAGTGGCTGCACAATTTTCACCCTGAAAACAGCACCTTGGAACAGCTCCTGATTCACAGTTAGAACAGCTCTCTGTCGAGAGATGAAACTGTATTACAAGACTTAGGAAACTGTCACCCTACTATATTTGCAGGTTGCAAAGGTTTTATGTTAGTTTTTTTTATTGTTTGTTTTTGTTTTCATACTTCCTGAAAATGGATTTCAAACTTTGCATCTTGGAATCACAGATCTGGATGCAGTATGAGCCCGGAGCAGGAAAACGAGGCAACGAAAATGAACGCTAAAATGAACGCAACATGTTCAGTGACTCTTCCCAGGAACACCTAGACATGCCTCTTGGATGCCTGGGACACCAGGAACACTCCTGCAAGGGGGACTGCAGAGAGGGAGTATCAGCTGAAGAAATTCAGAGCCCACTTTCTAAAAGTACATCATTCTATTTTTTTTTTAAAGATTGTTTTATTTATTTATTTGACAGAGACACAGCAAGAGAGGGAACACAAGCAGGGAGAGTGGGAGAGGGAGAAGCAGGCTTCCCACTAAGCAGGGAGCCCAATAGCCAAATGCGGGGCTCGATCCCAGGACCCCAGGATCATGACCTGAGCCGAAGACAGACGCTTAATGACTGAGTCACCCAGGCACCCCTAAAAGTACATCTTTCCGATACAAAAATTATTTAGATATATTTATTTATTATTTCCAGATAAGTAGGACCCAGCAGGTAATCATATTCCTTATTCCTTCCTTCCTACTTCCTTTCCCCCTTCCTTCCCCCTTCGTTCCTTTTCTTTCTTTCTTCCTTATTTTTGTTTAGCACTCTTTTTATTAATGAGGAAAGGGAAACGTGACCTCTCTCTTAGTGATGTCTCTTCTTTTGGAATTATTGGCGTTTTAATTCCTCTCTCTGGCTTATTTAACATCTCTGAGCCTTGATTTATTCAGTAATTAATAACGTAGGCAAGGTATCTAGCACGATCAGACCTTTTATTGATTTATTTATTCATACTGACCTCATTCCAAAAGCAATTTGAGGCAAATACTTGGCAAATAGTAGGTGCTGAATAAATAAATGTTAGTTTTCTTCTCCTCTTTCCTCTCTTCAAATTACCCCTGGTTTTCTTGAGAGGGGAGGATTAACTAAAAATCAAGAGGAATTTAGAAATAGAGGCTATGGATGGAAAATATTAGTAAGGGGTATAGCTAATCTTTTAAAAAAGCTTCCACATCTGAAAGAATGACGTTCTTTCACAAGACCTAGGACACCTAGACATGCAAACAGGAGGCTGTCCATGAGAAGCAGGGACACAGGCAAGTGCTTCTGTCTATAATAAAAGAAGTTACAGGCAGGAGGATATTTTTGTGGCTAGAGCAGGTGTCTGTCCAAGGACTCAGCAGCCCAAAGCCAAAATACAGGGTTTTATTATAATTACATAGGAAATTCATATAACCTTTTCATACTGCAAACAGCTACCAAGCCTTCATGCTGCAGGCCTCACGGACGCCCTCTAAGGGCTTCCTAGCTGAGCCTTTCCAGAAGCGAATACGATGTGCTGGGAATCAAAAGCTGACGCTAACCTGTGCTTGGCCACACCACCCTCACCTCTCTGGACTCAGCCTCCCCATCTGTAAAATGGGCTAATTTAAGTTCCCCTTCAGTTTTAAAATCCTGCAATTCTACCTTCCTAGCCATGGAAAGCGCTCAATTTCACCAAGCTTCTGAGAGGACTCAGCCGAGCAAGGTCTTGGATCCTCTTCCTCTGTTCTCTGAAATTTCCTCTCTTTGTAAAATTTTTCATTAAACAAGCAACGTGTTAAAAGACTGAGCATTCTTCTCCAGGGCCAAATCATTTGCGATTTTTAGGTTAACTCCGTCTTTACAGATACGTATGTACTCGTAAAATTCTATCACAGGCTGATTGATCTGTCACACCCGTTCACACCATTTGCAATTTAGACTTTGCCGTGAGTAGTATCCCTTTTCCTCATCACATCATCATGCATTAAAGCCATAATCTAAAAACAGAGGGAATGGGGCGCCTGGGTGGCTCAGTGGGTTAAGGCCTCTGCCTTCGGCTCAGGTCATTATCTCAGGGTCCTGGGATCAAGTCCCGCATCGGACTCTCTGCTCAGCGGGGGGCCTGCTTCCCCCCTCTCTCTCTGCCTGCCTCTCTGCCTACTTGTGATCTCTCTCCTCTGTCAAATGAATAAATAAAATCTTAAAAAAAAACTTTTTAAAAATAAAAAAATAAAAACAGAGGGTATACAATTTCAAATAAAAATTCAATTGCATTTCAAGTCTTCTATACACAGAGCCAGTAAATTCAGAAGAGATGGCCTGGGTCAAGACTGTGAGAAGGGCTGTCTGTATAAACACAAGCCCCTTCTCCTATTTTTGGACACTTCTTGTACCTTCTTCAGTCATGAAAATTATACCTCACATGAGCCATGCCAGGGAATTTTCTTTCCAAAAATGATTTAATGCCTTCCCCCAAATTGCATATGGTTTGCTTTAAATCAGTAAGGCTGGCTCTGTGATAAACCCAAGGAGTTTAAATTTGAAGTCAAATAAAAAGAAGCGTCAGGTAGGATGAGCTCACAGCAGAAAGTAATCTCTTAGTGCCTCCTGAGTTCAGTTATGATTTTTAATCACCCCAAACAATAAACAAATTAAAAAAAGGCTTTAGGGCGCCTGGGTGGCTCAGTTGGTTGAGCAACTGCCTTCGGATCAGGTCATGATCCTTGAGTTCCAGGATCGAGTCCCACATGGGGCTCCCAGCTCCACGGGGAGTCTGCTTCTTCCTCTGACCTTCTCTCCTCTCATGCTCTCTCTCACTTTCTCTGTCTCTCAAATAAATAAATAAATAAAATCTTAAAAAAAAAAAAAGGCTTTATCCCTACAGATAAATGTCACATAGTATATATGCCACATTGTATCCATTAAGATAAACTTGGGCATTGTTCCAGATCGGTATAAGTTGACATAAATCTTATAAATCCATATTTTGATAAATAAAATGTATTTTCCAAATACCAATTAGAGATATCAGCTCTAATGATTTTGAAACGTTTACTTGCTACATTATTAATGGGAAATCTGGGCCAATTCCCGTGTATTTCAACTAATGCCAAAAGATATAAAATGATTCCATTTATAATTCAAAGCCTGGAGTCACTGCAAGTAAAACAGTTTTACTATTAAATACTGCAAATCATCAGCGCTATCAGCATATATGTCTTTGGAGAATAGACTCCTATCCTAACATAGACGAACCGCCATTTATTGCAAGCATAAGAGTAAGTAAAACATGCTAGGCTAGCAGAATGCACCTTGACCTTCCCAGGCTATCGCTCTCCTTGTTAAAGTTTCCCTAGATAAATACGAAAAGTAACAGACAACTGAGATGCTATTAGCTCAGAGCTCACATCTCATGGATCAAACGTGGGGGGCTTTTTCTTCAGATTGGGAGAATTCTCAAGCCACCAGGAGAGAGATCTTTATATGAATAGCAGGAAAAGGAGATTGTTAATCTTGCAGTTGCTGCGAAGCTCACGGACTTTGAAGGGACTCGAATTCTTCCGTAAATAGCCCCCAATCTTTCTTATGGGAGGCAAGTTGTGTTTTTTTCTTTTTTCTTGAGACTTTATCATTCCCTGTCAGCAGCCAGTGATGGCTTTGATATTTGGCTTCACTCCTAGACCACAGAGAGAAGTCATCCCCAAAATGAATCATAGAGTAACTGGCGGGGCCGACTGTTGGACTGAGCTTCATTTTTGAAGTTTATCTTTTTTTCTCCTTACATTATCAAAAGCTCAAGTATCTGGGGGAGCCGTTGTAATAACCCTGCTCTTAAGGAATGATTAAAGCTGCGGCCGCACAGAAGTTTTATGTCTTTATAAACGTCAGTCTGATTCTAACAAATCTGAGCTTCTTCTTGCAGCTCTAATGCCCTATCTATGAAGAAGCGCAATTTTCAAATGCCTTTCTGCCATTGAGGCGTCTATAAATCAGGGGCCCAAGTTAAAACCCAGTTCGGGGGTGTCCTTCTCACTATTGCTCGGCAGGGAGCCTGCTTCCCTCCTCTCTCTCTGCCTGCCTCTCTGCCTACTTATGATCTCTCTCTCTCTGTCAAATAAATAAATGAAATCTTGAAAAAAAAAATAATGATGAGTCTTTTCACTCTCTTGGGATTGACTGGTAGTAGGGGGAAAAATGAGGTGAGAGAGAGAGAGAATCCATGAAGCAAAGTTTTATTGAGCACTTGCTGTATGCTGGATATTATGCACTGGGAATATAAATATGAATAAGGTCCAAGTTGCACTCTTAATGTGCCAACTTATGAGGGAGCAGACAGATACACAGATTGGATTAAAACGAAAAAGTGCAATAAGATCGAAGCACAGAAGGGAGCTACTCATGCTAGATAGGTGAGGTGGGGGGAGATGGGAAGGGACTCCTAGGGAGGAAAAGACATGCATGACCGTGACGGAACCTGCAAAACCCTAAGGGTCAGAGGAGAGCAGAGAAGTTTAGGGTGACAGGTCATAAAGTGTGAAGATGAGAAGGATGGGAAATAGGCTTGGAAATAAGCCAGCTCAGCGGGGCCCTGGACGACTGGGGAGGAGCCTCAGCTTGATCCTGGGAGCACTGAGAACTACTGAAACATTGTAAACAAATGAATTCAGCTTAATATTACATACTGTGACTCTAGGCATGAGAGGAAAGAGGGCTTTGGGGGAACTAGCATTTAGGAAGCAGCTAGTACCCACCAGGTCCTTTCATTCTAGGATCACCGAATGCTCATGACAACCCTAGGTAACATTATCTTCATGTCCCAGCTCAGGACAGGAGACGAAGAAAAATGAAATGCTTTCATTAAGATCATGCAGGTGGTAAGTGTTAAGACTGGAATTAAAATGCTACCCCATAGGCAATCCCCAGTTTTCCCAATGACAGTGACACGTTGCACAAAATGCAAAAGGGAACAGGGACAACCAATGTGTAGCCCAAGTTTCAGGACCAATACACGGATACTGCTGTAACTTAAAACAGAGCGTCAATGCAAGGGGGGAATCTGTGGAGTGAGGCCCAGGATAGGAACAACTCTACCCACACTGCCCAATAAGGCAGGTAACAGGGAGAAACCCCCAAATGCTTTCACTACGGGCTTTATGTCCCACGGCGCTTTATTAAAAGAAAGTACTTATTCTTAAGACACAGTATCGACCTTTGTCAACATCATCGCTAATCAAAGTGATGTTTTCCGGCTATTGTTCCGCTCCTGTCTGCTTTTTTGTGGGGTGTATGTGAGGGCTGGAGGGGGACCTGGGGAGAAATGACACTGGTAAACAAATACCTCAAACTACATTATTCAATCATTAAGGCTGAGTTGAAAGTGCTCCCTAAACAAACTGGCTTAAAAAAATATCCTGAAGAGCGTTACAGCTGGAATCAGGCAGAGAGCAAACACGGTCTCTGCATGGTTTATTTGTTCTGTGCTGTAACCACATTTCAGGGACTCAGTATCCCCCCTCTGTAGGCAAGGAAACTAAGGGTCAAGAAGAGAAATGACAACACTTTCATGGCATCTGCGAATGTCAGTCTTGGGGTCTTTGAATCCATATCTGTGGACTCCCTTCACTTACACTTTAACTTCATGCTTCAGAATTAAAAATTAAGAATATATTTTCAAAGGTCAAAGCATTTAGAAATCAACAGGAAAATAGAGGGAGGCATCGTTCCCACCATTTCTACAAGGATATTATAGATGATATCATTCAAAAACAGCAAAAATGGAAGCCTGTGGTTCTCATTATTCCCAATACTGATAACTAAATAGAAATACATAAATAACACAGGATGGGAAGACATGAACAGAACTTTCTAGAATCTGCTACAGAGTGGGTCCTGGGGAACACTCGTCCCATAAAACACTCCTTTGTTGTTCATATACGTCTGTGAAACACTAAATATTTTATTCTCTTCATGCAGATTCCTGATGCGCTCTGGCAGAGAAGGGATTTGGGAAGTACATTCCCTGATGTAAAGGAATCTGGTTCGCTTTATTTAACTCAGAGCGTTTTAAAATATTGGAAGTACAACAACACAATGATTGCAAACCAGTGACTGAGGTACTGGCAGGTTTCATAACGTTTCTAGACTCAACTCCCTCAGAATACTGAAGCCAAAACCAAGGCCAATACTGAAGCCAAAGCCAAGGCCAAATCGTACGAGTTTCATACGATTTCCATTTAATATAATTTTTCACATACAAATAACAACGGCTGCTTACTACGAGCCAGGTGCTCTGCTAGACCAGGGGTGGTGAGGAAGCTAAAACTAGTGTGTCAGTGGCGACGAAGCTGTGGCAGGTAGAGGCCTGCAGGGTGGCGGTCAGAAGTACGAGGCTGGACCGAGTCTCAGAGAGGACGAGTACCGTGACCGATGCGCAGGATCCGCCGCAGATGCAGAAGGGAAGAGCGGAAGCTGGGGAGCCAGCCCTTCTCCAGCATGAACGAGACGCTGAAGATAAAGGAATCAAATGCAGTTCCTGCCTTCAAGGGGCTCCTCTGGGGGTGGGAGGAGGGCGAGGCATCTCATCATACGATCTCAACACAGAGAGACAAGAGCAAAAAGAGGAGGTCCTAACAGAAGGACGAGGAAAAGAGCGATCCACTCCGAGATGAGAGGATACTTGCCCCGAGTCTTGAAGGGTACACACAAGCGCATCACACGTGCAGAGAGGTGACCTATCGAAGTTGGCACTACGGGTTAATAGCACAGCATGTTCCCAGGGTTCCTGGTAACACAGCCTGGCTGGACCATGGGACTATGGCAAAAACACTTAGCACCTCTTCTTTGACTCTATTTTCTCCCTCCCAATCATCTTCATTATGGTTTTTTGCTTGTTTGGGGGTTTCTTTCACTCTCAGGACCTTTCAGTTATCTAGCATAGTAAAGGAATGGATGTCCTGTTTAATCAAATGATATGGTTAGTAGAAGATTCCTATATATATGAGAGACCACTTTTATTCTAAGTTTCAACAGGACCCGGATGCTCTTAACTAAAAGAGCCCAACACATCTTATAATACATCTGGCATTCTTGCTGCTTTTTTGTGATAATTTACTATCACTGCCATGATACGCTGCATAACTCTGAGCTTTGTACGTTTAAGAAATTAAGGTAAATACGAATTGACTTTACGATACATTCCAGAACCACTCTTAAAAACAGAACCATGAAATAGTTTTAAAAATCACTCAAAATCACTCCAGTTGACTTGTTTTCCTGGGCATGTTTTTCCTCTTTTGCGCATCGTAACTGCTTCAGCTTTCCCATGGCTGCAATACCGGGTAATAGTGTCTACCATTCTGTTGGGCAGCATTTCATCTCCTTACGGAGAAACATGAGGGCAAAATGACATGCTCAAGAGCCTGCTTTTGAAAATGTCTCGCGACACTATTCCTAACAGGCTTGTTTTCAGAATTGCTGTCCCTGACCTCTATCCTTTTTATATTTAAAATAAAAAAACCTCTACTCTAAGAAGACAAGGAGTTGAAGCAAGATTAAGAGGGAAAGACGAGCTAGTGGTATTGAGGGGCACTTGAGGGGGGTACCAATGGGCCCTTGGACAAAGAGCATGTTCGCATTAACCCAGTGTCTTTTGTGTTGGCTATGGAGACATTTTGGCACATCAGAGTTATTCCTTCCATGAATGAGATAACTGCTCATTGACAAATTATCACTGTGGCCATGATGGCTGACCATTCTGGCCTAGTTACGTGATCATTCCCAATCCCTGTGAACCGGTGCAGACGTGTTTTCTCCCAACAACTTCTATGACATTCTACACCACTTTGTATGTGGAAATATGCACCATATTTGGAATGCGCGTTCACCACTACTAGTCAAATAATCTAGAAACAAAACCATTTTTGACTCTAGGATACTAAATGCAACAAATTGCCTGGAAATAACAAGACAGGGTCTAAAAGATTAGGATAAATACTCCCAGCCAATATTAGCCATCAAAAACATAGAGGCCAGTCAGTCCTTTAGCATCATTAAATGATCCATAGGCCCCTCATGAGAGGCAGGCTTTATTTTTGTGAACTATGTATGTTTCTGTTTCTAAACCATTATTCAAATTTAATATTCAGTTTTGCTTACAGGTGTATATATAATACATGAATTAATAAACGATAATAAAAAAGACAAAAAAGGGTCAGAGTGAAATAATTTTCTCAGACTGAGCAACAGTCCTCCCACATACAGTGACAAAAAATAGATAGAATTTCCTTATCTCAGTGAGATATCTAATTCCATTCTCTGTGGGAGACTCATCAGTGAACTTAGATAAAACAACCAGGCTCATATAAGTGCAGGTAATTACAACTAGGTTCACCCCTGAAAATGGTTTTGAAGAGATCAGTGTCAATCTGGCCAACTCCTAAAAATAGTGCTGGTGGGGGTGCGGGGATAGGTAGGGCTCCGGGTTACCCGACATCCTGATGAATGCAGACTGTAAGCAGCCTCCTGTTGGCTGCGGGAGAGAATACCTGGATTCTGCGTTCTCCTGAGCTCGGCAACTCTAAGCCCACTCTGTTACAAATCCTGCATCTAAAGGTCCCCTAGGGCCACCCATCTGCAGCCAGCCCGTACCTCCTCAAGATGGCAGGGCTCCATTAGGTCTTCCGATGTTCTGATGGAGGATCCAAGATGACCCAGGTGCAAGGCATTAGGTGATCCCTGCCCTCATTTGAAGGAAGTCACTCTTAAGTGCTTCACTTACAAACTTTCCAAAATTCACATTTTAATGCGTTGGATGCAAGGTCCTCAGATCCTTGGTCTGGAAAGCAACACCTTCTTTTGTAAAGTATAACGGAGGTGACACAGATAATTTACTGAAAAAGCCTGGGTTTCCAGGATGCAGTGGATTGAAAACACTTGGGCTTCGGAGGCTGACAGAACTGGGTTTAAGCTTTAAGCTCATTGTTGACTGGCTGTGTGAATGACTTTGCATCGTCTCCCCTTCCACAAGAGCAATTTCCATCTCTCAGAGCTGTTAGAAAGACGAAATGCCAAGCTCAGCCGGATGCCCACCACACATACACCTGCAATTCGGACATACCCATTTCAGCACCTACATCACTGTAATGGCTTCATGGTTTTGGTTTATTTCTTTAACATGCGGTCTATGTCCTGACTGTCAGCTTCCTTGATGGCTGGTATCCAGACTTGGCCATCTCTGTGGCCAAAGCCCAGGATGCTCTCTTGACAGAGTGGGCTCTCAACATCGCTTTACATTGAAAGAAGAGGAAACGCCCCATAGTCAGTGGTTGTCAAACCTGAATGTGCATATAATTCATCTGGAATCTTGTTCGAAAGCATATGACATCTAGGGTGGGCCACAAGACCCTGCACTTCTGCCACCACCCAGGTAGACCCATGCTTGCAGGACACACTTGGAGGAATGGGTGCTGGTTTCCGTTCACTTCCTTCCTTTTTGGCCACCACTATATTCCATGAAGAGGCAAAGCGAGATGTTGGTGAGCAGCTCTTTGAGGACTGTTACCCTTAGCCCAACCGCACCCCTTCCTCGACTCAAACACAAGGCAAGGGCACCCAGGAGATTAGTGCGGGCATTATTTGCTGATGTAGCTCCACCCTATTAGGACAAGCTATTAAGTGAACTCTAATGTTAATAGTCAGAAAAATAAAAAGCTCCTTAAGGAACAATGAACAGTTCAATTATATTTGTAGAGGGCAATACTACAATATTACAATAATGATATGCCAGTATTAAGATACAGTTTTACAAATCACAGACACTTAATACATTGTATTTCAAAAAAGTGTCATACTCTCCGCTGTAATGTTAACAGAACGAGTATTTATAAAATATCTACATGGTAGAAATGCACACTGCCCCATTTGCAAAAGGAAGCTGTCATCCTATTACTACACAGTGCCATCTGCTGGCAGCGGCTGAACAGCAGAAAAAAAATGCAAGATACCGTTGGGAATAATAACCGGAAAATTTTTTGCAGTTTTTCAAAAAGATTTATGCAAACTAAGGCAACTTCCTATGGTTCTGCACTGGTTTATTTGTTGAGAATACTGTATAGTATCTATGCCCTTTGTGCTTAGAGAGTAGAACAGTTTTAGAGAGATATGCATAGTGATGCAAGACTCAAGGCTGAACACAGAAATTCCATATGCCGTGGCAAAGGGAAAAAAAACCAACTGTTTCTTTACCCCCAAAGAAAAACCTGGTTTCTTGGACCCCAGTGGAGTTTACACGACTCTTAATCGATAAAATGTTAGTGCACATTATTTTGTAGCTCCCCTCACAAACAAAAAATAGATATGATTACGTAGAAATACAAATTCCTAACCTAGTTCACGTCTGAACACAGCTTCCTCTTGAACCCTAAAATTAGCCATAACTCGTTAGTGCAAATGGCAGGAACAGAGTAAGTGGGAAAAACGTACAGCTTATGTAAGACCTTCTTGCCAACTTCCTTCGAGGAAAACACAACTTGTTCTATGATAGAAGCGGTATAATTTTGAAAATGATTTAACAGTTTCCTACCTGAATATGTGCTCTGTCTAGTTGCAAGAGCTAATCGCTTCCATTTGGGGCAGTCTCTGATTTTAAAGAATTAAGCAGATGTGTGGGTTTAACTGGACATTTCACAGAATAACGATTACTGCTATGAAATATCTACTTGGGGATGTTAAAAAGTATATATGATCAAACCAGGCCCTTTGAAGCAGTTTTCTGTGGAGGATCTGAAAGGAGAGCAATGGCTTTTGCTCAATGACCCTTCGAATGGCTCTACTGAGGTTTTCGGAGATTCAGAAGTGAAAAGTATGAATAAAATATGGACCAATAAAGTACCTTACAGGTACTTGAGAGAACATTAAGTGGATTGCCTGAGGTCACTAAGCCCTAATGGTGAGGGGAAAAAAAGAACCTGGGACTCCCAGATCCTAGCTTAAAAAACAGAGAGCACTGCCTTCCATGGTATGCTTCTTGGGGGACAATCCCATAATTAATTTAAACGGCTTTCTGGGGCATATTAATTATGCATGCTATCTGTATGCCAGGCCACTCTGAAAGCACAAAATGGCTTCCCCGCTACTCATAAATGGATCGCTTTCCTCTCAGTGATACCAAGGTGCTCTGCAAGGCTCTTGGAAGGAAAGAGCAGCAATGCCAAAAGGGCTGGGAGCACCTATCTTTCCAACTGGGAAGCCTCCCAACCCTTCCCCCCACCGCTACTGGTCCTCATCACCCTCCTCGGGTGAATCCCAACTGCCAATTTTCATGAACCGTAAGGGATGCCTGAGGGCCCAGGGGTAGGGAAAACAGAATGCTCCCTGCATTCCACCTCTACAAATGGTGAAGGCAGCATTTCTCTCCTCTGCCCGCAGCCATAAGAACTCCAAATATGTTGCAGTTTCAGGGGAGTTAAACCGGAGTTTAGGGGGAGTAAACTCTCACACGGCAAGATGACGAAAATTGGAATACGAAGCACTAAGATTGAAATATGAAAACAAAACAAACGTATCTAAAGCTGATTAGGGAAAGGATCCTGGATGGTAATAGGGAATCTGGTAAGGCTCAGGAAAAAAGAATGTTCCTTTATTGTATGTGCCGGAGTCTAGATCCAAAATACATCTTCACCCACTGGAACTGAAACTAGAGCTGACCAAAACTCTATTTATCTTCTCCCCTTTTCCAGCCCAATTAAATTATTCACTGTTCCCTAAAGTACCTTTGCAATTCTAAGCCCTGCTGCAACTGACCCTGCCATTCATTCATGAGCAAATATTGATTAAGGCCAAGTAGCACCACCTAACGCTGCTACTTGGTAAGAACATAACGCTGCATACTACAGTCATCCCTCCTCATCCCTGGGGACTTTATTCGAAGACCCCTAGTGGGTACCTAAGATCACAGATAGTACCAAACCCTGATTACATATATCATCATGTTGTTTTCCTAGACATACATACTGATAGTTTAATTTATAAATGAGACACAGTAAGAGATTTAAAATAACTAGTAATAAAATAGAACAATTATAACAATACCGCAATAAAGGTTATGTGAAGATCTCCCTCAAACCATCTTGCTGCACTGCACTCCCCCTTACTCTAAGATTGGGAGATGACACAGTGCCTGCGTGGTGCGACGAAGCGAGGCGAATGACACACACACTGTGACGCAGCGGTAGGCCACTACGGACCTGACAGTGTGTTAGGAGGATCATCTGCTTCCCGGCTCTGGGTGACTTGGTAACTGAAACCACAGACGGCGAAAGCTCAGATAAAGGGGAACTGCTGTACTAGGATAAACCAGTCTCTGTTCTTGTGATTCTAGTAGGGCATCAACCAATAAATGTAAACAAGGGATGAAGAACTTCCAGGAGGAGAGAAAACCAAGGTAAGGAGACAGAGTGACAAGGCAGGTATGTTTAAGTCATCAGGGAAAGCCCTTCTGCAAAGGTGACATCTGGAGGAAGCAAGGAGAGAGAACAGCAAGGGTGAGAAGTGTGACTTGGCAGATTCAGGGACTGGCTAGGAGGCCCACTGATGCCCTAGCAGGAAGGTCATACAGCCTGGTGCTCCTCAAACACCCTGCAGTAAAGAAAACAAAACAAAACAAAAACAAAAACAACACTTCTCTATTTTTCACAATCCATCGCAATTATTTTATAAAAAAGCAATTTAAATGTCACAGGACTAGATCTATTGCTAGCAAAGCTTCTGTATGGATCTCCTCACAGACCCATGGCCATTCTCAGATTGGCAGCCATCTGGGAGCCACACCGCCCAGCACGGCGAGGGGGTCAGGGAGGTCAGGGTCAGCGCTCTGAATCTCATTCTGAGGGCGCTGCTCCACCACTGGAAGGTTTTGATCAGAGAGACCTTTGTTCCTTTGGACTGAAATGTCCTTCCCTCACCACCATGTGCAAGATCTCGTCCAGTTACATGAACTATATTTTCCATATACAGAGACTCCTTCAGGTGGAGGACCTTTGAGCACGTCACGTTCTCGTATACTGACCTGATCTCGGGACTCTTCCGCTACCCTCACCGAGAGTAACCATTTTCAGTTAAAAGTGTCTCTTTTTTTCAGTTTAGTCTCCACGATGTTCATGTACATTATATTATGATTTTTGAGAATAAGCCACATCTCTTCAAAAAAATCTGTAAACTCCTAGATATCAGAGACTATTTCATAAATCTTATCCTTATTATTTTAACCTGACACTCAGTACATGCTCTTGAATTGATTTCTAAACTAGACCTATAAAGATCAGTCACTAATAATGTGATATGAGTAGATGAAACAATTTTTTAAAGGCCTGTTTATAGCATTTTTGGAATGTGCAGACATTTTCCAAGCTCCTTGTTACTCTACAGACCAAATCCAGAATATTATTACTGGCTAAAACTTTTGTAGCTGTAATCTTTTGTCTATAGCACATTTCTTGGGATATATGGCCCATTGGCTGGAACCTGTGACCATTTCGGTGCTATATAGAACTTTTTTCTAATGAAATGGGTTCTAATGCAACTTTGACCTGTACAGCTGAAGAATTTAAAGGCTCCCTGAAAAAAGTCAGCGACCAAGAAATAGCACTGTTTGTATATGTCCCAGACCTATACTTAATTTTCAAATTGGAAGTAACGATCTGCTATGTTAAATGAGTAAGAGAATAATTAAACATCTGGATAAGGGAACTGTAAGATAAAAACTCAGCAGCAAGCTGAAAATTTAGCTTTCAATATTTTGGCTCAAAGAAGCATGGCAAGAAGATCATTGCTCCAAAATATAATACGAAAAAGTTCATGGTGATTCTAACTTGATTTTTACTAGTACAAACACATTTGGTTGCACATTCGTCACTCTTTGTGTCTTTGGACTGAATCATGATTTGTGATGAAATTCTTGGTTAAAAAACAAAACAAAACAAAACACTTGTTCTAATCACAGAATGGTATAATTTTTTCTCAAAATTACTACTTTCTCCTTTACAAAAGAGGAAAATCTCTTAAGAGTAAGTAGGCAATAAGAAGGACTACCTAAATAGAGCAGATCTTTGCTGTTGCTTTTTTTTTTTAAGATTTACTTTTTATTTAAGAGAGGGCTGAGAGGAGGGAGGGGCAGAGGGAAAGAGAGCATCTTAAGCAGGCTCTCCGCTGACTGTGGAGCCCAACGTGGGGCTTGATCCCAGGGCCCTGAGATCATAACCTGAGCTGAAATCAAGGACACTTAACCAACTGAGCCATTCAGCTGCCAAGGGACCTTCTTATTTGATACATTAGTCTGAAAGGTCTTAGTCCTTCCAGGCTGCTGTAACAAAACACCATGGATTGGGTGGTGTAGAAACAATAAAAATTTATTTCTCATAGTTTTGAAGGCTGAAAAATCTAAGATTAAGGCACAGGCAATTTCTGTGTCCTGGTTTATAAATGGCACCTTTTTTCTGTGTCCACACATTGCAGAAGGGATGAAGGATCTCTCTGGGCCTCATTTATTAGGGTACTGATCTCATGTACGAGGGTTCCACCCTAATGAGTTAATCACCTACCAAAGGCCTCACCTCTTAATACCATCACCTTGGAGGTTAGGACTTCAACAGAAGGATGTCGGGAAGACAAGCATTCAATCTACAGTAGGCATCAATACAGTCTACTCATTACTACATCCATCCATCCATCCTGTTCGTTATGATACACATCTCTCTGTCTGTTGATCTATCCATCTGTCTAGCCACACATGTATTCACCCAGATAGATCTATCAATCAATCAACTGATCAATATCTCTCTCTCTCTCTCTCCCTTTTGTAAATGTCAGAGTGAAACACAATATTTTCTTCCTCAAAATCACAAGATTTAAAACACTTCAAGCACTAGGCATATCCTTGTGCTTATCTTTGTATCACCCTGGTTAATCATCTTTCTTCAGCAATTTTCCTATTTCTGCCTTTTCCCCCAACCCACTTTTCTCCTTTTCCTAAATTTAATCTTTTCCTTCTATATGTAATTCTCCATTTCTTTCTGTCAATATGCAGAGAAAAATTTCAATGAATCTCAAACATTTTGCTCAGGATCCACGTAAAGCAAGAAAAGAACAAAGAGCCGAGGACTTCCTTTGCCTGGCATTCTCTCTGGACCCTCTCCTGGGGTTATGAGCTTATTTGCTGCTCCCAACAGACTTCTCCCTCAGTAGCTTTTGTGCTAACACTTTGCCCAGAGAAAATGCATGAAATAACCTATGACTCTATGGAAAAACCTAAAAGAAATAAGAGAAAGACCCACTCCTAAATAATTTAAAAATTATTTTAAAAATAAAAAGCAGTTATTTCATACTGTATATTTAAAAACCCATGAACAAAATCTGATCTTCCTAGACAAATACTGGTACCCACTAACTGAAATGATTTGATAGCCGAGCAGCTGGAAGGACTCAATTAACATCATTGTTTTCACTACAAATTACAAAATATAAAGTTTAAGCATTTGGAGATTACCTTTAGACAGGGTTGGAATAGGCAATGGGTAGGCAAGGGGCAAAGAGCTTTCACATGAACTTATGTTTGTTTCTTAAACTGGTTGGTGGATACACAGTATTACAATTATCTTGTCTATATTCATTTTATAATAAAATTATTAAAGCCTATCCTTTGGGAAAAAACTCTGATTTATAATGTTATCTGTTTAGAAAATGGCAGAAACACCACCTATTTTTTTGTAGGTGTACAGTTTTAAATAAAAATAAATCCACCAGAAAGCCACATGTGGTGATAACGATACGTCATATGATAAACATGTCTCACAACTTTCTGTAGAGTTGTGAGATAATGAATATAAAAGTACTTAATACATTGCTTCATACACAGCAGGTGTTCAGTGAAAAGTCCTTGAAGTCAAATACAGATTGCTAAACATAACAAAAACCTTCCACAGAAAGACATGCAGACGTTGCCATTAAGCAACACCAAATTTTCAACTCCAGATGAAAAGAAAAATGATTCTTTTTAAAAAATATTTATTTATTTATTTATTTATTTCAGAGAGAGGAAGAAAGAGAGAAAGAAGGAGAAAGAGAGGGAGAGAAAGTGCATGAGTAGGTGGGAAGGGCAGAAGGAGAGAGAAAATCACAGGCAGACTCCCCACTGAGCAAGGAGCTCAGTGCAGGGTTCGATCCCAGGACCCTAAGGTCACAACCTGAGCCGAAATCAAGAGTTGGCCACTTCACCAACTGAGCCACCCCGGTGCCCCAAGAAAAATATGATTCTTTATTTTTAAAGTAAGCTATATGCCCAACATGGGGCTAGAACTCACAACCCTGAGATCAAGAGTCCCATGCTCTACCAACTGAGCCAGCGAGCTCCCGATGATTCTTTATTCTAATACAGATATAGGAATAGAAAAAAGGAAGCAGCAATTGGTGAGACACGGGATGACAGTAAGTATCACATAATCAATCTCAACATATGTGCAACAGAAGGCATACCGCTTAAAGATCCAACCTGTGGTTCACTTAACTTAAGCAAAGGAAACTATGCTTGTCTGTTTGGGCCGCTATCACAAAACACCACAGGTAGGGTAGCTTAGAAACAACACAAACTTATTTCCGACAGCTCTGGTGGCTGGAAGTTCACGATCAAGGTGCCAGCATGCTTTGGGTCTGGCGAGAGCCCCCCTCCAGGATGCAAACCGCCCACTTCTTGGTGGGTCCTCACGCAGTGGACTGGGGCAGGGAAGCTCTTGGGGACGACTTTGATGAGGGCACTAATCCCATCCATAAAGGCTCCAGCCTTCACGACTTAAGCGCCTCCTACAGTCCCTGCCTTCTAATGCCAATACCTTTAGGAGTTAGGATTTCAACATGTGAACTGGGGGGGGTGGGAGGGTTGTACAAATATTTGGACAATAGCCATGGTAAGATACGGAATTACTTAGAATTTCACAATAGAAGATGGGATGGGGGTAAATGTTGATTACGCTGCCAATGGGAATGATGAGGAAGCGACGGGGAAAATCTGTGCTGGTAAGCAGTGACCCAACAGAAGCCACTACTAAAATAAACGACAAGGAAAGAGAGGTCCCTCTAGAAACACTACGGAAGTGAGGGAGATAAATGCATGGAGAGAGGGCTCACTGAGGCATTTTTTTGGCAAGCATTTTATATGTCATCTCAACCAATTTTCCCCAAACTATGAAACATAGATGTTACTAACCCCATCTGCGCATGTGAGGAAATCGTAGTTTTGTGAAGTTGGAAAAGTTACCCCAAAAGGCACAAAGTTTTAGTAAAGACTTAAATCCAGATCTATTTGGCCCAAAGCCTGTAATTTTCCTACCACACCATCCCAAGTATAGAAAATTCCACAAAATATAGTTGGGTTGAAGGGAAGAGAGGACCATCATCTATCAAAAAAAAAAAAAATGGTGAAATGAAAGAATACAGAAATTAAAATTGTTGAGTCCTCATTGCAGCAGTTATTAGGAAGATCTGCAAGCTAACATCATCTTTTGAAGCAGAGAGGTCAGACTGATGCTAAGAATACATGATGTTCTGCATCTAATTGACACACCAGACATAAATAAATTACCAGGAGTGGTTGTAACACACTTTAGAGGTTTCAAGGAACTTCAGGACCGAACAGGGAAACAGTGGGGCCGAAATGTACAACCCTTCACTTGTAAAAATCATCCTTATGCGAGGAGTTGGGAAAACTGCCAATGAGGGTATGGGCTCCGGAGGTCTCCATCAGTACCTTGAACTTTCATGCATGACTGGCAGGTAGGCTCTGCAAGTCTGATGCTTCAGGCACAGATGTGTGGTTCTCACACATCTCTTTCTATGGTTATTTATGTACATATCTTACTCTCCTAACAAGGTTTCTAGCTGTTTAGCAAGGGCGATTTTTTATTCATTTTCTATGCCCTGACAGCCTGGCATACTAACCTGTACATAATAGCCACTCTCTATTAGATGGATCAACCCTCCCCACATCAGGAAGCACCACTGCTGGGTGGAGAAGCCACTGTGGCTTTTTTGGGGGGAAATACTATGTCCCTGATCTACTAGAATTCAGTAAGAAATTGACATCAGGGGCGCCTGGGTGGCTCAGTGGGTTAAAGCCTCTGCCTTCAGCTCAGGTCATGATCTCAGAGTCCTGGGATCGAGCCCCGCATCGGGCTCTCTGCTCAGCAGGGAGCCTGCTTCTCCCTCTCTTTCTGCCTACCTCTCTGCCTACTTATGATCTCCTCTCTCTCTCTCTCTCAGTCAAATAAATAAATAAAATATTAAAAAAAAAAAAGAAATTGACATCAGCTTGAAGCTAAGAAGAACCCGCAGACAGACTTGCCAACTGAATTCCATGGTAATTGGGAACATGTTTCGTCGTAGGAAGAAAACGGGTTTGAAAGTATAAACAAGAAGGAAGGATAAATGTGTGACTTCTCTCAATGAAAAGGCACTAGCAACAAAGAGTCTGTTGCAGCTGACCTTAATTAACATTTTAAAAAATATAAATCATCCGGCTGATGAAGCCATGAAATGTTCCAGATTGCAGATAAGAAGTCAAGCTGACGAGCATAAATGGCAAAGGAACTGGCAAAGAGTCGAGCAGAATGAGAAGTGACAGATGCACTTCATGGAAGACAAGTACAAACTAATGATTAAAACAGAAAAGTATCATGTAGGATGAGGGACTCCAAGCCATTAGTAACAACCGAGGAAAGCAATGAGGCCCTAAACGCAGGCATTTTCTAAACACACAGACCCCCACATTTCCAAGGTAGGGTTTGGAAGAGCAAAAGGTATTATTTTCCTTTTGCACCAAATGTGGATTCTGTGACTACGCCTGAAAGACCGACCTACAGGGTAGAAAAGGCTCCGGAGAAATACATTGAAAGCAGGGTTCAATGGCAACGTCGTAGGTGGATAATTCTTTGTCACGGGGCGTGGTCCAGTGTGCACTGCAGAACATCGACCAGCATCCCTGACCTCTACCCGCTAGGCGCCAGGAGCACGCTCCTGGTTATAGCCAAAAATACCTCCAGACATTACCAAATGTCTGCTGGGGGGCAAACCTGTCTGGCTTCAGGATCCACTGCTCTGAAGGGATCAGGAGACTCCCCGGCTACAGATGAAATCTCATAAGCACATGACAGAAATAAACATTCCGTGGAAGAGCTATTGCAAATACATATATGTCTGCCAAATCCCAGGACCATGGATGGGGTTGAAGGGAGGCACTCTTAAGTGCCTTTTAAAATCAGAGAAGGATTACTAAATGGAAAGCAAACATCTGAATTTCACCTCAGGAAGTGGACCAGGTTGAAAAATATGGGTTGAAGAAACGTCTGGCAAAGCCATGTGGGGACAGACCCCAGATCTTTTTTATGTTAATCTTTGATGGGGGCAAGGCAGCTCCTGCACAAAACTTTTTTCACAAAACATTGGTGCAAAAAAAGAGTATCAGTGTAGCCCAACGTAAACATTTACACATGTTAGGCTGAAATGATTTTGAAGTATTTTTCCCAATTATTTCTGGGTTTCACCAAAGGCACCTCGTCTAACCGCAGCAGTTATTTCTTGTGAAAGGTTAGCTACATGTGGGCACGGACGTGGAGATGGAACAGCGCTCGGGTTCGTGCTTCCAATAGGATTACTGGCCAGTGCTATCAGACTGGAAAGACTGGTACATGACCACCAGGAGGTAAACTGTCCAAAAATGCTGGAATTTAAAGTCGTGGACTTGATATGCTGCATTTCATAAAGAGCCCCCCGATTTCCAAAGACTGTACTCCCCCATGCGGTTACCTTGCCACTGTGGCTTTTTGGCCTTGTCTTGCTGTGCTAAGCGGTGGTCTCCACTTATCTGGGACATACTTGTTTTCCTTATTAATCTACCCACAGTCAACTGTGGTCTAGAATCAGACGATCCTCCTTCTTCTGTATCATCGGAAGGTCCATAGTAGCCTCACTACGTCACAAGCCGGGGCCACCCACCTCGCTTCACCTCGCCATGTGGCATTATATCGTCTCACCTCATCACATCAAGGCTGGGTACAGTGCCATTAGATATTCCCAGAGAGAGACCACACTCACAGAACTTTTATTACAGTATATTGTCATAATGGTACTATTTTATTGTTGGTTATTGTTGTTAATCTCTCACTGTGTGTAATTTATAAATTAAACTTTGCATAAGAAAAAACACAGCATATGTGGGGCGCCTGGGTGGCTCAGTCATTAAGGGTCTGCCTTTAGCTCAGGTCATGATCCCGGGGTCCTGGGATCAAGCCCTGCATCGGGCTCTTTGCTTAGCGGGGAGCCTGCTTCTCTCGCTCCCACTCCCCCTGCTTTGTGTTTCCCACTCCTGCTGTGTCTCTCTCTCTGTCAAATAAATAAATAAAATCTTTAAAAAGAAAAGAAAAGAAAAAACATAGCATAGGCAGGGGTCAGTACCATCCGTGGTTTCAGGCACGCACTGAGGGTCCTAGAATGTCTCCCCCAGAGATAGGGAGGAACCACTGTATTGCATTTTACAGAGAACCTTGACAGTATAGCTTACACCATAGTTGAGAATGTGGAGTTTGCACTAAAAGCCTAGTTTTTACCATCTATAGTCTACGTGATCTCAACCGTAACACAACCTTCCAAGACTCATTTTCTCATGTGTAAAAAAGAAGTATTAACAACCAATCTCCCAGCACGGATGTGAGCATTAAAGAAGGCAAAAGGTTGGAAAGCCACCACTGAAATCGTTGTAAGTGGAGGAAGAAGGGTTTCCAGGGCATCGGGGTCCAGAGTGAAGACTCTTGAAAAATTAGACAGTGTAGCAGTTTCTTAACTGTTTCTCTTTTTATTCAAACGGAACCGCCTAAGGAAAACCTAATAATCGTTTCAGAACACTTTTTACTTTTTCCCCTAGTTAATATTCCTGGAATTCACTCAGAAAAAAAGAGGGAAGCACAACCCCCAAGATACCTAGTAAAATCCCTGTCTATCTAGGGTCGGAATACGTGAGTCCAGAGGCCAGTGCTGTGCTTAGCAGTGGTCCCTCTGTGCTAGTTTCCTCATCTGTAAAATTGGGTAGTAATAGTACCTACCTCATAGGGTTTTCGTGTGAATTTAAAATAACTGGTATCTGTAAAGTACTTACAAGAGTGCCCGGCACATAGCGAGTGTCCGTGAGTGTTGGTGTCAGCACCCTCATCACCACCATCACCACCATCATTGTCATTTGTCCCCAGGATCACACAGGAGCTGACGGGCAGGGGAGCCCCATCCCCAGCCTAAAGCGTAAAGACTGCCTGGTTAAGCTTATTTATTTCATCTCCTCTGATAATAAAGCCCTTCTCTCCCTATCATGCCAGGTAGGGGTTTTGCTGAGAGGCTTGAAATCAAAATAAGCTTGAACAATGTTGTGCTGGGACAAGGGGTTTTTCTTGAACTCCGTATTTTGGTATGAAATTTAATACCTGGCCTGCTGGTACACCTGATCTTCCATCAGCTGTCGATAGTTTTGCTTTTTGGTGCCGCCAGAATGATGCAATCTTCTGGGTTGCGGTCAGGAGACATCTTTTGATGAGTCCCACGTGTGCGTAACCGTCACGTTTCCAGCTGCCCGGCACCTGCCAAACACTCGCACTATGTTCGAGAGATCAGCAGCCTTATGGATCTGGCTTCAGCAGAGCAGGATCCAGAAAAGAAATCAAACTCCCCGACTCCCTTGCAGCTAAGATACAAGCATCTGTACTCGAGTTCACTGGCCAGTCACATGCTCCCGAATCTTTGGTTGAAAGCAAGCAACTTAAGGAAATCAACTGGAAGGAGTCCATTTGCTGGCTTCGGTGTGAGCAGAGGCATCCAATAATCACGAGCGGCTCACCCAGGGGTTTCCTCCTGTGTTCAGTGGGCAGGAGTCTCAGCTGACTCCTCAGGCTAGTGCTGATGCAAGCTTTAGGACTGGTCCTCTAAGTTCAGATTCAACTGTTCACCACAGTTTCACCACAACCTTCAACCTTCACCACAATTCAATGAGCTACCTAATATCTTTATCCCCAAATCCTTTTCTGGTTGATCAGCCAAAGTTGGTGTGTGTTGCTTCTGCTACATCAGTAAACTATATATATGCACACACACACATACATATATATTATATATGTATATATACATATATATACACACACACACTACATATATATGTATATGTACAGATGATAGGTAAATAGATTGATCTCCTGTTATAAGACATGTTATTTAAAAATGGGAGCTGATGGAATTATGTCTACCCTAACTGTGCAAATTTCTTCTTCTCCAAATTTTTCAATAAATACTACTTCTACAGAGAAGAAAAGAATTTGTTTAGGCCTTTGAAGTTGACAATAATGCTTGGTTATTTTAATGTCAGGTTTACCTCACCAATGATTTTTCTAGTTAACTATACTACAAAATAAACTACCCCAAAACTTAGCGACTTAAAACCACAACAGTTTTGCTATGCTCACAGATACAGTGGGTCCAGAATTTGGATAGGCCTCAGAGGTGTCTTCTTTCTGTTCCAAGGTCTGGGAGCTCAGCTGGGAAGAACTGAAGAGTGACGCATGGCTGAGAGTTGGAATCCTCTGGAGGCCCCCTTTTCCTTGATCATCTCGGTTGCTTAGCCTGATCTACTCAAAGACTAGGACTAGACTGGAGCGCCCACAGGTTTCCTGACTCCCTCACAATACAGCGACCTCAGGCTAATCAGACTTGTAACTCGTCAGCTAAAGTACAAACAAAGGGGACAGCGCATGACCTTTCATGACCCATCTTGGCAGACACATACCCTATTGTCAATTCCAGCATACTCTATTGGCCAAAGCAATCATGAGCCTGCCCAGAATCAAGGAGAGGAGAATTGGACTCCACCTCTTGATGGGGAAGTGGCAAAGGCGAAAAGCTTGTGGGAGAGGATGTGACATGGCATGCATTTCTGGAAAATAAAATCTGCCACAGTGATGCTGGAAAAATGGATTTAGAATCTAAGTGTTAATTTAAGGATATCTAGGAGTCATAGACATTTAAATGATTGGGGTACTTTGCATCTGGTATAGGTCCCAAAGGATAAGCTTTCTCAATTTTGCTTTCTATTTTTCATCCATCAGTACATAATTTGACTATGGAATACTCATCTGGAAGAATCTCGTGACTATCTATATTTTGAATACTAAAACGGCTCAGTAATCGTCCAAATTAACATAGAGTTTGTGTTTCCTTCCAGCTTCTTGTAAGCCCCTGGTGCTATGGTTCCTCTGCAAAATAGTTAAAGATCACTTGAAAAATCTTGTTTTGCTTTCACAGCAATGTCATGAATATAAAGTCCTTTAAATGATAAAAGGATTTTTATGATGCTCATGTATTTCCTCCAGTTTTATAGATGGAAGATGGTGTTGATAACGGCATGATAATTTATATCGTACTCACTGAACAGATCATTACAACTGAGATTTTCATTGAAAAATTCAATGACATTTCTCTACATTTTAACACCACTGCCAAAGGATGCACTGAAATCTTCCCTAACTCCCTTTCCAGGCAAAAAAAAAAAAAAAAAGGTTCTGCTACAAAGAGTCTCGTAAGATTCTTGAAGGACATGTCTTCCTGTCAGTATGTGTTCTGGGGAGATATATGCTGTTTCAAGATACGGGCTCATTAGTTATTCTCTTGGTAAATGTAAAAGCTTTGACTGTCTGATTGCAAAGGTAACACCTGAAAGCTATTACTCTTAAGGTACCCCAAGCTCTTCCAAAAGAAAATAAATCCACCATTCTTTAAATATAATGTACATCTGTTCCTCAAGGCTAGAGCTTGAGTCTTACCCACTGATGCCCAGTTCAGTGCACTTATGTAGTAGTGGTTCAACAAATGTCTGTTGGCAAGAATTTTATTATGATTACCTCCATGAATATATGGTTCATGTACCACAATACTGACTTTTCCATATTTCACTAGAATTTTAGATTTTCAACTTCTGATGGCTGGCATTCTATGAGATGGTCATTATACTCACATTTGAAAATATGTTACACTTCATACATACACACCTTATCTGTATGCTACAAAGAAAAATCCATCAGAATTGGTAATAAGATCCACGGAGATAGTAACCATGTCTAACTTACATATTTCATGCACCTAGCACAGCGCCTCATCCAAAGTAGGTGTTCAATAAACATTTGTGAAATGATGCAATGACTGATTGAGTAAATGAAAGGAAGGTATGTTTGGAGCTTAGGTCTCCCTGTCTTGTTTATTCATTATCTCATGAACCATTCTCATCCTAAAAATTAAGTTGGTAATACCCACGTTATTACAAAACGTGACCTCAGCTTCTTTAGAAAATAACTGGCTCAAATCCTAAACTGTCATCACCAGAAAGGTTTTAATGTCTATCAGCAAACTATGTAAATTAAGCTAGATCTCCAGGAATGGTTTTTGATGGAACTGAACAATCAGGAGTGCTGCATTGATGTGTTAAGTGAACAGGAAGTGACCAGAATGTAGTTAGCTAGCTGCAAAATTCCATTGTCATATGAGTTCCTCTGATTGCTAGGGCTCACCCATTCCATAGACTACTTTATAAACATTACGCATCCACTATAAAAATAAAATCCTGGCATTGTTGCTAGTTAGTCAGTAATTAAATTCAATGCACATTCAGAATTTTGCTAGTATGTACAGTTTAATAATGAGGTTGTCTTAAAGGCTTTTGAAAGGTAGTGGAAGACTTCATTGCTTAACCAAAGTCTGCCAGTTATCCCTTAACTTTGCAGTTTTACTAGGATCAATCATCCATCATATTGTGGTGTTTTAACTGGTTACGAATTAAATAGAAAAAGTAATAAGAAAAGAAAACTAATTTTCCTAGACTACCATAATCTTGCCAAGCATAAAAATGCACTTAACCAAGAAAACTGCTGAGAGATTAATATAGAATTTGTGTGCTACTAAAGAAATCATTACAGCAGCTAAGTTCTGGGAATATAGCCTCTGCAAAAGTGAAGGGAAATATCTTTTTCAAAAATAGTGGTGCAATAACATTAGATATTTATTCTCTACCAATGTAAAAAGGATTTTTATTAGTATAACTTCATTTAAAATCACGTATGCAGATCTCCAGCATGAAGAAAATGTTTCAATGGCCAGGCAATTTAAATTATAATATTAGCTAAAAGGAAAAAGATGAACATTTAACTTAAAACAAAGAAATCTGCAAAAGTGATAAAAAGGATCAAGCTAAACTAAAAGAAAAAAAACACAGGCTATCTAGCTGCTTAAAGAAAATAATTCTAGTTAAGTTAGAAAGAAAACCAAGGATAAAGAACCTTTCTATCTCAAGTATAATTCTTTATCATTGTTCTTATTGTCATCATTGTCACCATCACCACCACCGCCACCACCATAGCTAGCCTTTACCAAATGTCTCTTCTATGACAAGCACCTTACATAAATTTTCTAATTTAATCCTCAAAACAACTGAGTTCAGTTTTATTATTACCTGTGCTTGACTCTCGAAGAAACTGAGTCCCAAAGAGGCTAAGTGGCACAAATTATTTACCTAAACCTTGTACGTGGTAGCTTCAGATTCCAAGCAGTCTGATTTCACATGTCCTAATAATTATCATCTGTCTAGATATTTCTGACAATATGTCTGACAGCAAAGCTATCCAGCAGCTCATGAGCTACGTGAAGCTTAGCAGGGTAAGTGACTAGCTTTGGGTAAAGGAAACGTTCTGGTTTCCAAGCTCCTCAAGGAGGTAGCAGGACTAAGCTAGAGATTTACAACTGACCAGTACCAACTATTGGGGAACAATCCAGACACTTATGGGGAGGTGGGATCACAATGATTGTAGGACACTCTTGTGGGCATTTGGTGGGCAAGGGTAGGTCACAGAGGTTGTAATGAGAGGACAATTCCACTAAAGAAAAAACTGTCCTATATTCTTCATGATTTTCCAAATGTTCCACCAGACATTCAGATATGAAATAAACCCTTTTTGTAGCTATTTGAGCCTGCACATTAACTTCTTTTTCACATATAAACACAAAGTATTTTGTTATTTTAATCCACAACAATTTTTCCAGGAATGCAGCCATAAGATATGTGTATGTGTGGGTCGACTGTGTGTATTTGAATGAATCTTACTTCATTTTGAACTTTATCAATAATAGTTCACCATCTGGGAAAATTATACCATTGACATAATGCTCATTATGGTATTTGAGTTGCCAATACAACATACCTATATTTGAAAGTATCTGTGGTTCTTCCATTTATGGTGCTTCTATGACATAGGTGCAAACATCTGACTACTTCATATGTCTTCCAGAGAAGTCATGTTCAAGCATTTATAGAATGAGATTGCATATATGATTTTTATATATTATAAATATAATTTATTTGTAAATTATATATAATTTTAGTTAAGGACATATGTAATTTTATATACATATATTTAATTTTATTATACATTATTTTCTTTTTATTTTTCCTTTATATCTCAGTCAGACTGTGATCCTGATTTTTTAACATATAGGCGTGTTGATTATACTATTGGTGAAATTTATTACAAGTCACAAAACTGTTGTTACTAAATGTTTGTCAAAAAAAGGGTGCACTGGTTGTGACAGGATGAAGAAATCCCAGAAACAGTGTTGTCCAGGGTCTCACCCAGTTTTAAATTCTACTTCCTCCTATTAAGTAAGGCCATAAGCAGTGATTTTTCTCCACGAAAGTGACTATAGTCAAAATCAGAAGTAAATCGCACACTCCCGCTTACTTAGCACTACTGCTCAAAGAACACACACCTATACTTCTAGAAATTCCCTAATTTGCAAATTTATATAATGGGAAATGCCTTTCTTTGTCTATGAGGCAGAAAATGGCACATACCTCCCTACCTATCCATTCTTTCCTCTTAAGACACACATAAAACACACCTGGCAGCGAGTCAGGTGGATTAGAAAGTGAAATGAGACTATGTTTATAAAATAACTTTTAATGAAAAAATATTTAAAAGTGAGTGAAAGGAGTAACAACAGAAACAATGAATGGCAAATGAGAGAAATGGTGTGGAATGAAAGTAATTTGATTACTCTGCACTGTGGGCCAACATAATGGAAATAGAGGATTACAATGAAGTATCATATTTTAAATAACAGAGAGTTTAAAGTTTCCCCAGTGCTTTGCCATCTGGAAGGTTCGCTTAGTCACACAAACATTAAATAGGAGTTCAGAACTCTTTCCAGAGGGATAGAACAGCCCTTCTGAAGTCCCTTCACCTTCTAGGGTCAGCTGACTAAACAAAGATTTACTGAACACCCACTGAGCACAAGGGTAGAGCACTGGGCTGGGTACAAGGGAGGATGGTGGATGGTGGAAATCAGGAGATTCCTACAATCCAGATTCTGGTCGGACACACCCAATTACATAAATCTGAAGGAAGGAAAACTGAAAAAAGTTATGAAAGGCACCAAGTGCTAAAGGAGCCTGGGAGAGGAAAAGATTCATTTCCATGGGGGTATCTGAGAAGGTTTCTCGGATGGGGAAGGATCTTAACTGAGCTTGAGGGAGAAGACAAGCTTTGAAAAGCAGAAAAAAGTGGGAGAGGGGAGGTAGTCCAGACACGGAAACAAGTAGAATCAAGGCCCGGGAGAGGAAAGGACGCAGGGCAAAATGCAGTGATGGGACTGGGGTGGAAAAGTGACACTGGAGAGGGCCAAAATAAAGATATATTTGAAGTCTAGGTTGAGGCGTTGAGACCACAGTCTGTATATTCAACATTCATCAAACAAACATTATAGCACACCTACTATGTATCTGACTCTGTTTTAGGCAGTAGAGACAGAGCTGACAATAAGGCAGATAAAAATTTCATGGAGCTTACATATTTAGCTGGAGAAATATACAAGATAAATAAAGAATATATAGTATGTCACAGGATGAGCAGTATTGGGGAGATGAAGGAAGAAGGGAAGAGGACTTGGGGGCTTCCAGTTTAGACCACCCAGGAGAGGCCATTCCAACAGCAGCTAAGAGGGTGGCATTCCAACAGCAGCTAAGAGGGTGGCATTCCAACAGCAGCTTATAGGAAGTGGGAATATATGGAATGGGGATTTGAGAATAGATCGGGACCACCACACAACTATTAGAGTGGCCAAAACCTGGAATGTGGACAATACCAAATGCTGACGAGGATGTGGAGCACAAGGAACCACTGCTGGTGGAAATGCAAAATGGTGCAGCCACTTTGGAAGACAGTTTGGTACTTTCTGACAATGAAACATACTCTGACCATAGACCCCAACAATCACATTCCTTGGTATTTACTCATGGGGGTAAAAACTTATGTCCACATGAAAACCTGCACCTAGATGCTTTTATAGCAGCTTTATTCATAGTTGCCCAAACTTGGAAGCAACCAAGACATCCTTCATTCTGTATCTGAAGGGATAGATAAACCGTGATGCATCAGATAATGGGATACTATTCAGCACCAAAAAGAAACAAGCTACTGAACTATGAAAAGCCATGAAGTTTCCTTAAATGCATATTACTAAGTGAAAGAGGCCAATCAGAAAGGGCTACCAGCTCCATGATTCCAACTCCATGACATGATGGAAAAGGCAGAACTATGGAGACAATAAAGAGATCTGTGGTTACTGGTGGGGGACGGAGAGAGAGAGATGAATAGGCAGAGCACAGACGATTTTTTAGGGCAGTAAAAATACTGTGTATGATATTATAATGATTGACATTTGTCATTATACATTTGTCCAAGCCCATAGTATGTGCCACAGCAAGAATGAACTCTAAGGTAAACTATGGACTTTAGGTGATTATGATACTGAATGCAGGTTCATGATCGGTTTAAAAAAAAAAAAAGTACCATTCTGGTGAGCAAGCGATGTTGATAACAGGAGAGGTTCCACATGGGTGGGAGCAGGAAGTATATGGGAAATCTCTGTACCTTCATCTCTCTTCCGTTGTCAACTAAAACTGCTCTAAAACAAGTCTTTTAAAAAGAGAGATAGTGAACACTTCGAAGAATCAGATTTCTGTTTTGGGGTGATAATTCCAGAAGCAGTATGGATCACTGATTTGGGGAGTGCATCAGGGGGCGGGTAACTAAAGAAGCAGCAGAATGCATTGTCCATTATATAGCCTTCAAGGTTTCCAGCCACATAGCAACGTATAAACACAGGCCTACAAAGGATAAACGCCAAATATAGATCAGTGGTTATCTTTGAGATGGAGGGAGGGAGAAAAGGCAGGAAGAGGGAGGAAGGTGATATAGGAAAGGGTCTTCAAGTAACTTTTATTATCTTTATTATTCTCTTCCTTAAACCAGTGAGGGGTACATAGGTGTTTGCTATATTAATCTCTATTCCTATTTGTATGTCTGAAATCATTCACAAAAATAAAAAAAATAAAAGATAACTGTAAATATGGAAGCTAGGAATAATTAAAATAATTCCTACGTAATTAAATGACTATGATTACCATTTATTATCACCAGGCACTAAGTGATACATAGGAACTACCTCAACTTATCCATACAACAACCCTGTGGAAGGGAGTCTTGTGATTATCTTTCTTTTTTTTTTTTTTTTTTTAAGATTTTTTTATTTATTTATTAGAGACAGAGACTGAGAATGAGAGGGGAGAAGGTCAGAGGGAGAAGCAGACTTCCCGCAGAGCCGGGAGTCCGATATGGGACTCGATCCTGGGACTCCAGGATCATGACCTGAGCCAAAGGCAGTCGCCCAACCAACTGAGCCACCCAGGCGCCCCTCTTTCTTTTATAGGTAATAAAACATAAATGAGGCACAGAGACTAGGTAATTCAGATAAGGCCACACAGCTAGCAAACCAAGCTACACTGTCCCCAAACCAAAGCAGCAAAGTTCCAAAGACTATACTTAAAACCACTGAACTAAATAGCCTCTCCAAAAACAAACAAATCTTGAGCTGGAGGAAACTGAACAGTGAAGGAAGGTTGACAAAGATGGCAACAGAGTTAAGAGGCACCATCAAGGAAACATGGATTGAACAGCAACTAGTTATAAGATTCATTCACTCATCCATCCATTTTGTTCAGTGTTCAACTTTCAATGCATATTTCTTGAAGCTTATACGCCAGGCTCTATTCTAGATGCAGCAATATAAGAGTCGATAGGGGAGTCTGGATGGCTCTGTCAGTTAAGTGTCTGCCTTCAGCTCAGATCATGTTCTCAGGGTCCTGGGATTGAGCCCCTGCTGGCCTCCACACTTGATGGGAAACCTGCTTCTCCCTCTCCCCTGCCTGCCGCTTCCCATGCCTGTGCGTGCACTCTCTCTCTGTCAAATAAATAAATAAAATCTTTTTTAAAAAGTAAAAAAAAAGGGGGCACCTGTGTGGCTCAGTGGGTTAAGTCTCTGCCTTCGGCTCAGGTCATGATCTCAGGGTCCCAGGATCAAGCCCCGCATCGGGGTCTCTGTTCAGCAGGGAGCCTGCTTCCCCCTCTCTCTCTACCTGCCTCTCTGCCTACTTGTGATCTCTCTCTCTTTCTTTGTCTCTCTCTGTCAAATAAATAAATAAATAAAAATAAATATATATACAAATATATAAATATATATTATAAATATAAATAAATAAATAATATTTTTTAAAAATTAAAAAAAAATAAGCAGCTTTAGGCAAGTGGAATATGGCGTGATTAGTGCTATAATAAAGATATGCACAGAGGGCATGAGAGCCTGTGGCAGGCCTGTCTAAAACCCAAACCTCAGAGACAATTTCAGATGAATAAGGGGGAAACCAATCGAGCAGAGGCTGTCCGTTTGTAGTATGTGGTGGTGTTCACCCCTAGGCTCACTTGAAGAAATGCAAATGGTTAATATGGGATGAAAATGGGGGCTCTAAGTATTTGCAAAAGAGGAAGCTGGAGCAGTTAGCAGAGGCCAGCTCCGAAGGCATGGTCAGTCATGCAAAGGTAGGAAGGAGCTAAGGATGAGTGAAATGGAGAGCAAGTTTAGTGTGCAAGAGAGGGAGAAGATGAAGCCTGAGAACCGCACATTTTCTGGAGCTGTGGGTGTAACATCATCTGAGAAGAGAAAGGGAAGTGGGGGAGGGATCCCGTCTGTCCCTAAAGTGAAAGCTTTAGGATAGAGAAGGTCAGAAATATTCATATTAATTAAACTGACAGGAAATTAACAGGGGATCCAGAATAAATGCATCCTGACAAAACGGAGAATGCAGTGACGGTAAAGCGCCTTGACGTTGAATTTGTCGGTCGGCGCACACGTCGATCGACATCACAGTTGGGAGATCCCGATCCATTCTTGCCCATTTAGGAGTGGAAGCAAAGAGACTGTAGGAACAACCAGAATGCGCTGATGGAGTCTTGGACCTAATTTTTACATTATTTATAAGGATTCAATGGTTAGTAGTAATAAGGAACATAGACTACATTGCTTCCAACCCAAAGAGTTTATATTGTAATTGGAATAGAGCAAAAGTAACAGGAAGAAAATGCCAGCCCCGGACAGTAAGTAGTGGGAACATGGCAGAATACACATAACAAATTTAGAGTAGCCCAAGATTTGCCAAATGAATCCCAAAACAATGTTGTGCTGATTAACTGACTTGTGCCCTTACATAGGCAAATCCTTAAAAATTAAATAGCCTTTTTGTTAATGTTTCTTAAGGTTCATCGAATATGTTTCTCTTACAGGCACCATTTCCAAGTAAGTAGTGAGCTGGGTGAGAAAAACATCTCCAGTTCGCACCTGTGGCTCAATACGAGAAGTCAGGTTTTCAAGCATAATTTTCTCTGCTCTTCTGTTCCTTTCCTTTCCTGCAAATTACAGGTGTGTCATTTAAATAAGAAAAGGAAGACAAAAGGGAGTTTTCACTCCCATTCCCTGCATTTATTAATTCCTGCAGATATCGCTCCAAATAGGCTATCTGATGAATGGTAAATAGACTTCTCCTAAAAAAAAGAAGAAGAAGAAGAACCCAAAGGGTAGGAAAAAAGAAATAGCAGCAGCAGCAGAAGCTCTTGTGTACTGTAGGGGGGCAAGAGAGTCATAGCACAGAAGTCCCTTTTTCTGAACACTAATACTGGCGGACAGTTTTGAGCCTTAGGTCTGCAAAGATAGGCTCGGGGCTTCACAAGGAAAGTAAAGGGTAAAATTCTTAAAGCCTAGGTGGAGGAGCTGAAACTGCTAATTAGCTCTAATGATCTGAATGCAAATTAATAAATCTCTATGCTAAAAATTACATGCATATATAATTGTGACTTGTATAACTTAAGAGCTCTACTTAACCCATCGTTCACTTTTTCCTTCATAGGACCCGGTAGGGATGGAGAACTTTTTTCCCTCTGTATTTACTTCTTTTATTATTGAAGCAAAGTTGAGGACAGACCATATTTTATTAGTTTCAGATGTCCAACACACCTGTATTCCCTTTAATTTTCTTTTTTATTTGAGTGTAGTTGACACACAATGTGACACTAGCTTCAGGCATATAGCATAGTGATTCGACATCTGTAAAGGTCAGGCTATGTTCGTCGTTAAGCGTAGATCCTGTCTGTCCCCATACGACACCATTACAATACCATAGACTACATTCCCTACACTGTGCCTTTTATCCCGGTGACTTACTCATTCCCTAACTGGAAGCCTGTATCGATGGTGAACATTTTTTACTACCTTTCCTGCACCATCCATCACACGTACCATTGAGCTTTACAGCTTTCGAAGGTCTTGTTAAAAGAATCCAAGGATTGCAGAAATGAAAGCCCCAGACATTTCTACAAAGGAGGGGGGAAAGGGTCAAGCACAAAGTTGTGGAAGACTGAGCAGCTGGAAAATTGCTCAGCAAAGTTGTCTCCTCAAGAATTGCTGGACCCACAAGAAGAAAAACTTGACATTGCAATGTGTGTGGCTGTTGGGCGTCAGAAAGGGAAGGCTTGTATAAGAACAAAGCTCTCACAAAATGGCCGGACACCAGCATTTTCGTCAACAAAGACCGGTGTAATTGTCAGGATTAACTGAGATAACTGATATGAAAAAGCCTGTGTGCCTGATACACAGCAGGTTCCCAAAAAGGTCCTTTCATTCATTCCTCCCCTCGATCAGTCAGGGAGCATCTAATTCCTATTTCCAGTTCCCATTAATTCAGTTTTTGCTTGTCTTCCTCTGGGTGTTTTTTCTTTTCCTACGTATACTTGCTTCCTGTGCCCCCTTTTCTCCCTTCTTCTCATGCCTTCCATCGCCTGCATGGGCACCCTTTATTTCCTTCGGGGGCATGCAGAAAGGAGAGGTAATTGAATCTCAACAACAAACACTCACCAGAGACCTGGACCTTGGGCCCAATGGCCTGCACCCCCGTGGAAACACAGTCTGCCATGGCTTACCAGGCCACTCCTCAATCAATGTGGATGTTAGAGCACCTGAGCCAACGCTGTGTTAAAAACAAGTGGAGAAGGGAACCACGCCCGGAAAGCTGGCAGGCGGGGCAGAGTCCACGGGCAGGAAACCTCACAGTCACCAGAGAAACGCTGCCTACAAATGAAGGCCAGCACGGTACTTGGGGCCTGACAACAGCAGCACAGGAGAAGACAGTAAGAGGAGCCAGTAGGTCGGAACCCAAATCCATTTTAGATCATTGAACAGCCGTGATCTTGAAAAACTGCCTAACTTCTCTGTGCCTCGGTTTCCTGATCTGTAAAGTAAGGTTATTGCGAGACCTGGTCGATACATCTAAAGCACCGGGAACAGTGTCCGGAATGTGTTAAGTGCCAAGCGAAATATTAACTACTCTTATCAGCAGCACTATCATCATCATTTTCTTTCAGGGTAAACCCAGAATGAATGCTAGCGTCATTAATACTCATAGCAACATTCTGCTTATTTTATATTTTGCTTTTCAGTTCCAGAAGCACCTTCCTCGCGCTCTCATTCTGGCTGTTTTTTAACTACTTGCTCTACTCTGCCGTTCTCTGCAAGGGTCGTAACTAAAGAAACACCTCTACTAGATTCTGGTTCCAGAAAATGGGGACACAAACACTCAAGAATGTAAGAAATGAGAACTGGGAGGAAGGATTTTTCCTTCTCTCCCCTCACATCCCACCAATCATCAAGTTATGTGTGACCTTCATTTCCCCCCCTGTGTCCTTCACTTCTCTGCTCTCCATTCCATCCTCATTGGCCTGGCCTTTGTCATCTGTCACTCGGATAACTAAAGTCCCCATTTCTTGTCCCTCCTGTCCCTCCTGTCTCTGGCCCCCACAGCACTCTCCACAAGAAAACCCATCACATCACTCCCCTCCTCCAGGGCCTCTCCTCATCCGCCCCAACGGACACCTCCAGTCTCTGTCCCATGGCGTGTGTGCTCCCCTCCTCCCCTTCACGGCTCTGCTTGCCCTTTTCCATAGTTGTTGGCTTTCGTCTCCACACTAGGTTATACGTTCCTTGAGGCCATGGACATTTTCGTCTTCCCAGCACCCATTGGAATAGCCCACCCATGGTCAGTGCCCAATAGATGGACGTTGGGCACACAAACTGAGGCTCTATAATGCAAACCTGGAGGGACAGGGCGCTGCCGTGACCACACTTACATGGGATTGTGTCGGTGGGCACATTCATGGAAGGCTGCCTCCTTTGAGCAAAAACTGAGTCTGATGAGAGACTAAGGGCTTTCCCACCTTGGGGGAAGGATATTGGAAAGGGCTCCAGAGTCCCTTTACCATCTCACTGATTAAAAGCTCCCCACCAGGAGCATTTTACAGTTAGGGTAAATATATGTCCGGCCTGCATAGGAAAGCTCTGGCTTGTGACTGTCAATCGCTGTAAATAGCAATGGTGTCCCATTTCATTCTGAAAGATGTCCCAGTTCGGATACTGTATTACATGGTGGGGAGAAAGGGCAGACTGGGTTTGAGCTCTGTCACCTTCCAGCTTGATGACCTTGGTCAAATTCCGTAAATTTCTCATTCTCCATCTACAAAATTGGTATCTCTTTCATGGGACCGTGAAAATTAAATGAGACAGAGCATACCAAGTCATGGGCCTAATGCCTGGCACATTGCTCAGAGATGGTAGCTACTGCTGTTGTCACTGATGCTGATCATTTCTATGTGCCTGCGTGAACAGAAAAAAGTGGCAACTACTAAATCTTAATTCTCCAACACATTCTGGCAACAAACTGATCAGGTTTTTGACTCAAGCCACATAGGAGTAGCTTTTGTGCAACATAACAATAGCACTTTTAAGAGTCAAGAAATGGGGAAAAGCAGGACAAAAGGCTGCATGCTTGACCTGTGTATTTCGTTAATAATTTAGTGAGACCACTTAGTGCTTTTCCTTACAAGAGGGAGCAGAGATCCGCACCTCCCACTGATACATCGGAACTCGTCAGCCACAACAGAGAGGGAATAGAGAGCTGTTTGAGAAATTGCCTCCCTCCAGCCTCTAATAATAATATAAAGCATATCAGTGAAGATCTTTAATTGGTAAAGAAGGCTAAGACTAGAAAGTAAGACTCGTACTTTCTAGAATCTTCTTATGATAGGTGATACATTTCTTTTAGAGGAATCAGAATCAAAATACATAGAAGTAAGAAGAAAAGGGGGTGCCTGGTGGCGCAGTTGGTTAAGTGTCCAACTCTTGGCTGCGGCTCAGGTAGTGATCTCAGGGTCCTGAGATCGAGTCCTCTGTTGGGCTCCACGCTCAGCGGGGAGTCTGCTTAGGATTCTCTCCCTCTGTTCCTCCCCCCACCCCGCCCTCACTCACGTGCTCTCTTTCTCTCTCATTCTCCCTCCCCCTCCAAAAATAAATAAATACATCTTTAAAAAATAATAATAATAAAAAAATCCTCCAATACATACATTATATGTCCAATCTATGAAGACTTAAACTGGTAACTTTGTTATCAAAGCTAAGACTGGAAAGATGATTGGAGATTCAAACCGGAGCAAAATCTAACTCCTCCTGAGTCCCTGGGAAAACTCCACTTTAAAGTAAGAAACCAGGGCGCCTGGGTGGCTCAGTTGGTTAAGCAACTGCCTTCGGCTCAGGTCATGATCCCGGAGTCCTGGGATCAAGTCCCATATCGGACTCCCGGCTCTGCGGGAAGTCTGCTTCTCCCTCTGACCTTCTCCCCTCTCATTCTCGGTCTCTCTCTCTCTAATAAATAAATAAAAATCTTTAAAGTAAGAAACCATAGAGAGAACAGTGGGGCTAGGGGTGGGGTCACTGTGTAGCTAAACTGTACTGAAGGCGCTTCTACTACACACTCTTGATGCAGTCCTCCCGACAAGCTCCCGACATGACCTATCACTGTCATCCCCACTTCACGAAAAAGTTCGAGGTTCACAGAGGTGAAGGAGCTTGCACAAGGTCACGCAGCTGAAAGGTGCCAAACTGGGATTCAAACCCTACTGGCCCTGCCTTCCCAAAGGCTAGGCCCTCACTGGGTTGAAAGCAGAACCAAACTTGCTAATGTTGGCACATGAAAATCAGAGGGGAAAAGGCTAAGCAACAGAACTGTGGTATGTGCATCGCCATATGCACTTGGAACACACATTCAGATCTAATTTAGATCTCATAATACCTAAAAACGGAACTTTCTGAATCACAGTGAAGCACTATTGGAAATAAGATTATTTTTATTCGGAAGGTTTAGAGTTTGTTTGCTACCTCCTCTAAGCAAATATTGAGCATGTGTCTAAGCGCCACACAATATTATTAATATTTTAGTGTGGATTCTTTCAAACTCAAGTAAGAATACTCACTTGGAAGTAAATTATTAAGCTGAGAGTTAATTTCATAACCTAATATGGGCCTTGATATAAAATAAGGATGGAAAGAAAAGATTATCCTTACAACATATAATAGAGGCTTTTAAGGTGACAATGCTCATAATAAATAGAATGAAATCACTAGTTTTAAAAGTGAAAAATTGTGTGTTTGGGCTGACAAATTAACAATGATCAATATCTTGAATGCCTTCTAGTTTTCAATTTCCACTTACTCCTCAAGCCCAGTTACAATCTCCCCCATCTCTACTCCCCCTGCAGTAAAAATTAACTATTTTGAAAGCAAATATAAGTAAGAGATTTCCTACTGAAAATAGGGATGTTCCTAAGCTTAAAATCTCCCAAAGGTCTTACAAGGGTAGACCCCCTGAGCCTGGCTCGAGTCTCCAGCACTTTTCATCCTCTCCTCTCTCTGCTCTAGAAAAGTGGGATCATTCTGGGTTTGTGGCAATAATAAGCAAAAATAACAAGATAATAATAGGAACAATAATAACAAGATAATCATAATAAGAAAACCTAATATCTATATATCATTATATAGCCCAGAGCACTCTCTGATAAATAATCTCATTTGACCATGACAATAAGACTGTTAAGAGCCACAGCAGGTGTTGTTGCCCTTGTTAATTACTGCTGTTCCCACTACTTCCCTTCTATTTGACAGCATCTACATGAAGTCTCAACAGGTTCAGGGAGTTTTGCATGATAACACCCCTCAGTGAGAGTTGGAACAAGAAGTCCAAGTCTCCCTGTGTTCTTTCCATTTACCTCACTATCATCCAGGATCACTTGCTAGATATGAAATGAATTTCAAATCCTGAAAAGTTGGGGAATTGAGAACGCAAAGCAATTAAAATTGTGGTGTATGTACCACTTGATCTTACCCTTTGTTTCTCTGGTTTTGTTAACTCTGTCGGCATAGGAGATGAAACCGCTTTGAAGACTTTGCCTTAGGAGTAGGACATATTTTAATAAAGGTTGCATTTCAAATCTTGCCGTACTCAGAAATAATAAGAACTACCAAGGCTTAGAAATTTTTGAGCAAGAAGGCTTAGAATTCTAATTGTAATTCTTAATGATAATATTTATATAACATTTATAAATGTAAAATTGCTCCTTGTGGTCTCAATGTTCTCATGGGTAAAATGTGGTAAGATGGTACCTACTTCAGAGATTGGTGTGAGGATTGAATGAGATCCTGCCTTAAGGTGCTTAGAATACTGTCTAACATACCAGGAGCCCATCACTGTTAGTGATGGGCTAACATTGCTATAGAACATCACTGTTAACATTTTAATGACAGAATTAGAAACTATAGATATCGTCCTCCAGGTCTTTTGTTTTTCTTTTTTTTTCTAAGTGTCAAGGACACCTATATCTGATATTTAGTTGCCTTTTAACTGCCTTGAAAATTCTATATACTTTACTATAGACTGAATGTTTGTGTTCCCCCCACATCTATATGTTGAAATTTTAACCCCCAAGGTGATGATACCTGGAGGTGGGGCCTTCGGGAGGTGAATAGGTCATGAGAGTAGAGAGCACATGGGAGAGAAAGCCCCTGCCCCTTCCATCACAAGAGGACACCATGAGAAGACTACCATCTATGAAAAATGGGCTCTCACCAAGACACCAAATCTGCCGGTGCCTTGATCTTGTACTTCCCAGAGTCCAGAGCAGTGAGAACTAAATTTATGTTTTTTATAAGCCACTCAGGCTACAGTGTTTTTGTTATAGCAGCTTGAATGAACTAAGACATATTTGAAAATGTGTTTCCATTACATACATACATACATACATACATATTGTATATATTGTTATTCTAAGATATAAATTTTTGAAGAAACTAACCACTAAGATGTGATGACGGTAATTATAAACATTTTTTTAGAAACTTTAAAGTTCACTTTACTAAAAGAAACAGAGAAGTGACTCCCAATTAAAGTGCTTCTCCTTAACCAAAGAGTTTTACTGTGTGAAGATATTTGTTCCTCAATGCCTCCCTATCAAAAAAGTGCTACTTTAATTAAAAGTAAATTTAATTTAGATAAGGATAGGCCTAAATCAGCAGTTCTCTGTCCTTTGTGTGCATCAGAATCATCTACGTTCTGGAGAGTTGTGTTTTTTTTTTTTTTTTTTAATTGAAATGTGGTTGACATACAACATTATATTAGTTTGACGTATAACACACTGTGATTCGACATTTATATATGTTATGATATGATCATCCACAACAAGTCATTAACATCTGTCCTATACGAAGTTGTTACAATATTATTGACTATATTCCCTAAGTTTTTAATAAAACCAGAGCCCAGGTCCCACCTCTGGTAATTCTGATTCTATCGGTCCAGGGTGGGGTCCAAGAATTGAAAAATTTTAAAGCCTATTCAGGTTTTAGGAATGTGTACTCAGGGTTGAGAACCATGGATCAAAATTAGATTCCCAAGTTCCTGTTTTGCTAATAGGAATAAAAATCTTGTTTCTGTGATGTTTTTCTACTGAGCAACACAGTCGTTCTCATCAGACTCAAAAACCCACATTTGAACAAATCAAGCCATATTTTGATCTGAGGAATAGTATTCTAAAAGCTTTAAAGACTACATTTGAATAAACATTTGAGTCTTATATAACTACAGTGGGATGTTAATGAAAAAGTAGTGCTAGAAAACACAGTTGATCTAGAGAAAAGTGAAGCTCTAAGAAGGAACAGGATTCGTACGCAGGAATAAAGCCAGCAACAGACTCTTCCATCAAACCTGTTTCTTCCAATCCTGCCATACTTCTTCTATGGGAAGTCTACTTGTTTCATGCATACACAATGCACAGAATAATTTTTTTAACGTCACAGATTATGAAGAACTGTGATCCAATACTGAACATTATCTGTTCTATGTTATACATGTTGAATATTTTAAAATATATCTATAAAAGTCAAAGTGATTATGCTACTTGGTCAGTTATGTAAAACTGAAATATATCCTTTATATATATATATGATCAGAATAGAGTTAACTGACCTCTAAATTTTAATAAAAGCTACATAATACTAATTTTTCTCAAGATTAATTTTATGCTATTTATATAATATCTTAAGCACAAATGTGTGACACCTATGGGGCCTGGGCTATGTTCCTGGGTAGAGAGTGATGGCAAGTGCCATCATATATTATGACGTGCTCACCTATTTCACACCGTTGAATTTGGAACCACATTTGCAGCAATAACAACAATATATTGGAAGAATATTATTTTAACAATAATAACTGCCATTTATTGAGTACCTATCCCATATCATGCATTGTATTAAGTATTTTACATATACAGCATTTAAGATTATTATATAAATTTCATAGATGCATAAACCGAAGCTTAGAGAACTCAACCTGCTCACAAGCACAGCCATTTGGTGGCAAAGTAAGAATTCCAATACAGACCAGTTTTGTTTGAAAGCCAATGTTCAATCTACAAATTTATACTGCCTTAAAATAGTTACTTAGAGACCACTCAAAATTCAATTTTGTTGGATGCAAAATTTTTAAATTTTGGATACATTTGGATTTAGGTATAACTGCGGTTGAAAAAACTCTAATTGTTGGAGAAAAATGCTGCTGATAATGGAGATGAACACTTATAAAACCAGAATGCAATAATGTTAAAGAACTTCCTTATTAGTCTGAGTGACAGAGAAAGATGACACGGGGTTCAGCAGTGATACACCTATAACTAGGTACTATTATCTGCTCTGTACCTGAGAGTGAGCACCAGGGAATTTAAAATTAGAAAAGCAGGCATAGAGAAAAAATTTTAAATGCAAATAATTCAGATGATTGTAACTGGAATATAAATAAGTTTATTATACATGTTAATGGCTCAACCATCTTTGGATCTGAAAATAAATTATCTAACTAAAGATAAATTTTAGCAGGAGGACAGGGGATGGAACAGGGTGACAAAAGTGCCACGTCTAGAAAGAACTGCATCTGTGTGGGAATTGGAACAAAGCTGTGGGTCTTTCATCTTGCAGGATCACCAGTGGATGCTCAATGACTTTTTGATGTGTGTCTTAGAGACTTCAGTGACATCTCAGAGAACACATGGATTTCAAGGGGAAATGGGGAAACAAAGTGTTGCTATATTTTAATGCTGCTCTAAAAACTATGTAGTTGGTTTTCTAGTAGCAATTCCATGATTGTTGTAAGTGCCTGGAAGTCGTGCATACTTTGATAAAGAGTTTGTTTTAATGGAACAGAAGTTGGTGGATCTCAAAGCAAGCCAAAGCTTTTTTATTTCTGCATAAAGGTTGGGTCTATGTTTGGAAAGCAACTGACAAAAGTCCCAATCTTTTTTTTTTTTGAGATAATGCCAATGATGATTCAAAATTCATACAAGGCTTCCCATAACCTTACTAAGAAATAGGCTATAGTTACGATTCACTGGTCCAGAACCGCTCAAGGACTTAAGGCAAATTTTGTGTATCAAGGACCTGGCAGGACTGTCAGTCCTAGAAAAGTGTTCATATCTGAGTGGTCACAGAACCTTCAGCATATGCTTCTAGGAGGCTGGGAAGGTAGATGGCCTGGCTGCAGCCAGAAATAACGAGAAGGAATTTATCTCCCAGCAGCAAAACGCACCAGAAGGGTCTGGGGCAGTGTGCTGATGGTAAAATGATGTCTGCAGGATTGGTTGCCAAGAATACAAGTTGGTCGAGCCCCACATCGGGCTCTCTGCTCAGCGGGAGCCTGCTTCCTCCTCTCTCTCTGCCTGCCTCTCTGCCTACTTGTGATCTCTCTCTCTCTCTCTCTGTGCCTACTTGTGATCTTTCTCTCGCTCTGTCAAATAAATAAATGAATGGAATCTTAAAAAAAAAAAACAAAAAAGAATACAAGTTGGGCAACTACATCCTCCACATTATAGTGGATGGAAATGAGCATGACTGAGCCTCTGAAGATCATTGAGTTAGCCATAATCCTGAGAGAGGATACCTACCATAAAACTAGATTAGTAGGAAGGAAAATGCTTTAAAACTGAGGTTTTCCCTCCTTCTCTCACTTGGGAATGTGTCTTGGAAAGAGCTGAGAGATGAGGACCCTCATGGGAAAATATACCCAGGGTGAACTCTTCTCCATGGATGTTGAAAGGGAATTAGAAGCTTCCTGAGAAAGAGGGAGTGGGAAGAGCAGAATACGATCCACCCCCAGTGGGAAACAGTCCAGGGCAAACAACATGGGGCAGGTAGAGGAGCAGAGAAAATAGAGCTCAGCTGACAAAAGTCAAGCACCTGGGAAGGCTCAGGCAATTCTGGTGCAGTAAGGCAAGAAGCCATGGCATCATCAAGGGCAGTAGCACTCACACTGGCTAAGAGGCTCAATTGTCAGTCACGATGGCAAAAAGTGCTGGGATCAGCAATGGGTAGAAATTGGCTCCAGAGATGATAGCAGAGGTGGCTGGGAGTCTGGCACTTCTAGAAGCTGCTCCTTTGCACAGCCCAGAAGGGATAGGTAGGAGCTCCATCACCGATCCCATGCTGGGCCCCAGCCACCATCATCCCTCATGCGGGTGGGTCTCCTTGCTGCCCCCTTTTTCCTTCAGTGTTGACTCAACATAATTGCCAGGGAGATCCTTCTTTAACTTTAGTTAGAAATCATTTTAGACTCAGGAGAAAGTGGCAAAAACAGTACAGAGAGACGTTGTACCCTCCACCCAGCTCTTCCAATAGTCACACCTTACATATCCGCAGTACATTATCAAATGAGAGAAGTTGTTGACATTGGTGCGATACTATTAATTCAACTACAAAGCTCATTAGAATTTCACCACCGTCTTCATTTTTCACTATGTAGTTCTCTGAAAGATTGCCACATGTACCAATGTCTGCAAACATCATCACACGATCGGGATGCAAGACTGTGCTACTGTTCATAGTGACGGCCAACCCCCAAACTTCACCCTCGACAACCACTCGCCCGTTCTCCACTGCCGTAATTTTGCCATTTTGAACATGTCATGTAAATGGGATTATATAGTACAAAACCTTTTGAGGTTAGCCTTTTTCAGAGTAACGTCCTTGAGCTTCATCCAAACTGTTTGAGGTGTGTTGAGTTGTCCTTTCTTTCTAATCTTGAATAGTATTTCAAAGTCTGGATGTGCCAGTTTGTTTTCCCATGCACCCACTGAGGAATGAGTGACATTTAGGCTGTTTCCAATGTTTTACTTTTACAAATAAAGGTGCTATGAGTATGAACTCATAGGATTTTGTGCAAACATAAGCTCCCATTTCCCTGGGACGAACACTCAGGAGTGTAAATGCAGGGTTATGGGGGTAAGTGTATGTTGAAATGCCCTGGGAGTCGCCAAACTATCGTGAGGATCATTTTAAATCAAAGGTCGTGTTATATCACTTCTTGCTCAAAACCTTCTAGTGGCTTCTTGTCTTAGCCCGTTCGGTCACCTGACCTTATACAATCTGTACCCCCCTACTTACCTCTCTAACCTCACCTCTCATTACCTGACTACTTACACATTCTGCTGTGGTCACACTAGCCTCCTCTCTATTCAACTCACCAACTAAGCCACTCCTAATTCAGGGCCTTTGTATCTGCTGTCCCCTCAGCCCAAACTACTAAGCCCTCAGAAGAAGTACATGTGCCTTGCTTCCTCATTTCCAAGGCCCAGTCTTTAAAGTTATAGTACCACCCTTTCCTGCTTTATTTTATCCAAAAAGGAGACTTTTAAGATTCTTCCTCCAAGCTTTTCTGTGAGTGTCCACTCAAGCTCCCGGAGAAAAACCATTAAAAGAGCGTGTACTCCCCCAGTGTCTGCCACCCCTCAAGGGAGGCGTTTGAGGAAATACATGACCTTGCAGTTTAATGCGCTTTTTAATTTTTTCACAGTGTTCTTTCCAGCTGTCTACAGGCCGGAAGGAAAGCTAGGTTCTCCTGTATCCTACAATGTGTTCTAAACAGTGGTTCGGTGATCACCAGCCCTGCCACCTTTCCCTGTCCTTCGCCTCCCCAGGTCCTCATACTCCAAGCCTTCCCTGGTTCCTGAGCTCATCATGAAACTGGCCAGATTTAGATCAGAAGACACAGACCTGGTAATCTAATTAAACTGTCAGACTTCACAAAGGCACAAGCAGTATGCATCCATGAGGCCGCCTAGCAGCAATTTTTCTAGCTACTGTGATCATTTTTTCCCCCACAATCATGGTTCTATACTGACCAATAAGCAAAGCTCCCACTAGGACTGGAACCCTAACCACTGGGCATAGATACTGCACCCTACATAACCCCTAACCCCTTCCCCCTTCAGGGTCCTGCTGCTCTCCTGCAGTCTGTGGCTGTGATTCTCCTGAGAAGGAACAGGGTCCCAGCATGTGGCTCTGCCACGCTTGACTATGCCCTTGGTGCTCCCCCTGATGCCCCCCTGCCCTCACACTGCCAGACCGTCGACTTCCGACTTCCGGGACCATGGACTGCCTCAACATACCCATCCTGGGGACACACCTTGCAATTGCTCAGATGCAGGGACAGCACTCGCTGTCACAGCCTCCCTTGTTCTGAATCCATTCTCTCTCCTGTTTCTGCCTGAGACCTGTAGGTCTCATGCTCCCTGCATGCTCTACTGAGCACCGTTAATAAGCGAAAATGAGATTCGATTATCAACCATTGCCTAATTCAAGGATCTGTCCTCAAAAGGTATGGTAGCCCCAGACCTGCCACTACCTCCTGCGGTTAATGGAAGTGGGCTACTGGTTCCCTTTCACCTTAAGGTTTGGTTATCAGAAACAAGTGAGGCTCCACCCGTCTTATAGTACCCTGTGGTTCCTATTATGCCTCTTAATTATAACGTTAATAGTCCTTCGTTGCTAGTTTAGCCCAAAGAATAAATGTATTTAAAACTCAAACTGACAATAGTCAATTTCTGCCAGCTAATGGGAAAGTCGAAATCCAGATCATTGAAAAAATACGTTTTCGCCTCTGATCTTTTCCACGTTCAGAAACAGCAGAGGTGAAGAGATGGGGACGGAGAAGGGAGAGACAGGATGAAACTCCAAAGTCACTGCCATTTCTCCTATCCTGATAGAGACACAGTGGGCATTCTGTTTAGCGAGCTAGTAATGAACTCCTTAGACAGACAAAGATAGGCACGGAGCTGAAGAGTGGGCTGTGACTAGAGACAACACTGCGTAAAAAGTGAGAAAAACTGAGTTTGAAGTGTAGAGGGAACTGGAGTGTGCGGAGGCTGGGCAAGATTCTGGAGTCTCCAGCGAGGGTGGCTGGTGAGCAAACTGGGGCGGAGTGGCTGAGGGGCATTTAGGGAAAGGAATGTCTAAATTCAATTCTAGTTATTCGTGTGCTGATGATGGAGTCCTTATCTGTCTCCCGTTGCTCCCAAACATTCGACAGAGTCTGTTATGCCTAAACATGCCTAGTATGAGGAATCGGGGAAGTTAGAGGTGGAAGGCTAGGTAGGTACAGGCTAACATGGAACACAGGAAGCAAATATCCAGGAGACCAAGACTCCAATGGGGACTACAGCTCCAAGCCAGAAGTGACTGGGAGAATATTACCTCGCAGCAATGTGCCTCCCCACCCCAGAAAAAAAGTTTTCGGTGGGCCTGGATTCCCCACCACATACGGAAGAGAGAGCATAAGTCCCTGCTCTGTGACTCCTCGCGAAAGAAGGCTCGTACAGTCATCTCGGCCATTCGTGTGCACATGCCCGGACACCCCTCCGCAAACAGGTGGCTGCGGAATGAGGTCCCGGGGACAGATAGGAAGGCAGGAAGGGGTTAAGAGACAGCCAGGAAGAACAGCTTGGGCAGACTGAAGACTAAGTCTGGACGCTGTTTTTAGAATCAAGAGAGTTCCAAGTTAGCCAGCCATAATAAATTCTGTCTTCTAAAGTTCAGTGTCATGAAACAAGGATTAGGAAGGTAGCTTGGCAGCTTTCTGGTTCCAGAATTTCAAAAACATTGCCACGATAAAGGAACAAATAATTAGAATGTGTCAAGGCATTTTTCAAACACTTCCAAATGCCTGCTTCCCCAGCAGCGGGGAGTGGCCGGGAAGCATGGAGGCGGGCGTGCAGCCTGTGTTCTCTGTCTCCGGATTCTTATCTATAAGATGGGAATGATCATCATTAGGACCAATTGACGCCACCACCGGGAAGATGACATGAATCAATGCACATAAAGCACATAGATGGACAGCTGGTACCTAGAACACACTCAATAGGTATTTGCTCTCTTTAGTATACAAAGGAAAATACTCAGCGAAAATACTCCGAAGCCCCGCCCTCAGAGCTGGGAATCACGCTCCGCAAGGGAGCCAGAAAAATGAGGGTCCCGGTCTAAGACTCTTGGAGATCAAGGCACAACAACTTCAGGAGTTGCTGCCACTTCTCTATTCGTCTCCGGCAATGCCGCAAACTGACACCAGTTTTGCATCTGCACGTGCTTAGGTATCATTCAGGTAAGAAAAATCAACTCTGTTCCCCTGATTACGACCCAGAGACCATAGCCAAGGCAGGCAATCAGCCGCTCAGGAATGCTTACCTCAAAGACCAACATACAAATGAACAGGAGGGCGGGAGGGCGTCATTGAGGACGGCACCCGAGATCAAAGGGACCCGTGCTTCCTCGAAATAGAGATTTTCACCAGGAGTTGACAAAGCGACCATAACCCTGGTAACGTGAAGAGACCCAGTATGGCAAAACAGGGGAAATTAATACTGAGCCTCAGGCATGTAGTGTTCTTTTTAGACTTGTGATTTCTTTTTGAGACTTACGCTTCCTGATTCTCTTGACACTGATTTTGAAAAACCTTTCTTCTATTGCTTTGTTCACGGTGTAGGTATGAATCCAAGCACATACACACATACACCAGCATGGCTTTGTAAAACCAAGTAGTAATAATCACCTGCCACAAAACACTAGGATCCATTTGTCTATAAAAGGATCTAAAAGATCCTTGTTGCAAAACAAAAATAATCAAAACTGACAAGAACACATTGGTTAACCCTTGAGCTGTAAAATCTTAACAAAATGACAGTTCAGAAGGTAAGGGAGGAAATCATGTTTATTTATCACCTTTATAACCTACATGATTGTCCAAATACTATATTCCTAATGCCCCCAAATCCTGCAAAGTGTAGGAAGTTTAAAGATCATCTTGTGCATGTCAGTTAGGCAAGAATGGAGACTCAAAACCAGTTCTGAGTTCAGAGCCTGCACTCCAAGCAGCACGCTCACATCTTGAGCTCCAGTCCCCACCCGTCCTCAATACCTGTTTATAGTTTGCAACATTTTATCCTTTAATGATGCTCACTTTCAAGAGATGCTTCCCAATAATCTAAATCCCTCTCTTCTCCTCTATTCTAAATAGTTCCTTTTATTTATGTTCTCTCTGGGGAGAGGGTGCGTGGGTCAGGGATGCCTTTAATAACATATCTTTAACAATTATTTTTTTAAAAGATTTTATTTATTTGACAGAAAGAGAGACAGCGAGAGAAGGAACACAAGCAGGGGGAGTGGGAGAGGCAGAAGCAGATTTCCCACTAAACAGGGAACCTGATGAGGGGCTCTATCCCAGGACTCTGGGATCATGACCTGAGCCGAAGGCAGAGGCTTAACGACTGAGCCACCCAGGTGCCCTCTTTAACAATTATTAAATCCTCTTTCTTCCAGGTTAAATGCATTCAACTCCTTCAACCTTGTGTTGAAGTCCCGATTTTTTGATAATTGCATCTGCTGTTCTCTGGACCTCTTGCAAGTTCCTGATGTTGCCTCCCAAATGTATATACATTACATTTATACACCTGTCTTATGAAGTCTATGACAAGTAAGGCTGATTTAATCCTCTCCCCACTCTCGTTCTTTTATATGGGGGGGGAGACTCATAATTTTAATAAAAGCTTTATCTTGTTAGGGTATTCATTATCAACTTACTAACCATCATCATCACAGATTTCTTTTTATGATACTCTTTCCTAGTCCAGCTTGTGCCCAATGTAGTGTGTTTATTATCAACAATAATAATCTACCTTGAAATTACTCTCAACAAGCATGCCAAGTGCTTTGGTGCCTAGAGGGGTAACAGACTGTGCTTACAGGGATCGGGCTGCTGAGACGGAAAGTTCACGTGAGGCCTCAACACCAAGGATCCTGACAGCGGCAGGAGGAAACGGCGAGATGACATACCATGCTTGTGACAGCGTTATCCCTTCCCCCCAGCACACGGCACAGAAAGGCATCGGTTCGCCTTTTTTCTCCATGTTGCATCCCTGTCCCTCCTTTCGTGTGTGTGCCCAAGTAACTCGCTCCACCTCCCCAACTTTTATGTCCATCCTGCTTTCTTTGGGAGGTTTTATTTTCCATTCACCAAGTAACTCCTTTGACGTACCCCGGGCTGAATGGGGACCCCTGTTCTCTTTGACATCGGCAACCCCACAGAAGGCTGCAGGAAGGCAGGTAAGAGACCCCAGGTACGGAAAGGCGTAAAGAGGGCCGTCTCATTCGCTAGTCTACGAGGCACTCACCCAGAGAAGACACACTTGACTTCCTGGACACATCACTAGAAAGAAACCTGTCCTCAAGCCCTGTGTGCGACTCTGACCCTGTCCAGCCACAGGGTAGATTCTAGACATCGAGGGCTCGTGCACCCCAAACAGCCGCCCCGTCCTGCCCGGCCCACTCCACAATGACTGCCGGGAGCTCTGCTCTGCAGTTTCTGTGTCACTTTGAAATCTTTGTGCTCCGAGAAGAACAAAGGAAGGAACAGCAGAAACAACTGCGTGCACGTTCTTGGGCAGGACCCGTCTGGGGACGTGATTCTCAGACTGGCACTTCCTGTCTGAAAACGTCCTCTGGAATGCCAGTAGTGATGGTGAGAAGACACAGAGGGAAGGGGAGGTAGGAGAAGAGGCGGGTGCAAGGGGACCTGATGTTTCTGCATCACACCCCCAGAGAAGCTAGAGAAAATAGTATCCGCTATGACTAGGTCTGTCGGCAGAGAGCAGAGACCCCCAAATCTGTGACTTCAACAGACGGTTGATTTCCCGTGCAGATGAAGGAAATGCTGTGGCCAGTATTCGCTGCCAAGTCAGCTCCCAAATCACCCGCGACTCTGAACCCTATCTTCCCATGTGGCTTTCATCCTTAAGGCCCAAGGTGACCGTGGAGCTCCAGGCAGGGCATTTCAGGCAGAAAGAGAAGGAAGAAGGGAAGAACCAAAAAGACGTGCCTCTCCCTCAGTTGGCTGAGTCGGTGGGCTGGAGAGTCTTCCTAGAAGCCCACCCAGGCCCTTCACCTTAATCTCATTGACCACACAAGGGAAGCTGGGAAATGAGGGCTTTTATCTGGGCCTATTGACAACTGGGGGAGGGGGGCAGGTTTCTGGGAGTAAAGTAGAATGGATATTGGGTAGATAACTAGAAGTTTCTAAGAGCTAAGACAAAATACTTTTGGTCTTGGTTCTCAAACCTTGTATGTTTTTTTAATTTTTTTTTTAAGGTTTATTTATTTATTTATTTGACAGAACGGAAAGAGACCACAAGTAGGCAGAGAGGCAGGCAGAGAGAGAGGAGGAAGCAGACTCCCCGCTGAGCAGAGAGCCTGATGTGGGGCTTGATCCCAGGACCCTGAGATCATGACCTGAGCCAAAGACAGAGGCTTTAACCCACTGAGCCACCCAGGCGCCCCTTGCATGTTTTTTTTAAAGCAGGAGGACAGGGGCGCCTGGGTGGCTCAGTGGGTTAGGGCCTCTGCCTTTGGCTGGGGTCATGGTCTCAGGGTCCTGGGATTGGGCTCTCCGCTCAGCGGGGGGCCTGCTTCCCCTTCTCTCTCTCTCTGCCTGCCTCTCTGCCTACTTGTGATCTCTCACTCTGTCAGGTAAATAAATAAAATCTTAAAAAAATAAATAAATAAAGCAGGGAGGACAGGCCCCACCATTTCCCCAACCCCCACACTTTTCCCCCAGGGCGGAAAACAGATCCGGATATTTAAAGCTGTTGCAAGGAAATTTTGTCATTCCTATCTTTTAGATCATTTTTTTAACTTGAAAATGAATGGAAATCTTGTTATGTAAGTAAAACAACAGAACTTTATCATATCAGAGAGAGCCATTCAAATTGAAATATAGAGCTTGGTTTTGAAAACAAAACACATCCATTAGAGAGGGAGTTAGTTCAACAAAAGAAAAAATGAAACCAGTAAACATCTGCAATTTCACATGATGAGGGAAAATAATGGAAAGTTCAGTTATTTTAAGCAATAGGCAAAAAGAAAGAAGGAAGGAAGGAAGGAAGGAAGGAAGGAAGGAAGGAAGGAAGGAAGGAAGGGAAAGAAAGAAAGAAAGAAAGAAAGAAAGAAAGAAAGAAAGAAAGAAAGAAAGAAAGAAAGAAAGAAAAGGAAAAAAAAGAAAAGAAAAGAAAAGAAGAAAAGAAAAGAAAAGAAAGCAAAATGGAGCCTAAGACTTGTCATTCTTGCTGACACGAGGAATGGCTTCATTCAACCCTGTGTGTGACATCTGGTGGAAAAGGAGGTCCTACGTGCTTCGTTGTCCTTAAGCTCCTGATACCCTGTGGATTACAGTAAACGGTGTCTCTCCATGGAAAAATCAGGTTTAATGGGGGGACTGGGGAGTGAAGCTATAGGATAGCCTCACAAAGGTAAGATGATGCACATTTAAGAGCTTGCTTCAAGGGCAAAGAATAAAAGTACTTGAACTCAGGGCTATTTTAGGACACCTGGGCTGTATGCTAGACTTAATAAATCTGGATTGACCTTTCAAATCAGCCACTGAGACGCTTTTCCTGCAGCAGTAATTGCCCAGCCAATAACACCTACACCGCAGGTCCAAGCCTTATCGCTGGCCTAAGGGAAAGCCAGTATCGGACAGGAGACAGGGAGCAACAGGAAGGCGGAGACTTTCTTATTTCTTTGCTACCTTATCACTACAGTAATGGGGGGGGGGGGGAGATAATGTTCCACAATCGTACTGTAATGGTTGGGGATCTCTGTTATGCACCAACTCTTCCCAAGACTGTAGTGCATTCAACAACAAAAATAAATATTTCTTCCTGAGATAAACCTCCTGAGCATGCATAGGTAGAGAAAACAGGAGATTTAGAGCCAAAAATTCCTGGCTGGCAATCGGAGATCTATGATTCACTCATCAAGGGTAACACTAGGAAAGCAATTAACATTTTTTACCCACAAAACTGGGGAACCAGTTCTTTACTTCCTTACAATGACGCTGCGATGACTCTATGAGATAATATGTATTAAGTATCCACCCGACACTTAATAGGTACTCGACAGAGATCAGACTCTTTCCCTCTCTCCCACCTCCCCATCCCATCCCTTTGCCCACTCTCAACAATTCCTTGTTTTGGATTTAGGTTCACCTACTTAGCACAATTGGATCATAATAATAGATTGTGAGCTTAAATGAGGATGCCAGGAACAGCAGGGTCATGGACAAAAACTTCTCCCTCGCAATGTGACATTAGGCACAGACCTCCGAGAACTAGCTGACCTAAGCACTGATTTGGGCAAGGACCCGAGGAAGGTTCAGAGATACGGGAAGGTCGTCTGAACAGGCTCCCAGACGTCATTCAGGGATGTTCATCCTATGCCCGGTCCTTTGCTCCAGGACTAGGCAGCGACATGAAAAACTGCCCGTTCCATTTACCAGCCCAAAGTTAAAGTCACCAGGTAAGGCTCTTTGGGGTTGCCGCATAGGAGATGTCTGCAGAAAGTGAGAGTGAACTGGAGTTTTTGGCTCCAGTGACCTAATGTAGGAATAGTGACAGTCTTCTGGGAAAATTCATTTAGAAATCATTTAATATATTTGGAGATAGACCCAGAAATAGTGTTGGTGTTTTAAGAGCTTATACATCAACATGAAATATAAAGATGCTAAGTGTATATTGTTTTTACTGCTTTTGAATTATTGAATAGTAAAGATACATGTTCTGTGTGAATTGCTCATTTCTTCAATGCTCACAATCGAGCACTAGGGAAAGCTTCCTGTCTATGTGAAAAATTAATTGCTAAATTTTATTTTTCAAGCCACGGAGTTCTGATCTGTTCACCTTTAAATACTCATTATCTATGCAAATTACTAAGTTATTTTTCAGAGCAAATGCAAGAGAAAAGTATAGAATTAAATAACTGGCCAAAATCTGAAATGAGACCAAAATACCCATTAAAAGCCTTCCTTGTTAATTCACACTTAATGACTGGGAAGTCCCTTGCCTATCACCATGCTATGTAAATGAAGAAACAAAAAAAGCAGGAAAAAAAATTAAGAGCACCATACCACAATCCATAGTTACGATTTGTTTTGACAATTCTAGTTCTATTTTAATTATTCATTATAGTACTTTACAGCAGAGTGTAAATGTGCTACGATTTATTTCTTTAAGTTAAAAAATGTATGTACTGCAAACCTCAGGAGTGTTTTTCCCCCCATTAAATGTTTTCTATAATCGAGAAAGAGACTGCCTCTCCACAAAACTTCTAAGGTTATTTAGTGACAAAGCAGAACAAATTACGTTCTACTGTTTACCTACTTCTACAATTTAGAGATTTTAGTGCTTGCTTCGGCAGCACATATACAATTTAGAGATTTTAGAGATAAAGATGTTCATTTAAAAAAAAGAAAAGCCTGAAGAAAATATGTGTTGTGGGCCTCACTTAATGAAATTCTTGGGGTTAAAATTTTAGCTTTTCAAGGTTTCTCCTTGAATGGGAGGTGAGGAAGAAACCATAGAAATAAGTAATCAAAGAGAGATTCTAGGAAATACTAAATTTTCTCCTTAAAGTCTATTTATTGAACTTAAATCAACATAGACAGGAAGGCTTAAATCTATAGATTTCTTTTTCTCTCCCAAAATAATATGAAGGAGGAGAATGTGAGTAATAGACAATAATGAGTTAGGGATCAATGATAATTAGATAGCACCAACATGCCTGTCACTGCCACCGTCAAGGATACAATGTATGGATTGCTGCTTTTCCCTGGGGGACCAGAGGAAAGGTGGAACATGATGCTCTCCTCTACTTTTCCTCAGTCAAGCAAATAGCTCGAATGATACAGCCCCCTAGAAGCAGCAGTTCTATCTTTCTGCACCTGTTGACACTTTAGAATACTGGATACTTCTTCTGAAGAAGGCCGTGGCTCTTCAAGAAAGTGAGTTGATGTCTGATATATATCAGATTATATATATATATATATATATGTATATATATATATATATATAAAACCATTTTAGGGGGTACTTAATAGAAAATTAGTAGCCTTTATCGAACAGATATATTTAGTCTGCCTACAGCTAAAGGTTGTTGCTAAATAATGTACCTCCAGAAATGAACAGCAGAGAGGGGAAACATTTTTTCTTCCTGCTACATAGGCTAGAGGGCACTGTGGTATAATCTTAATAGACATGTCTTCAACCTCTCTATAACCCAGACTTTTGCACATCAGTTATGGAACAAATATTTCAAACCACCGCATGCTGGTGCTGCCTGCTGGCCAAGACTTCAGTTTGGACGGTGGCACCTATCAGAGTGAGCAGCAGGGCCTATTTGCACATTTCTGCAGATTTTCTCTTTTTTGTTGTCTGAAATAGCATAGAAAAACGGAAGTCATGAAAAAAATTGGTCCTAATGATAAGGAGCAAGGATCTCAGATGGAAAACCGGTGGATCTGAGCTGCCGATTGATGTTATGAATTAAAACAACAAAAAGCAGGAACTGTACAGAATGCTGGGAATTTAAATTCTAAGACTGTGCATAAAAATATATCTGATTAAGGATTTTATTGTCTATTTAGGTCTTTGCGTAAGGACGCCCTACCCTGAAATAAAGAAAACTCGTTAAAATGTAATAGATCCAGAAAGATGTAAAATGTAAAATACTGTGTTTTGTTCGGCTTTTTTTTTTTTTTTAAGATTTTATTTATTTATTTGACAGAGAGAGATCACAAGTAGGCAGAAAGGCAGGCAGAGAGAGGGGGGAAGCAGGCTCCCTGCCGAGCAGAGAGCCCGATGTGGGGCTCGATCCCAGGACCCTGAGATCATGACCTGAGCCGAAGGCAGAGGCTTAACCCACTGAGCCACCCAGACGCCCCATGTTCATCTTTTTAATGGGAGCTTAGCAGGTGGGCCACATCTGCAGGGTAATCAGGAATGGCGATTCCATCGCCATACCTAGTCCTTAGATACAGTGGATGTCAGGGAGTCTCTACACCAGTTGACCCCGCAGGAGCACTTGTATTACCTCACAAAGGGGGTAGCATTTGGGTATTCAGCCAATGTTTCCAAAATGGTCACGTATACTAAAACAAGGGCTGTTTCGTTTTTTCTTTTGAATTCTAGGTGGCATTGCCCCCAACTCAGTCACCAGGATTTATGCTAGAGGACCAAGAGTGGGGCAAGCTGCTTTGTTGCATCTAAAAAAAAAAAAAATGTTCTCTGCAGGAAGCCTCTGCTCCAAGCGCCACACTTTCCACCTGTGGATGTTTGTGTTTGTGAGGTGTGAGTGCCTAGATACAGAGATGGTAGATGCCACAGAAAGACACAGGTAGGCAGCAGTGCAAAGCAGAAAGCCCCAGGGGAGGATGCCGAGATACAGACGAGAGGGACTCTGCTAAGACAACTTTCAGCTCTGTCATTGGTAGTGCGCAGTTGATGAGAGCAAACGGCAATTCAGTGGTGGTGGGTGTCACGTGTTTTCAACAGGAATGGCTGCAAGTCAAAAGTTTTATAAGCAGGAGGAAAATAACTACACACTGACCCTAAATTCCTATAAATGATGGGATCTTTAGAAGATCCTACTTAATTTCCAGCTGATGAGAAGGTTTTCTTCTAGTTTTTATTAATTACATGTGCTATGATATAGTCATTTTGAAGTAATAGGCTAAGTTTACAGTGCTCTTGGGGATGCTTTCACAAGATTTCTTAGCTGTTAAACATTTTGTCAATCTTTACAGGTTATCTTAATAATCATAGTGTTTGGATTTCTATCACAATGTATAAGCATAAAGATTTTCTTTAGTAGGTTTCAATCATTTTAGAGGGACATTTTCTTCACAGAATTTGGGATGAGATACTATTAGTGAAAAGGCAGTCAGTCCTCAAGGTATAAAATAAAATAAGAATGTACTAAATCATAAAAAAAAAAGAAAAGAAAAAAGTTCAATTGGGAAACTCACTGGAGTATGTTGGGACTCAATATGAATAGCAATCTTAAATTCAAAGGTGAAACACAAACAATTTAAAATCAAGGTATAAAGAGACCAGATTCCCCATTTTTATTTTGGTTTTTCTCCAGCACAAATCTTTCTTTCCCTCAGTCCTGATGGAAGCAAATTACCAATACGTGGGATGAATGTAGTACAGCATCATTGCCACAAAAGGCAGGATTCTGGCCTCCCAAGCACATGCACTCTGGGACCAGGTCCTCCCTAAAGGCACCAAGCTGTTGCTAGGGAAAGCAGGAAGGGCAAGGAGAAGACACAGACTGCAAATTACCAAAGCAGGAGCAAGTAACAATAAATTAATTTGGTGTTTACTGAGCACCTACTAGGCTGGGCCATGCTTGGGGTTAGAAATCTATATATTAAGACATAGTTTCTGTCTACTGAAAGCTCCTAGTTGATTTTTCCCTAACTTTTTTATTTTGAGATAATTGTGGATTTTGAGAAGAGACTGAGGAATTGTACGGAGTCCCCACACATTTCACCCAGCTCGCTCTTATGTTAATATCTTCAATAATCTTCATGCCAGTTACCAAAGCTAAAAAACTGACCCTGGTAGAATCCTGTTAACTAATCTACACACTTTATTTGTATCTCACCGGGATTTCCACTACTGTCTGTTTTTTTCCGGGATCCACTATAGGATCCCGCACTGTATTTAGTCATCATGGTGCATTAGTCATCATGGCGCGTGCATCTCCTGTACTCTCTGACTGCTCCTCAGCTTTTCCTTGTCTGACATCTGACTGACATTTGACTTCTGAACAATCATAATGGAAAGTGTACATTGCGTGAGGGAACTATGTTTTTGCCTGGAGAAGGGGAGGCTTCATAGAAAGATGACATTTGAACTGAGTCTGAAAATATGAAGTGGGACTTTGCCGATTCATTATTTACATCTCATCTGTTCGATTCAACATATATTTATAATAATGGGAAGCATAGTAGGCCTTGTGAAGGTAGCCGCCAACAAGACAAAAATGGTCTCTGCCTCAGACAGCCCAGGGTGCCTCTGCCCCACAACAGAGGTGCTAACTTAGCCTAGTAGTAAATACCCTTCTTCCTTTTTAGCATGTTCCTTGATATTTTTGCCATTTTCCTTTCTTTTATTTAATTTTTGCTAATACTGTCCACTGTCTTATTTTAAAATTTTTTTCTTCCTAACAATGTTTTTAATTGTCTTTAACTCATTACTTTTTTTTGTCCTTGTTATCAATCACTTTCTTTGTTTTACTATTTTGCCCTGTTAGCATGGTACGATATATTAGCTTCTGGTACTTCCGTCCTCCACCTCAAATGGCCTCTCCACCACCAGCGACCATACCCTTCCACTATTCTCTACGAGGTCGGAGAGAAGGTCATTTGCTGAGGGGCGGGGAGGCGACGTGGAACACACGGCTTGCAGTGAATGCTAAATGAGAATGGTTCAGACAAATAGGTTATTCACCTGTTTGGTACTGATAAGGATTTTGAAAATTGCTCCATATGCAAAACCAGTTTCAACCTAATACCTGCTTACAGAACATTTCAACAGGGATGTTTCATCGTCAGCTCACGCGGTCATTTTAAGGCTTCTTATCGTCCCCAACCTTGTTGACGGTGGCCCATTATGTCTTTTACTTCTTTCCTACTTAAACCCAACTAGGATTTGCTGAGTGCCTACTGAATGCATTCCTTTGGTCATCCAATTAATTATATGTGAAAGCTGCTACACTGGCAGCAGCTCCAGGGTACACAGGAACAGGGTTATGATGTTCTTCCAAACATCTTCTGGCTCCCTTTGTTGCTCTTAAGCCCTTCCTCTACCTTCTCTTTCTCATTACTCCACACTAGTTCTCTTCTAATATATCGAAAAATACCATCTCTAGTTAGCTGACCAAACACAATAAAATGGCTCCAGGTTATTTTCAGAATGGTGTCAAATCTCCTAAAAATAGGATCAAAGTCCTTCTATAAACTGAGAGCATCAAAAATAGCTCATTCCCATCATTTCAATTTCTTACTTCATCTAAGCAAATCATATGCATAGTATTCTCCTATCTCTGGTCAATGGATTTAATCAATGTATTCATGTAATGGACACTCAAGGTTGAAAAGCACTGTCATAGGATGACTAGCAGAGGTAGTACATGGAATTCTACACATAGAAGCACTTGGATTATGAATATCCCTTGTGGAGAGGTAACACCCAGGCCATGAACCCATCTCTCTTCTTGCCATTCATTCTCCCCCTTTCCTGTTTCCTTGACCAGTTTGCTGACAGACCTCATCATTAGTATGAGTCCTCGGTTCTCACCCTCTCTCAGGCTAAGTGCAAAGGAGATGGTAGGACTGTGGCTATTATGACACCTGTTTCCATCTGCAGGATTGGGCCACCCATGTCCTTTATTTCTTGGCTTCTATAAAATGTAATTTCAGGTTTGAGTAATGACCATGAGCTTACCAAGCTCCCAGTTCATCCACAGTCAGAACCACGGGCCAGAACACGGAAGACAGGATATTATCACCCAAAATGCATGGAAACCAAAAGCCCATAGCAAGAATGTCTAAGCAAGAACTGCACAATGTGTCATATAGCCTTTCCAGCTTAAGAACCTATGAAATTGTGGCAGGAGGTGAAGACAAGCACATACCTCTTCTATTTAGCATCTGGCTTTTTATGTCCGAAAACATTCTGAGTACAGAAAAAGCTTAAAAATGAAACACAGAAAATCTGAAGTAAAGGGATTAAGACTCAAAGAACTAGAGGTCAAAAGATAAACTAGTGAAATCTTCTGAGTTCAAGTTCGTACATCAGTGGTTCTGAACTTGTGCTCCTCAGAGGTGCTTTAAGGGCAGGTCTCCAGGCCCTAGAATTCCACTTAACCAGAAGAGATCCATTTTTTATCTTTTTCACACACTAGATCTCTATGTCCTTCAATTTGAAGGACAGGTTCAAAAAAGTTTAAAAACCATTATCTCAAACTACAGCCATTCAGCAAACATTTGTGGAGCATCTACTATGTGCCAAGCACCTGCTTTGGGATGGAGATACAAAAATAGGTAATGCATGGTTGCTACTTTCAAGGGGTTCTTCCTGGAGATGAGGAGACAGATAAATGACACAAAACACAGAGCAGCGTGTGATCAGGCGCTGACAAGGGGAAGAACAGGGAGCTTAGAGATTCTAAGAAACAGATGTTTTAACATTTGGAAAATGGCTTTGAAGTTCTGCTTAAACATATCCAGTAATTCTACAAGGTAATTCCACAAGGAAGCCAATTCTATCTTTAACATGGTAATTATTAAAAAGTGTTCTTTTTAGGGCTGAAATCTATGTTCTTGTGGCTTCAGTCCATTGGCTCTAGTTGTCTCTATATCTTTACAGGCTAGATCCATTAGCCTTTCCCAAAAGATTGCATTTTAAGATTTGAGCTCAGTCACCATCCCCTTCCCTTGACTTCTAGTCTCTAGGCATATAGCGCTTATTTATACCAATTATACCACGGATTCACATAATCAAGACAAAAAGGGAGAGAATTTTTTGAGAACAGAGGATTGAAGGAATGGCTCCTTCTATGTGAGATCTTTGTTTTATTTGGGATAATTGTAAGAACAACCCTGTGCTCTTCTGGAATCAAGAAAAAAATATGTAAATAAAATTTGACTCAGGTCATGATTTCATGGGTTGTGGGACTGAGCCTCCTGTCGGGCTCTGAGCTCAATGGGGAGTCTCCCCTCTGCCTCCCCACCTACTCCCCCTACTTGCTCTCTCTCTCTCTCTGACTCTCTCTCTAAAATAAATAAATAAATCTTTAAAAATATAAATAAAAATAAAATGCATAGTTCAACATACTCTTTAAAATTGGAATGAACAGTGTACTAAGAGTTCCCATCAATACCTGCACAAATATCTAAGAAGTTTTGCCTGAGATATAATACCTCTGATTTTCACTGAATATACCTACACCTTTAGCACACTCTAGAAGTAATTGAGGAAGATTAATTTTAAAAAATAAAGTAATATTACCTACACTTGTAGATTTCATGCCCAGCATCTATTTTTCATTATATTTTACTATTTCTCTTATTAGTTACTTCTTAGCTACTGAAATCTTTAGAAAATCATTATGCTTAAGTAATATTCCAAAATGTTTTATATACCTAATTTTATAAAGCATTTCAGTATTTCCTTTTTTTTATCACAATTTCTATATGCAGGAATTTTGCTATATAATGAATTAAGGAGCTTTGAAAGCCGGTGTGAAACCCAACACACAAAACATTTATCTTTATAAAAACCTTATCAGTTAAAATGATTTGAAGGTAAATTTTCTGAATACAGGCTTTGCATAAAAAATATGTTTCACTGTTACTATAAAATTTAAGTACCACCTCCTTCCAACGGGAATTGAAGCAATATATACAAGCCTGATTTTTCTTATTTATTTTTTTACAAGCCTGTTTTTTTTAAAGAAAAACATATGTAGATATTACTATGGTGTATATTAAATTTGACTTTGATCTTCCTAGCAGCCAAGGCAAAAAGGAAACCATGAAAGAATACTTAATTATACTTGATGTGTCTGATAAAATAAAATAACCACTGTGGGGGTTTTTAAGGAAAAAACAAACATTTTTACCACTAACTTCAAAACAGAATCCATCAAGAAGTACTAATCAAGGGAATTTAAACCAAGGACATATAGCAATACCCATGTTTTCAACAAAAATACACAACAGAAGACTGGGAAATGATCCTAATAATGTCAGACATTACATAGAACTATAGAATTTGAGGGCACAGTATTAACATAATTTAGTAAGGGTGTTTTATGGAGAACTATCCTGAAGAAGCCATGGAATATAGCTCTCTCATGAACTGTGATCAGCAATTCATGAGTGAAAGGAATTAATAGAAAAGAGAGGACTACTATCTTCTGTATTTCAATCTCCCCCTTGCCCAGCCCCTGGCCCACGACTGTTACAGATTGTTACAGAGGGAAGCTACCTCAAGTTTAAACTCTGAGGAAAAACACTGGAGGGCAGGTACCTTGTGTTCGTACCCAAAGGAAGAACTCAGGATATCAAACATGAAAGCCCCAAGTTAATATTCCATTGCAGAAGCTGAAAAACTGTTTCTAATCCTGGCCTGGGTAAAGGATCACCCTTTGACCACATCAGTCAGCCACACTGCAGCATCTAGGACCAAAATTGACCTCAAGACACAGCTTTGGAGCCACTTGAGTATTTGGGGAAAAAACCCAAAAAACACTTGTGTAAAATTCCAAAGTACTGTACCAAAGATAATTGTTTCTCCAAGTGTTTCTTTGGTCCAAGACTTCTCAGAGCTTTTAAGTAGCTAACATGCAGTGTGGACCTCCCAGAGTGGGCACAGAATAACTAGGACTCTTGTCTGACTGCAGGGACAACCTTGCTCAGAGCATCTCGCAAGACTAACGTACCACAGAACATAGTCTGGCCAATACCACCAGAAATGGCATATGCCATATTTTAGGAAACAGGTCTACCCCCTCAGTCCCTCCCTGCCCCCAAAAGACCCTCAGTGCTGTTCCAATAAAATGTTTGGTCTTCAGCAGCACTGACTCCTCAAAGAACTTCCACACAAAAGTATTCTTAAAATATGCCCCCAAGCAACTGAACACAGCAGATATTCAAGAAGGCATTGCTTATCATTGTTGGAGAATTATTAACAAAATAATAATAGCTTCAGCATAGACTATATAAAGCTACTCCTGTAGAGAATAATGTGACAATGAGATCAACTGCTTTCTAGGGCTGGAGAAGGAAATCCAATGTCGTCAGCCTAAAGAGGAATGTTTTCCTATTCAAATATGTCAGGAGATCATTTAAATAATAAATCTGAAACCTGGTAATAGTAAGATAAATTACACTGGAAGGACATTTATGTTTTATACTGCTTGTATCATTTGGTATTGAAATCTAGTCTATTAGATAGTAGATAATTTCTTTTCATTCCTGTCATCAAAAGAAAGTATAAAAATACTGATTTTGAAGAATCGTCACTAGCCTGGGCTTGAAATTGATATACTCAAGTCATTAAATTCTTATGCCAGTCCCAAGAAATTGGTACTATGGCCATCCCTCTTTAACCAATGACAGACGAAATTCATGTACAACATACTGTAAAACTCAACCTGTTTTTGACAAAATCAAATTGTGATGAAATCAACTGAGAGAATTTTTGCCATAGTATCTTTAAAGATTACTTATTTAAGAAAGAGAGAGAAAGTGGAGAGAGGGGCAGAGGAGAAGGAGAAAATCTTGAAGCAGACTCCCCATGGAGCACAGAGCCTGACATGGGAATCCACACGGGGCTCGATCTCAAGACCCTGAGATCATGACTTGAGCGGAAATCAAGAGTCAGACACTTAACCGACAGAGCACCCAGGCGCGCCATGCCATAGTATTTATAAAAGTATTTCATAGGCACAGGGGTGAGGAAGCTGCAATTTAAAAGTCCTTAAATTTTTGTCATTTTTTGTGAAAAAAGAATGAATAAACATAGTTGTTTTTATCTCAAATATTTTTTTTAAATGTGAGACTCTTCCTAAATGTTATTCCACAGGTAAGGTTAATTAAGCAAAAGACATGCATTGTTGAAGAACAAGCATAAGAATATATTAGTTCATTGCTGCAAATTATAGTACATAGATTTTTTATAGATTTTTAAATTATAATAAATGTGAATCATGTTATTGCAAGTTTTATTTGCATCATCATCTTTTCTGCTGATTTGGTAATGGCTGTGATGTCGATATTAATATAATTGGCAATTATCAAAACTTTATTAGCACATCAACAATGACCCCAGCAGATTTGCTATTCCTACTTCTCTTCATCTGAGAGAGGATATCATAAAGCAATGAGCAGAATTACAGGGATAAATTAGAATCTACTTTAAACTACGTGAAAAAGGAAATCATTACCAAATCTGGGAATTTGTTAGTGTGTCCAGTATAGCACACAAATGATCGATTAGTGTCTCGAGTCACAGTATGTAAGAACTGACTGTATAAAGAACGGCCCTCGGGAGAGGCCTGTCCATCCCAATTTTTCCCTGGTAAGAGGTTTGGAAGGTCACAGAGGAAATAAAGATCATGACCCAGAGCCCTGGAAACCAAAGAATCTGCAAGCACCTTGGCAGGAGAAAAACAAATATCAAGATACTGCAGGACAGTCTAATCAGAAAGCTCAAAGCTGAGAAAGAAATAAGCTTTCCTATTTTATGAGACATAAACAGGATATCTGGATCCATCCAGACAACTGGATGGCCCAGTTGTGTACCCTCTTGATTTACCTGATCTTGAGGGAATTCTAAAATGGGGCCCCTGTGGACAAATGACAAAAAAAAAAAAAAATCAATAGGAACTTCGGCCAACCGGAGCCTTACTTTTGAGATGCCCATCCTGATGGATTCCAAATAGAGAGTTTTAACTATGAAAAAGAATAAACATCCCAAACAATTTACTGAAGGAGGAAAAATACTGTCATTTTCATTTTGGCAAAGGCTTACTTATTTGGCAAATGCCTCCTCGCAGGAGTAACACCTCGAGAGTGAGACTAGCTTAATTACCTATGCATCCTGGGGAAGTTCTTGGTAGAAAGTCTGTGGGCTTCCCACACAAAGCCATCTGCAGATGGAAGGGGGGTGGTGGTCTAGACAAGGAGACAGCTAGCTTTAGAAAGGAAAAAGAGTATGTTGTGGCAATGGAGAGTAAGACAGAAGGATAAGAATCACACGGAGTCCAGGGCGCCTGGTGCCTCAGTTGGTTGAGTGTGTGACTCTTGGTTTCAGCTCAGGTCATGATCTCAGGGTGGTGAGATAGAGCCCAGGATTGGGCTCCCTGCCCAGCAGAGCATCTGTCTGAGAGTCTTTCCCTTCCATTCCCCTCTGCTCCTCCCCTGAACCCCTCCCCCACCCTCTCTTAAAAAGAATGAAAAAAGAACCATACAGAGTCCATGTTCTCAGTAGCCATTAGACATGGGTAGGCCACCAGCAGTGGGACAGAATGAAGGAATGGTGCTTTTTGGGGTGCCGGGTGGCTCAGTGGGGTAAGCCTCTGCCTTCGGCTCAGGTCATGATCTCAGGGTCCTGGGATGAGCCCCACATCGGGCTCTCTGCTCAGCAGGGAGTCTGCCCCTCCCACCCCAGCCTGCCTCTCTGCCTACTTGCGATCTCTGTCTGTCAAATAAATAAGTAACATCTTTAAAAAAAAAGAGAGAGAATGGTGCTTTTTGTCCTCAGTCACTAAGAGACATCACCCAGGCAGTTCTGGGGATGGTATAGATCTTCCACTTCTCTATGTAGGGTTAGATTAATAAGATTATCTTATGAAGTGGACTGAATGGGGGTTGGGGGGGGATATGTCTTACATGACGCCAGGCCTCAAGCCCGAGTCTTCCTCCGGGACCGTTTCCTCATGCTCACTAGACAAATCAGGGAGCAAGGCACTGGGTTGAGATGAAAAAGAAAACGCAGTTCTCCCGTCAGATGGCTCTGCACCTATGAACATTCCATAGAAACTGGAAGCAAAGTGAGAGGAAGGGTTCAGAACCCTCCTCACAGGACCTGTTTGTGAGGGAGCACCAGATCATACCAGAGGCATCTAGCAAGTTCTGTGCAGGAAGGGTAGACGTCCCTGAGCTTTGGCCGAATACTGTGGCACCCGAGGCACCACACACTCAGGACAGTGCAGTGTAGCCCTCAGGAGTCCGAAGTACACCCACCTGTGCTCACCAGATCAAATGATTTTGTAAGAAAGTCTAGGAAACAGGAAAACTATAAATAAAATGATAGTTCAAATTCACAATTAAAAGACGGTGTCCTACATGACCTATAAGGTTTTGGCCCCTACAAAGAACAAGGTTATGTATCTGTTCTCTCAGGCTGGAGTCGATAGCAGGGGGCCCTCCGGGCCTGAGATGCTCCTGTTTGGGGAATCTGAGAGAGAGAAGCCTTGTGTTCCTTACCCCCCCACCCACACTCCGTTTCTAACTACTCAGGTTTAGACATGCACAGTTCCATCCTCCTGGGAAGTCCTGATTTTTACAGACAACAAGTCTCAGTCCTTTGCCTTCCAGCAACCCCCTTCAGAGGCGGCCAACGTGCCATGAAGTGCCTTTCATGTTTAAAAAAAAAAAACAAAACCCTTCACATAAAAAGTATCAGAAGCACTATGTTTTTTAAAAAAGCAAAACGCACATACTTCAAACTCTTAACATTCCAACAAGTTTCTTAGGAGATTAAAAAAAATATATTTAAATCTTCATTTTTCTTTTTGTACAAATGTTAAGGGAGCCAGCATCAGGAAAAACAGTCAAGAAAATCTAGGGATGGAAGATTTTGGTAGAAAAAAAAAATCTTGTCACAAAATACTTACAGTTTCTGATACTATGCCCTTTTGCCTCAGGTCAAAAGACAACTATTTTACATGGAGGCTTAATATTTAAAGAGATCCCTTGTATTTCCATTGACGGGTTAACACTGTTTGGTACCACATACACATCACACAATGCCAGTAATATATCTTTATATAATAAATCAGTATGGATTTTTATTTGCTTGTTTGTTAAAGCTAGAAAGTAGTTTTTCCCCTGACAAATGTTCCAAGTTTTAAGACCTATTTTGAAGTCATCTGTAACACATTTAGAATATCTACAAAATTTAATATGGAGAGGGTTTTCTCAGTCTACCATAATCTTAAAATTGGATCCCAAACATTCAAAGCATATTTTCAAGTTCTTCATCTCATCTTTTATCTATGCTTATTTTCAACCTTCCTATATTTTTATCATCATAGTTCTAATTTAGAACACATTCGCACGTTGCCTGTCAGTCAGTAACAAAAACAAAACCCAGTAACCAATGATCTCTACACTTTCCTAAAACATTATTTCAAACACAGTCCATTCTGCATAGCAAAATGTTGTTTTCCAAAAATGGTGAAACCACTTTCCTTAATCCAAAACACCATTGCTAAGTAACAGAAGAACTAGGAAGGGAAAAAATCTTATCAAAGAGGACCTATTCTTTTGTATGGTGAAACTATGCCATGATGCATATCAAGCATAAATCAGGGTTTATAGATGTGTATTTTCATGAAAATATAATTAAAGCATGAATTAATTAATAATCAAAAGGTAAAGACATGATTTCCTTTTATCACATGCCAAGTGTAATGCTTCATTTTAATCATTATTTATCCCATACCTAAAATATGCCAGCGGGGAAATTTACTGCAGTAATTTCAAACAGCAGATATTTTAAAGAATGTTCTAAACCATTTTTAAAACATTATTTCAGGGATGCCTGGGTGGCTCAGTTGGTTCAGCAGCTGCCTTTGGCTCAGGTCATGATCCCGGCGTCTTGGGATCGAGTCCCACATCGGGCTCCTTGCTCCGCAGGGAGCCTGCTCCTCTCTCTCTGCCTGTTCTCTCTCTGTTAAATAAATAAATAAATAAAATCTTTAAAAAAAAAAAAAAACATTATTTCAATTTCCCCTGTTTTCTCAGCATCATTCTTTTTAAATCAGATGTTCTCGAAAACCGTGAAACGGGACAAATTAAGTCATTTTTTATAATGTTCCCTCTGGTGTTTATAATTTTCAAAATAATTACATTCCATCATCTCTGTTTTTATATCTATGAATCAAAACTATTTAGTCCAATTGCATTAGTCACAGTTCTCTGGAGAAGTAGAACCAAAGAACCAATAAGTTGTAGATAAAGACATAAGTAGATAGATAGACAGGCAGACAGAATATCTAGATATAGAGAAGAAAAATTTTTTTTTATTTTAATGCCAGTAGAGTTCAGATACAGTGTTATATTCGTTTTGTGTGTACAATATAGTGATTGTACAATTCTATACATTACTCAGTGCTCCTCATAATAAGGGTACTCTTAATCCCCTTTATCTATTTTGCCCCCCCCTTTTTTCTTTATTCATTTGTTTTGTTTCTTTTTTTTTTTAATTTTATTTATTTATTAGAGAGCGAGAGACTGAGAATGAGAGGGGAGAAGGTCAGAGGGAGAAGCAGACTTCCCGCAGAGCCGGGAGTCCGATATGGGACTCGACCCCGGGACTCCGGGATCATGACCTGAGCCGAAGGCAGTTGCTCAACCAACTGAGCCACCCAGGTGCCCATTTGTTTTGTTTCTTAAATTCCACATATGAGTGAAGTTCATATGGTATTTGTCCTTCTCTGCCTGATTTATTTCACTTAGCATTATTCCCGCTAAATCCACCCACATTGTTGCAAATGGCGAGACTTCACCCTTTTTTATGGCTGAATACAATTCCATTGCATATATATACCACATCTTCTTTATCCATTCATCTATTGATGGACACTTGGGCTGCTTCCATAATTTGGCTCTTATAAATAATGCTACAATAAACACGGGTGTACGTATTATTTTTAATTAGTGTTTCCATAATTTGGGTAAACACACAATAGAATTACTGAAGAAATGGTAATTCCATTTTTAATTTTTTGAGGAAACTCCATACTGTTTCCCACCGTAGCCGCAACAGTTTGCATTCCCACCAGCAGTACACAGGGTTCCTTTTCCTCCACATCCTCACCAACACCTGTTTCTCGGGTTGTTCATTTAGCCATTCTGACAGGTGTGAGATGATACCTCATTGTGACTTTGATTTGCATATCCTGATGAGAAGTGACGATGACCATCTTTTCATGTGTCTGTTGGCCATCTGTATGTCAACTCTGGAAAAATATCTGTTCATGTATTCTGCCCATTTTGTAATTGAATTATTTGTTTTTTGGCTGTTGAGATGTGTAAGTTCTTCATATATTCTGGATACTAACCCTTTATCTGATATGTCATTTGTAAAAATCTTCTTTTGTTCAGCAAGTCTTTTAGGTTTGTTGGTTGTTTCCTTTGCTGTGCAGAAGCTTTTTATATTGATGTAGCCCCAGTAATTTATTTTTCCCAAGCCTCTGAAGACATATTCTAGAAAGAAGTTGCTATGGCTCATGTCAGAGAAATTATAGCCTGTGCTCTCTTCTAGGATTTTTATGGATTCAGGTCTCATATTTAGGTCTTTCATCCATTTTGAATCTATTCTTGTGTATGGTGTAGTAAAGTGGTCCAGTTTCATTCTTTTGCTTTCCATTTTTCCCAAGCTTTCCAGTTTTCCCAACACCATTTGTTGGAGAGACTGTCTTTTTCCCATTGCATACTCTTGCCTCCTTTATTGGAGACTAATTGACCATGTAATCATGGGTTTCTTTCTGGGCTGTCTATTCTGTTGAATTGATCTATGCATCTGTTTTTGTGTTGGTACCACACCATTTTGATTACTACACCTTTGTGGTATATCTTGATATCTCGGATTATGAAAAGTCCAGTTTTCTTCTTCTTTTTCACGATCATTTTGGCTATTTGGGGTCTTCTGTGGTTCCATACAAATTGTAGAATTATTTGTTATAGTTCTTTGAAAAATTTTGTTGATATTTTTATAGGGATTGCCTTAAATCTATAGATTGCTCTGGGTAGTATGGACATTTTACAGTATTTGTTATTTTAACCCATGAGCATGGAATATCTTTCCATTTGATTATGGTGTCTTCAATTGCTTTCATTAATGTTCCCCAATTTTCAAAAGATGGGTCCTTCACCTCCCTGGTTGTTTATTATTGGGTATTTTACTATTTTGAATGCACCTGTAAATAGGATCATTTTCTTGATTGCTCTTTCTGCTACTTGATCATTAGTGTATAGAAATGTAATGAGTTTTTATACATTGATTTTGTATGCTGCAATCTTATTGAAATCATTTATCTGTTCTAGTAGTTTTTTGGTGGAATCTTTAGGGTTTTCTATGTATAGTATCATGTCATCTGCAAACAGTGAAAGTCTGATTTCTTCCTTACCAATTTGAATGCTTTTTTTTTCCTTTTTCTTATCTGATTGCTGTGGCTAGGACTTTTTAATACTCTATCGAATAATAGTGGTAAGAGTAGACATCCTTGTCTTGTTCCTGATCTTAAGGGAAAAGCTTGAGTATGATGTTAGCTGTGGGTTTTTGTTATACGACCTTTATTACATTGAAGTATGTTCCCTCTATTTTGTTGAGGTTTTTTTCATGAATCAATGTGTATTTTGTCAAATGTTTTTTTCCACTTCTATTGAAATGATCATATGGTTTTACCATTTCTCTTGTTGATGTGATGTATCATGTTAGTTGATTTGTGAATACTGAATTGCCCTTGCATCTCAGCAATAAATCCTACTTAATCAAGGTGAATGATTTTTTTAATGTATTGTTATGAGGTTTGCTAACGTTCTGATGAGGATTTTTCATCTCTTCTCATCAGAGATATTAGCCTATTGTCCTCTTTTTTGTAGTGTCTTTGGTTTTGATACCAGGGTAATTCTGGCCTCATAGAATGAATTTGGAAGCTTTCCTTCCTCTTCTATTTTTTTAATAGTTGGGAAGAACGAATATTAACTCTTCTTTAAATGTTTGGTAGGATTAATCTGTGAAGCCATCTGGTCTTGGACTTTTGGTTGTTGGGAGTTTTTTGATTACTGATTCAATGTCATTGCTCATAATTGGTCCATTCAAATTTTCTATTTCTTTCTGATTCTGTTTTGGGAGGTTATATGTTTCCAGGAATTAATTCATTTCTTTTAGGTTGTCCAATTTGTTGGCATGCAATTTTTCATAATATTCTCATAGTCCTTTGTATTTCTGTGGTGTTGACTGTCATTTCTCCTCTTTCGTTTCTGATTTTGTCTATTTGAGTCCTCTCTCTCTGTTTTTTGGATAAGTCTGGCTAAAGATCTATCAATTTTGTTAATCTTCTGAAAAGAACCAGCTCCTGGTTTCGTTGATCTGTTCTACTGTTTTCTTAGTTTCATTTATTTCTGCTTTAATCTTCATTATTCCCTTCCTTCTACTGGTTTAGGGGAGAGTTGTTCTTCTTCTTCTAGCTCCTTAAGGTATAAGGTTATGTTGTTTACTTGAGATTTTTCTTGCTCCTTGAAGTATACCTGTATTGCCATAAACTTTTATCCTAAAACAGATTGTGGACTGTTGTGTTTTCATTTGCATTTGTCTCCCCGTATCTTTTATTTCCTCTTCGATTTCTTGGTTGACCTACTCATTGTTTAGTAACATGTTACTCATTTCCATCTACTTGTATTCTTGCCAAATTTTTTCTACTGGTTGATTTCTAGTTTCATAGATAGAATTGTAGTCAGAAAAGATGCATGGTATGACTTCAAGCTTTTTTAATTTGCTGAGACTTGTTTTGTGGCCTAACATGTGATCTATTCTGGAGAATGTTCCAAGTGCATTTGAAAGGAATGTGTATTCTGCTGTTTTATGATGGAATTTTCTGAATATATCTCTTAGATCCATCTAGTCCAATGTGTCATTCAAAGCCACTGTTTCCTTATTGATTTTCTGTCTGGATGATCTACCCATTGATCTAAGCAGGGTGCTAACATCTCATGCCTGGGAAAACTCTTGCTGAGGCTGGCCAGGTTGGAGGGGGGCAAATCCACAGAAGTGCTTGGGGGAAGGGCTTGCTGGTAGTGAATTGGGTAGAGTCTTAGTGCTGAGCTGGTTCCCACAGGTGTCCATGTATCTAGGCTGGGGTCAAGGAAAGGAATTGGTGCCTGCCAGCTCTTTTGTTCTTGGAGAAGTGTCTCAAAGATCCCTGCCCCTCCAGCACATGCTCCAAGACTAGTGTATAAATCTCTTTCCTGTATACCCCAGGTGTTTTTCAAACTGCAGCTTCTAAGTTGTATCTCAATGGGACTGCTTGTTGTGCTATCTCTTCAAAGGCAAGCAACTCACCCTCCGGGTGTTCTCCCAGAGCCCAGCCCTCTGATTTTTAAAGTTCCAGGTGTTAAACCCCACTGATTGTTAGGGCCCAATGGTTTTCAAAGCTAAATGTTATGGGGATTCATCTTTCCTGTGTGGGTCCTGTGTGCCTGGGGTGGGAGAATCTCTACCTCTCCCGTCTTCATTTTCTCTTCTTTTTTTTGTCTTTTTTTCTTTTCTTTTCTTTTTTTTTTTTTTTTGACTTTCCATCACTGCGTGTTTTATTTATTTTGGCAAGAGGGTGCCAGCTGGTCCCTCCCTCCCAAGGCTACTCCTGTAGATCCATTCGGCTCTCAATCACATGCCTTTCCCACCCTCCTCAGTATGGCCTCTTCTCTACATTTAGCTGTGGAGTCTGTTCTGCCAGTCTTCAGGTCATTTTCTGGGCTATTTACGCCGATGTGGGTGTTATCTAGTCGTATCCATGGGACAAAGTGAGCTCAGGGTCCTCCCACTCTGCCATCTCCCCCAGAAGTCCCAAGAGAAAAATATTTATTATAAGGAAGTGGCACACACAAATATGGGAGTTGACAATTCCCAAGATCTGCAGGGTGGGTCAGGAAAGCTCCTCCTCCCAGGGGAGCCAATGGTGTAATTCTAGTCCAAGTCCAAAGGCCTAAGAACCAGGAGAGCTGGGGCGCCTGGGTGGCTCAGTGGGTTAAAGCCTCTGCCTTTGGCTCAGGTCATGATCCAGGGTCCTGGGATCGAGCCCCACATCGGGCTCTCTGCTCGGCAGGGAACCTGCTTCCCCCCTCTCTCTGCCTGCCTCTTTGCCTACTTGTGTGCTCTTTCTCTCTCTGTCAAATAAATAAAGAAAATACTAAAAAAAAAAAAAAAAAAAAGAACCAGGAGAGCTGATGGTATAGTTCCAGTCCAAAGGCCAGAAGGCTCAAGATCTAATAGCTGAAGTTTCTGTGTGAGTCCAAGATAGGAAAAAGCTGATGTCTCACTTCAAAGGCATACAAGTGGAATGTGCCTGGGTGGCTTAGTTGGTTAAGCATCTGACTCTTGATTTCAGCTCAGATCACAATCTTAGGTTGTGAGATCAAGTCCGTGTCTGGCTCTGTGCAGGGCATGGTGCCTACTTAAGTTTCTCTTTTTTGCTCTCCCTCTGTCCCACCCCCTCAACTCTGCCAATGAGTGTAGTCTCTCTCAAGAAAGAAAGAAAGAAAGAAAGAAAGAAAGAAAGAAAGAAAGAAAGAAAGAAAGAAAGAAAAAAGGAAGTCAAGTGCAAAGGGTTCCCTCTTTCTCTTTGGAGGGGAAGCCTTTTTGTTCTATTCAGGCCTTCAGCTTATTTGAAGTCCACTCACAATAGGAAAGGCAACCTGCTTTACTCTGTCTAGTGATTTAAAGATTTTATTTATTTATTTATTTGACAGAGAGAGAGAGAGAGAGAGAG
>CM052807.1:75919514-75948083 GCA_028533885.1 Nasua narica
CAGGACCCTGAGATCATGACCTGAGCGGAAGGCAGAGGCATTAACCCACTGAGCCACCCAGGCGCCCCCATTCCTGTCACTATTATTAAGTGTTTATGTGACTACCTTATGGATTTCAGTCTTTTTTTTTTTATTAACATATAATGTATTATTTGCCCCAGGGGTACATGTCTGTGAATCATCAGCCTTACACATTTCACAGCACATACGCTCCCCAATGTCCATAACCCAGCCACTCTATCCCTACTCCCCTACCCCCCAGCAACCCTCAGTTTGTTTCATGAGATTAAGAGTCTCTTATGGTTTGTCTCCCTTCCAACCCCATTTTGTTTCACTTCCACCCCCAACCCCCATGATCCCCCTGGATTTCGGTTCTTGAAACACAGTACAAACCCAGTAAATATTTTCTAAATGAAACATTTCGGTCCCTTTCTTTTTCTGCTCACAAGAAGGAAACTGTGGCTCCTTAGAACTTGGCTGCCACCAGTCAAGAACAAATAGAACTTCTTACTAAAAGACCTTTAGTCATTTCTATAGACTCTTACCTTACAGGAGTGGTCGTCACCCACTATCTATCCTCCTCCTTCCTCTTCCCTAATGGAGCCACGACTTAGGTCAGGGTTTTCCCCTCTGAGGGCAGCCATTGTTCTCAAGGGACCTCAAGGGATCTCCGGATCCAAGGCTGAGTCCAGACAGCCTACACACTCATCTCATTAACCTTGGTATTGACGGCTCGGGGTGAGCACATGACCGAAGTTAACCAATCAGATTGGAGAAAAGAATTTTCAGTCTGGCTGGAGAACAAGCCCTTTCTTTCACTACAATTAGGGACAAGTGCTACTAGAATTGGTAGCTTGAGAAAAAAGGTGACACATGGAGGAGAGCAGAGCTGAGATCCTAGAAAGATGGAGTGGGGACTACTCAACTTCTGGCTGCCGGTTATGTGTGATAATATCTCTGCTTATTGCTTATGCCAGTTTAAGCGGACTTATCTGCTACTTGGAATAAAAAATATCCTGATACGATCCTCTGGAAGCTATTGGTTGAACCCCAAACCACACGAGAAAAAATATGCTTTGAATACGTTGTATTTTTAAATGTAAATTCTGATCATAAGGACAGCATATTTCTTCTGAAAACCAGGTGAGAAGTGAGGCATCTGTGAAATAGTTGTGAAGAAAAAAATATTTGCAACAAATAATTTATGAGATGCTTTTCCCTCTCTCTGAGTTTGATATTTATTACCCTCCAGAACTCTCAGAAATACTTTGGTTTTAAAGTTCTTTCTCTGAATTGAAAGGAATTCCCTTAAAAGCAATAGGAAACAATCTACATTGGATTATTCATTCAGTCAGAGAGGAAAAGAAGTTAACAATAAATAACCCAAGGATGAAGAATTTCTAAAAGGACAGTGGATAACAGAGTTGTTCAGTGTCTAGATTAATGCTTTTCAAACTTTTCCACTGAAATTCATTATGGAAGCATTTACATGAGGATAGAAATAAAGTGGCCTGTCAAAAACACGAAGTATCCCTGACATTTGATATTTTAATCTTAAAAATGCAAGAGAATTTTGTGTTCTAGTGCAAAATATTATTTATATATAATTTCCCCAAATTCTTGGTGAAATTAATAGCCCAGAAAGTTGCCAAGTGTCTATACTGACACTTTGGGTTGGCTGAGGCTTTGGGTTGACCTTACTGACACACCACTGTGTAGCTCCAGGGGTAGATGATATGTTTACCCAAATGCAAGTATACAGCTACTGACCATTACCCTCATGTCACAGAGCAGAGAACTGAGACCAAGACAGGCTACATAACTTGGTCAAAGTTCTGAAAATAGTTATTAGCAGGGCTGAGAACAGAATCAAATTCATTCTAACTCTCAAGACGGGTATGTGTTCCAAATGCTTCTTCCAATCCTTGAATGAAAATAAGAACCACCCAAATTTCAAGTTCAGCTACAATTCTCACCCATGAGGCCGTGGGTCATTTCTTGAACATGGCTTGCTCCAGCGCCTTTGCATTTGCTATGTCTTTCCTCTGGAAGGCTCTTCCAACTCTCTGTATGGACAGTTTCATCCCAGCATTCCCATGTCAGCTCAAATGTTACCACTCTAGAGAGGAGGCTTTCCATAGCCACTCTATTGAAACTGGTTCTCCCACCATCAGTTAAGCTCTACTTTATCAATCTGATTTGGTTTCTTCATAGACTACATCACACTATGAAATTATCTTATTTATATACTTGTTTCCTTGTACATTGTTTGGTTTCCTCCCTCTTGACTATAAACTCCACAGATGAACAGACCTTTTCTGTCTTGTTCATTGCTTACACCACAACTGGGGTTTCCCACATGGAAGATGTTTGAAAGATATTGTTCAACAATAAATGAATACCCTACACTATCCTACCTCCCTACCTCTACCCAAGCTGCCCCCTCCTACATGCCTTTCCCCATTCACACTTGCCTGTTCAAGTATTACCCAATCTAAGAACAACTCAAATAGTATATCTTTCAGGAAGTCTCCCCTAGGTCTATTTACCTGGCTTGCTTGTGAGGGCACTAAGGGCAGGAAACCTGTCTTATTCACATTTGTATTCCCAGATCCTAGCACAGGGTGGACCTTGGAGCCCAGTCCTTGCCTTAAGTCACCTGCTCATTTGCCTTTCTCATCTCACTGCACTTTTTCACTATGTTCTAGAAGACCATTGTAAGGTTATCCTACTTGTGATTGGGTATATTTTCTCTTATGTCAATTCTGTTCCTTAAACATTCCAATGCAAATTTTAATTCTGCCAGATCATTTGTTTTTTCTCCCTTGTCATCTTTTGCTCATGTCATCCAGACTCTCCTTTCACCTCCAAGCATTATTTCCTCTGAACTTTATGCTCTTTCTTTGAGATTCTGCCTCTTTGTAGTCAAGGTAGGATGCCTAAGTAATTCAAAATGGTAGACATTTCCTGTAATACATCATATTCAAAAGCACTCTCTTCCTCTGATCCTTCAGCTTGATGCTTCTTGCCTTTAATCTGCACTGTTATGCTGTGGGCTAAAAACTTAGGGGTCCCTCTGTTTTCAAACTAGAGGGAGGGGAGTTCTAGCCGCTACCATATTGACCAAATACGTAATTCAGAGAGCTCTTGGTCCTGCTTGCTGTCTGCCAAGGAGCAGGTCTAATCCCAGATGTAAAGCAAGGGGAAGATGGATTGTCAGATCTATCCTGGCTCTAAGAGTCTAGGCTCATTCAGAACAGCTCTAGTGGACCTAGGTGGAAACTTCTCCCCGCTCTGTCAAATGACAGAGTTTAGAAGTATAGGAAAAACCACAACCACCAGCATGCGTTGGGTAAAAGAGTTCCTAAAATGCAATGCATTTCTTCCCCCAACCCCCTCTACACTATGTTCTGCCCTATTGTTTCCTGAATTCATTGCCTTCAAATGGACATTAGAAGTGGAGGGAGCAGAATTAAAGTCTCTTAACACAAAAACAGAACAAAAGGAAAAAGCAAGGGGTCAGGAACCCTTAAATACTGCTCAACTGAAGGACTGGAGGAAGAGAGAGAAAGAAGCAGTCCAAGTGCTAAACAATAACTATGTCATGACACAGAGATGACTTGAGGGGAAGGGAACGTTGAAATACTGCAAGGGGTGACCATCTGCGTCAAGGATTTCATCAAGAAAAAAGAATGAATATTATCATCAGGAGATTCCTGATGTCCTTGAAATTTTCAGAAGGATAACAAAGAATAGCACTCTGGCAGGTGATTAAGCAATGAGTAGAATCATGACGAAAACCAGGGCTTATTGTGGAGGAAGACTGACAGTGAAATCCAGGGGAGAAATAGGGAGTAGTCATCGATTTTAATATTTTAGGAAAGATGTTAAAATCTCCAAGCACTATTTAAATCTGTAAGTAAAAGTAATTGTCATAATTTCCTTTTCTGAATTTAGGAAGACTATCTCAGGTTTAGGAAATAATAAGCATAAGCATTATGCACATCCTTTTTAAAATAAAAGGGCACAAGAGGAATGAGGGGAAGAATTCCATCCTAGATATGAGAAATCAGAGAATATTAGATAAAATACCAGTAAAGAAAGGCTCTGTGAGATTTCTAACACTGTATCCTAAAATTTCTTCCTTAATTCTGCTAACTAGTCATGGAATTTTCAGACTTCTCTTTTTAATATTTTGTTAAATTGTTACATGACCCCAATATCAACTATAGGTTATATGCCAAATTCTGAAGGCTACATACAAATAAATAAAACAGTGAATTTGTATAGTTTGCTACCTAGACATTATTACGTCCATGACTATGAAGATTACTGGAGAAGAAAATATATATCTTTTTATAGATAAGGAAAAGTCATTTAATGTTTCCTTTCATATCTTACACTCTCAGAGCATTGAAAAACTATTCTTTTCAACCACAACCCAGAGAGACTAAGTGAAAACATAAAACCTCTTGGCCACAAGCAAATTTGGTAAAGGCAGTGGAAGCCAAGAACGAGGAGTATTGTTTGTCTCAATTAAAATCTACAACCCTAAAGAGAGCCTCACTAGGATTCTATCCATCCAGGAGGAGCAAAAGCACAAACTAGCAGACATACACCCTATCAGTCTAACCATCTACTGGTACTTAATTGTTTTTACTTCATTAGTCATTTGAGAAAGGTACCAAATTGGAAACTCTATCACTCTAAGAATTAATTCCCACCCTGGAAATGAATCATCAGAATCTTAAATATTTTAACTTTTTTTTTTTTGAGATTTTATTCATTCACTTGAGAGGCAGAGAAAGTGAGAGAGAGCATGAGAGGAGAGAAGGTTAGAGGAAGAAGCAGACTCCCCATGGAGCTGGGAGCCCGATGTGGGACTCGATCCCGGAACTCAAGGATCATGACCTGAGCCGAAGGCAGTTGCTCAACCAACTGAGCCACCCAGGCGCCCCTTAAATATTTTAACTTTTAAAAAGATTCACTCAGAGGTGCCTGGGTAGCTCAGTCCGTTAAACATCGAACTCTTGATTTTGTCTCAGGTCATGATCTCAGGGTTGTGAGATTGAGTCCCACGTCAGGCTCTACTCTGGGCTTGGAGCCTACTGAACATTCTCTCTCTCCCTCTCCCCCACCATTTCTCTCTCCCTCCCTCCCTCCGTCTCTTAAAAAAAAGTGGGGGAGGGATTCACTCCAACAAGTATTTATTAAGGACCCCTATATACCAGGTTCTGAGACTTAAGCAACTAGGTCCCTTATTTGGACACTGAATTGACTCTCTCAGTCAGTTGAGCAGAAGAATAAAGGTTACACATACTAAAGAAACAATATCCAAGACCTTAGCTCAAGGGGCTAAACTCAGAGGGAGAGAAAGACTCATAGATTATCCATGTGGTTTAGGGGCAGTGAGCCTAGCGAGGGATGATATTATTCCTACAGGCAGCAACTTTCATTTTTATTAATAATCTTCCCTACGTGTGGCATCTTTTAGCCTTTAGTCTAATTTTCCTTCTGGACACTGGACTTGTTGGCTGAGCATAAGTTTCCAAAGCAAATTAACTTTCAGTGATCTGACCTAACCTTTGTCTTGAGTAGTCAATACAAACAGGGGCAGGTACCACTTTTCCAACATAGAGGCGCGACCGAGACAGTAGCTCTTCCCAGAGGAGCTGCGCAAGCGTTCAGGATCATCAACATGCTAATTCTCCAGAGAAATCTACAATAAAAGATGAGCTCACTGTGTGTAATTAAACTAAAAATAAATTCTGTCTTATGTTATATGGAAATGACTGCTGACATTTTCCCCAAACATAACTCTAGTCGTAGGATAGCTTGACTCAGCTTAGCATTTTGTTGATTTTAAAATTCACTTATCATATTAAACCCATAATATCTGTTATTTACTTCTTCCTCCATGCAGTTTCATCAGGGTATACATCTTAGTTTCGGCATATTTGGTGCATTTGACAAAAATTAATTGGGGCCCTACTATGCACCAGCCAGCATCACGGGCTCTGAGGACACCATAATGAGATGAAATGAAGAAAGTGACATCTCTGACCTCTCAGATCTCACATTTCAGTGGATGGGTATATCAGTTTGCCGCCTACATATACAGTGTGGCAATGTTTATTCATCAAAGTGAAATCCGCCTCCCTTCTTAATTCTGGAAATACGTGGACAGTGTCAGGGTTCTAAACATGTCACTAAGTAAGTTCTATTCTGCACAGTATTCAATGATAGCCCAGGCCTCATTCTTAGCAGATTCACGTAATATTCCTTGGGCTTGTTTTTTTCTCCTTACGGCATTTTGCTCTTTTTCAGACCTCGTTACCTTCAACAGATGTCTTCTTCTCCATTCCTAAACCCACAGCCCTTCCTTCTCCCAGCGGCATCACTCCTTGTCCCAAAGTGAACGAACGTGTCCTCATTGAGCTTGCCTTCTCACAGAAGAGCACCTTGTTCAGAATGGTGCTTTCTCACCCTTGAGCTCATCTTCTACAAGATCTCCAAGATCTACTTACTGCGGCATACGATGTGATCACTTGTCATCTTTCCAGGTCATTTCGCACAACTCGCTCTCTAGTTCACAGAATTGCTTCTGTTTCTCCATTGTGGCTCTAACTCACCTGCAGGCCTTTGCTCACCTAGCCTCGGCCACACTCCGCCAGGCAGGGCACTTACTCATCCTTTCATACTTAGTTCAGGTACTATCTCCTCCAGGAAACTTTCTCTGACCTTTTGATTTCTACTCCCTGGGGGCCTTTCAGCTCTCCTCTTCTCTGCTTGCACGATACAGAAGAAAGAACTCCACTGACTCAATGTACACCGTACTTAATCATCTCACAGGAGACTTGCAAGGGGCGATAGGGTTCTGGTCATGTTTGGGGACCAGTGTTTCACACAGTGCCCTGCACATGGCACGTACCAAAAAAAAAAAAAAAACACATTCACTGAGTACGTGCTTGAACCTTCAATACATTTTTATAGTAAAAATAGCAAGTGACAAATTACCAAGCTCCCCCTACACCAAGGAAATGTTTCTTCACTCCATCTAATGTTTTCCTTCTTCTTTTTATAATTTGTAATAAGGTTTTATTGTCGGTGTAGAAGAAGAGTAGGGAAAACAGCTTGTAACTTTCAGTGAGTAAAATTTATAATGTTTTTCTTCTTTTTCAACACAAGCCGCCTGTTTATGTAGCTTTTTGTTCTAACTAGATATTAAACACTAGTTGAATGCTTGTTTAAACTTGAAAAATCCTACAGGGATCATGGAAGTTGATAGAGGAAACACAGTAAGCAACTGAACAAATATTTGTTATGAGATTTACCCTCTGCCCAGGAGACACCAGCAAGAACTTCATTAGCAAAGATCTTCCTTCACCTATGAGGTAATGAAAGGGGAATTGCCAACGCCCTCAAGCCAAGGAGTGGGTGACATCAACTTCATCTTGAGCAATTTAAATCCATCTACAATGCCCTGTTCTCCAGAGGAGGCCCAGACGAAAGAGATGAGCTAAACACATTTTCATTTACCAGGACTTTATGCCCCTCTAACAAAGAGATGAACTTCAGCTTTGATTGTGGATATCCCCCTCAGAGTCAGGATGTTTCTCACCTCAGTTAGCTGCTTCCTTCTTATCTCTGAGCCGGCTACAATGTGGTAAGATTCATAGGCCAAATTATTTTTGTATTTCTGTCTGTTGTATAATAAAGATGTGTCTAGTCTCTGTCCCAGGTTCCTGGGGCTGAGTTTCTAAATTCAGAATTGAGAGACAGGAATGTCTTTGTTATTCACTGTAGGTTCTCTGACCACACAGGAGTTTATGTTAATGAAGCGGTTCCAGGGGGCCCCAGGCCAACTGCAGGAGAGGGGCTGGGGTGCTCGAACGACCAACCAAGGGATTAGAGGTTGGGACTTGGAGCCAAGGCTCTCCTGAGCTTCCTGGTAGGTGACCACACTGATGTGTCTGGAGGAAAATGTGTCCTGATTCCAAAGGGGGAGCCCATGAAAGTTCTATGTCCAAGACCGTTCCAGACCTTGCCCTGTATGTCTTTTCATTTGACTAGTTCTGATTTGTATCCTTTATAACAAAAATGTAACCATAGGCATAATGCTTTTCTGTTTTCTGTGGGCTGTTCTAGTGAATTATCAAATCTGAGGCGGTTGAAGATACTTGAATTTGTCGCCAGTTGGTCAGAAGTGCCAGCGGCCTGAGGAACCCCAGATTTGCAGCTGACATCTGAAGGAGGGCAGACTTGTGGGGAATTCAGCCCTTACACTGGGGACTCTCCTTGAGATGGTTAGCATCACAACTGTATTACAGTATCACACTGTTCTACTATGGAGACCACGTGACCGCCATGTTGATTCAGCAGGAATTACCAAATGCCAGGCCTGGTGTTCAGGGAACCTGGGTCCAGAATCAAACTTGCTATTTAATAGCCCTGTGATCTTGAGCAAGCCACATAACTGATTTGAGTGTCAATGTTCCCATCAGTAAATGAGAGGGGTTGGACTCAGTGTCTTCTGCCATTTCCCATCTTTATGCTACTCCCAGTAGGCCTCAATCTGCAAAAGCAAATGATCACTTTTTCCTCTGAATGACTTTCATCTATAGACTTCTCATAGCAGCAATGGCTTACAGGTGGGTTTAAGGCCTTTGTACTTGCTGTTCCCTCTACCTGGAACACCCCACTCCCAGATACCTGCATGCTTTACTGCTAACTTTCTTCAAGGCTTTCCTGCACAGATGTCATGTTTCTGTTCATCCTCACCGGCCATGCAATCTATAATTTCAACACCCATACGTGACACTAGGCCGCTCCCTTCTCTGCTTTATCTTACTCCACGACATTTATCATGAACTAACGTACTATATATGCCAGCGGCTTTTTTTTTTTTAACTTCTCAACTCACTACAGCTTTTATTGCATCTTTAAAATATCACCAAAAAATCTGAAAAATCATCTGGTATCTTGCTGTTTCTATAGCTGGACAACTTAGATCTTATTTGTCAGCCTGCTGAACTGTCCCTTTTTCGGTAACATAGATATCATCCCCAAATTTTCTGATATCCTTGTTTTTAACTGTTGCGGCTTGCTGAATCAAAGCAGCTGAGTTTGATACATTTCCTTCAAGAATTAACGTATCTTTCTGGGCTTGAGATACTGAACAAGCAACATCTGGCTTCATCCAAACCCTACGGTCATATTTTTGTATTTTTCACCCAAGAAATTTCAGATTTCAACAAGAGAACCGTTCTCCTGAATAACAACGCTGATGGGGAAGTGTGCATGTGCAGACGTCTTGCATCTTGCAACAGATGCCCAGTGTAACGTCCTTGTTCGTGTTCTATACAGGACTACAAGACAAGGCAAACAGTAGCCGGTTCTTTTCTGTTCCCCCCTATTTGTCACCTCGGAGACTCTTCTCTTTCTCTCCAAGGAGACTGAGTTCTACAATGATGTGGCGGAAGTCCCTTCGCAGAGTTCCTCTGGGGCCCTTCACAATAATGGTGCATCCCTTCTGAGTGATATCGACGTTTTCAGGAATGTTGACAGTCTAATTGCCGAGAATGGATTCATTTTTGCAGCAGATATGGCAAAGAGAGGACAAAGGCTTCTTTTTCATCTATTTCTTCAGTAGAAATGGAAGCTCCATGAGGACAAGGACCTTTACGGTTTGTCCACAGCTTTATATCCAACATCTAGAAAAGTGCATGCCAAACAAATGGCTCACAAATGAATATTAATATTTCACAAATGAATCAAGCATCAGCTTTTTTTGAGATGAGGTAGGCACAGCAGCTTCATTAAGTAATCCATATGCTCATACCCGCAATAACTAAAAATTACTTCCCCATAGTTCAGAATGACTAGGAGCAAGGGTATGGCAGTACGTAATAAGAGAATGCTAGGGAACTGTGGTCAGAGAGAGGAGCTTTGGAGGTTAAGAGATTTGAGGGATGATAAGGATCAAAGAATGGAGATAATGGTGAGATGACATAAGACACGAGAGAGAGAGTAAGAGCATAGATATTACAATCTACAAGAATGACAACAGGGAAAAGAATAGGAAAATTGTAGAGCAACTGATGCTACTATAATTCTGAAAAGTAAGAAATTATCTTCTCAGTCCCAGAAAAGGTTATGGGAAACAGGTGGTATAAGACAAAGGCTCTGAAATATTGAGAAATTTCAAAGGAACAATAGTTTAAACTGCCCAATACAGTAGCCACTAGACAGGAGAGGCTAGTAAGCATTGAAATGTGGCCAGTCTGAATTGAGATGTATCATAAAAGTGTAAAATGAATCCCAGATTTGAAAGACTTATTGTGAATAAGAAAGGTAACACATACCACTAAAAATGTTTATGTTGGGAACGCCTGGGTGGCTCAGTGAGTTAAGCATCCAACTCCTGATTTCAGCTCAGGTCGTGATCTCAGAGTCACAGATTGAGCCCCACATCAGGCTCTGCACTGGGCATGGAGCCTGCTTGGGATCCTCTCTCCCTGTCCCTCTGCCCCTCCACCCCCGCTCATGTGCGCGAGAGACTCTCTGTAGCTTTCCCTCTCCAGGGGAAAAAATGTTTAGTTAGCTACATGTTAAAATGATAACCTTTGGATATATTAGATAGACTAAATAAAATGTATAATTAAAATTAATTTCACCTATTTCTTTTTACTTTTTTTAATGTGGCCAACAGAACATTTAAAATTACATATGAGGGCCAGCGTTATATTTCTATTGGTAGCACCAGTCTAGAAGTGTCTGAGGGGGGTGTGAAGTCTGCAGGTTTGATATCAGCCTCTATGAATCTGGAGAAATGAAAGAAGGCATGACCCCCATTAGAGAAGTGTGCTAAAGAAGTGGTGTCTTCAAAAAAAAAAAGTGGTGTCTTCAAAGGAAGGCAAAGTTTTAACCTCAGGGAGGAAATAAAGATTGATTGATTGATTGATTTGAGAGAGAGAGAGAGAAAGAAAGGACTGAGCTCGGACAGGGAGAGGGAGAATCCACAGACTCCCAGCTGAGTTTGGAGCCCGATGCTGGGTTAGATCCCAGAACCCTGAGAGATCATGACCTGAGCCAAAACCAAAAGGAGACTGCTCAACCAACTGAGCCACCCAGGCACCCCATCTCAGGGAGGATATAAAATGATTATTTGAAAGAAACGATATGCTAATGGTGTTAGCTGACGCTATGGCCATAATCATATTGCAATATATAAATATATCAAATCAACATGCGGTATACCTTGAACTTGCACAGTGTTATATGTGTTATATATGTTATATGATATTCCGAGCAATATCAGGTGTTGACAGTCGCCCAGATTTTCCCACCTAAAGAAATATGCAATTAAGCTATGGACAGAGGGCAGGAAAGAGAAGAGAAGTGCCAAAGAATTTTTATGGAATATTTAATATGTCATTTTATGTTCATATTTAATATGAACATTTTATATGTCAACTATAGCCCAATTTAAAAAAAAAAAAAAAGACTGGGGCACCTGGGTGGCTCAGTGGGTTAAAGCCTCTGCGTTCAGCTCAGGTCATGATCTCAGGGTTCTGGGATCGAGCCCCACATCGGGCTCTTCTGTTCAGCAGGGAGCCTGCTTCCCCCTCTCTCTCTGGCTGCCTCTCTGCCTACTTGTGATCTCTCTCTTTCTCTCTCTCTCTGTCAAATAAATAAATAAAATCTTATAAAAAAATAAAATAAAAAATAAAAATAAATTTAAAAAAAAGAAGAAGAAAAAAGGTATAGTTCATGTGTCAGAGGCAGACTGGTATATCTAAATCACAGGAGAGGTAGAGACTTTGAAGTTCACCTACTCTGTGCTGGTTCCAAAGCCAAGAGCACTTCCTTTACTCAAGACCAACTTCCTTTTGGGAAATGGGGTGGATGAATAAGTCATCCAATTATAATGCAGTCAATCAACAAACATTTATTAAGGACTTAATACATCCTGGGCTCTAGAGATCTAAAAGATCTAAAAGATCTAGTTTTTTAGATCTAGAGATCTAAAAGTTAAAGATCTAAAAAGGCTCTAGAGATCTAAAAAGATCTAAAAAGATCAAATTGTTCTCAGGCCAGTAGGAAAGACAGGTATATAAAAATCGATAAATTCCAATACGTATCCTGGCAAATACAGTAATTGAGTATAAACTAGGCCTTGAGGTCAGAGCCAGGAATGAGATGTACACAGTTTAAGTCTTGTGTAGCTATTTCAACTAGGGCAGAGAATGTAGAAACAGCCCATTCAGCACAATTTTAACTCTAGCTACAAAAGGATCAGGTCTTCTTTCACTTAAAAACATTAAAGCTTTTGTCTGAGGAAAAAAGTAAGACTTCAGCAGACATAAAGGATAATAAAATGATAGTTGTCACTCTCTCTCATTTAAAGTATAGCTACACTTCATTCAAAAACTTTAAAAAGACCTAGGTGCCCAGGTGTCCCAGTCAGTTGGGTGTCTGCCCTCGGCTCAGGTCATGATCTTGGGGTCTTGGAGTCAAGCCCCTCGTTGGGCTCTTTGCTCAGCAGGGAGACTGCTTCTCCTTCTCCTTCTGCCCCTCCTCCTGCTCGTGTGCTCTCCCTCTCTTCCCAATAAGTAAAATCTTAAAAAAAAAAAACTTTAAAAATATCAGCTTATATTGTGCAATATTATTTTCAGACGTCCTTATAGAAAACAGAATGTGCACACAAATGCTACCTGCTTTCACTATCTTAAGACGCCAGATGGTTACAACAGAGAATAATATTCCTTTCATTTTCCTAATTTCCTTCAAAAATTATAATGCAGTTTGTTTGGTACAGTTTCCAAAAGGTATATACAAAAAGGTATAATAAGAAACAGCAAAATCTCATTAGTAGAAACAAATCAGCCTGTGTATACTTTTTTGGTTCTTCTCATTTTCTTAAAGGCACCACAGGAAAGGTAAAGATGATTGCTGGTAACAACGTGTGTGTGTGTGTGTGTGTGTGTGTGTGTGTGTGTGTTGGAGAGGGGTGTCACACATTCATGGTTGGGGCAAGAACCCAACATCTCTGGAACTTGTGCTGGTTAGAACAGACCCGAGGCAGAAAGAGAGGCACTGGGCATTAGAATCAGAGAAATCTAGATCCAAATCTCACCATCATGGCTTACTACATTTAAAACCTTGGGAATGTTAATCAACTTCCCAGAACTTCAATTTCATCACCAAAATAATGGAGGCAATGTGCTACGTACCCCCATGTAAAAATAACATGAATATTCTGGCACATGGTAGGGGCATAATAAGTGTTAGTTCTCCAATCCTTTTCTTTCCCTCCTGGTTGTGGCCACGTACCCCCAAAAGAAGGACAAAATTACATCAATCAGAGCAGTGAGCATTGTTCTCCTAAAGGTGCCAGTGCCTTGGTGAAGGCAGCCAACCATGTCCTGTGTATTAAATGGAAGAACTTGTTTTCAGAATAAAAATGTCATTAATTTCTGTTAAAAATTAACTGCTTCTAGCAAAATTAATCCAAGCTAATTGAATAGTTCTTGAAAAGCAGGTAAATCATCATGGCCATCTCAGACTATTGATTCGGTTTCTACAAAGTTAAAAAGCAAATTGTAGAAAGTTGTGATGAGAATCTGCTCCTTATCAACAAGAATAAAGGCTCAAAAACGTCACCCACTAAATTCCAACAATCTAAAATCCAAAAGAAGAAAAATGTCTTAAAGTAACCCTAGGAGGGTGTGTTTTTATCAGGAAAATAACTTGCCTTAAATCTGCTATGGAAAGAAGATACAAATTTATTTTTATTTAGTAACGCTTTCCATTTTTTATATCAAAGTCTCCTTTTTTATTTGCGTAAGTACAATCCCCACCAAAAAAAAGCTTCTAAGGAAAAAGAATCCTGTCTTTGATTAAAGCACAATGCTGAGTACAATCTTCAGTGAATAGAGTCCTCAATGAATGCATACTAAATGACAAAAAAAGCAGTAAAAGCAATCACCCCTAATGACATGTTACAACAAGATGGTACATGAATTCCTACGATTTTTTTTTTTTTTAATCCATTCAGGACAGGTAGATCCAGCTTTGGGGATCAGGAGACTCAGAGAGGATGACTTGCCCAAAGTCATACTTCATAAGTGGACTAGAAACCAAATCAACTGATTTATCTGCCCACTTTTAAAATTGTAGTGTTGGGGCGCCTGGGTGGCTCAGTTGTTAAGCGTCTGCCTTTGGCTCAGGTCATGATGTCAGGGTCTTGGGATCGAGCCCCGCATTGGGCTCTCTGCTGGGCAGGAAGCCTGCTTCTCCCTCTCCCACTCCCCCTGCTTGTGTTCACTCTCTCGCTATGTCTTTGTCACATAAAGAAATAAAATCTTAAAAAAAAATAAAATAAAATTGTAGTGTTCAAACACCCCACAGAGGTGATCTGGTCTCAGTTTCTCTCGTGACATAAGAATCCTATCAATAACATTCTTGACACGTGGTTATTTGGCCTCTGGTTAATAGTTCCAATGATTCACCCCTTTTATAAGGTCACCATTGCCATTTCTGAAATGTCTTCTTTACAATGAATCTAAATCTTCTCCCTAGTTATTTTTATACCCAGGTCCTGAGCTATAGCACATAACCTCCATAAAAAAGCTGGCCCCCCAAAGCTTTCTGAATTTCAAAGCTAAATATACCTTCCACCCATATGTTTTGTTTTGTTTTTAAGATTTCATTTATTTATTTGACAGAGAGAAGAGAGATCACATGACCTGAGCCGAAGGCAGAGGCTTTCACCCACTGAGCCACCCAGGCGCCCCCAGTGAGGTATATTTTACATAGTCTGGGGGAAAGGAGGATATATTATTTCAGAGTACCTGCTACTAACTGTGCCTGACATCCTTCATTTGATGCAATCCCTGGTAAGAAAGGCAGATCAGAATAAGCAGTGTGTGCTATGACTCCAAAGACTCCTCCTACAGACGGTGCTTCCTGAGCATGTGGGTTTGTAAAGAGGGGCCCAAATGTGAAACTTCAAAGACTCCTCTGTTGATAATTTTGTCCTCTAATCTTATCGAGAATCTTTCCACCTTCCTTGTTGTCATATCTAAAATGAACTAATCCTGGATTTCCCTGCTTATGCCCCATCTGAAGGTCATCTCAGGCTTAAGCTGGAGAGGGGAAGGGCAGAGTTGAGAGGGCACAGCATATACAAAGGCCCCCAGATGGGGAGGTTCTGGGGATCCCAGGAACAAGTGCCAGGTTGGGAAGGAAAGGGAGGGAACATGGTCAAGGAAGACCTTTCTGATGAGAAGACCTTTGAGTGAATGAGGAGCCACAGTATATATAAACATATAACTGATATTCATAAGTTGATTTCCTCTATTAAGTGTTATAGGAGGCATTAGAAACATCTTTACTGGGGACCTGGGTGGCTCAGTCATTAGGCATCTGCCTTCAGCTCAGGTCATGATCCCAGGGTCCTGGGATCGAGCCCCATATCGGGCTGCCTGGTCGGTGAGAAGCCTGCCTCCTCCTCTACCTCTCCCCCCGCTTGTGTTCCCTCTCTCACTTGCTTCTCTCTCTCCCTCTGTCAAATAAATAAATAAAATCTTAAAAAAAAGAAACACCTTTATTAAAAAGGTAGCATTACAAATATTTGGAGTTTAATGTCATCTATAGTCCCCTTTTCTGTGAAATTGCTTCAGTTCATGACAAATGCAAAAGAAAAGCAGTATGCATGTCTCTAACTTTTTAATAGAGAAGCGGCATTTCAGCAAATACATTTACAGATCGTTCTGTTTGTGAATCTTCATTTGATAGATACCATAATCATCTTTTTACATTTTTGAACCACAGTACATTTAAAAGGTGTTCTGGTTTGTGTGTTTTGTTTTGTTTTGTTTTCATTTAAAAGGGTCTTTATTGGGTCTTAAAAATGCCATGTAACTAAAAATCTACTGAAACAGTAGGAGAATCTCATTCAACATATACATTCATAGAGTTTCCTTTGTTTCCATTTGAAGTAGGCAACTGGGTTCTATCGAACCTCCTCATAGGTTAAGTTCACCTTGTTAAGGTTCACCTTGACCCAGGTAACCTGAAAGAAAAAACTAATACTGATACAATCTATCATCTTCCATCTTTCTCTAATATCCTGAGATGATGAATAATTCCAACCCTCAGGCTTTCAGGGGTTAATCTGATGTTCCTACAGATTGTCCCACTTCGAGCCTCAGTGCCAAAGGTGATCAGATGCCCTTGCCACACTGTGGACAAAAAGGCTGTAGAGAAGCTATTGTGCTTGGAAGAGTACTCCCTCAGCCCAGGCAACTCATTTACCCCTCAGGCTTTTGATCTGTTAGATAAAGAGGTTAGATTCTATAATCTCGAAGGCCCTCAAATGTTAGGCTTCTGTGAATTGTGAAAGACTTGGTTTTCTCCTTTACAGAGTTTTAGCATGACAGAAAGCCTGACCCCCCCCCCCCAAGGCTACTATAAAAAGTCCATCTTTCTCCAGTAAAAGGCTATGTCCTTTTAAGTAAATGTGACATACAGCTGGAAATTGGCATCCATAAAGTGGAGCACTGATTCATTTTAGTGAAAGCATCGTACAATTTCAATGGGGCACTGCTGCACAGAGACCAAGTGTCTACTCTAAGCATTGAACAGGAAGGAGGGGTGCAACTCTGGGAGGAAGGGCGCAGTTAGAGAACTCTGGGACGTGCAAGAAAATCCTGTGAACTCAAGAGCTGACGGGAAGGGAACTCAGACGGTCACAAAGGGAAAGGTAACTGTTTTCTCCTGGACTGCAGGCCCACACGTCCCTCTAAAGGCTGCCACTGAGACATTCTGTCTTCGTGCCTTGTCAACAGTTTTAAAGTCAAATTATGCGGGAGGTTTTTACTACAGAGTTGCCGTTCTCTTTCACAGGATAAGAAGATTCACTATAGAAACATTCATCTAACTGGTATAATAGAAATGGAGCCCAAATGTCACAATAGCCTTGAAAATCCAAAAATGATGGGTATTAAGAAGGGCATGTGTTGTGATGGGCACTGGGGGTCATACATAACCAGTGAATCGTTGAACACTGCATCAAAAACTAACATAGAGCCAACTATACGTTGGCTAACTGAACATAATCATAATTTTAAAAATCCAAAAATGTTTGGCTCTATGAGTTTAACATCCATGAGTTTAATTCACTAGATTGATGGGTTAATTAACCAATTATTTCGTATTATGATAAGAATGAATCCCATATCCTCCTCCATATTTCAGCAAGCTTTGGAATTTATGTACTCTGGCTCTGATTTTCTACTTCAGCTGAATTCTCATCCACCCCTTGATACGCTCCGCCATTTCTTTCCCCCAAGCTTTCCAAAGACCCAGACATGGAACTCCCTGGGGTCCCACTCTTCTTCCTGCTATAGAATTATTTAGAATTCTTGCAATTAGCAGAGCATTTTGAGAAATATGGTGGGTCCAGGGGAGGTGTTATTGCATAGAACTGCTCAGTCAACAATTTAACCTTTTGCTAAAAAAAAAAAACCTTTCTACTTTCTTCCCCGTAAGAATTTCATGGGGCCCTTCTATCTAGGTCCCTCATTTTTGCTTACTCTTCTCTACCCCTCTACTTCCCACAATGTCCAATAAAATTCTACATAACCTCCCTTTATTATTGAGAGCAATGCAAACCTTTCCACTCCCATCTTATAAATTTAATTTCAGGCCTATCTTTGAATAATCCAAACCAGAAGAGAGCCTGAGATTACCGCCTTTCCATAAAAATGATTGGCAGTTCATAGGTAGTCGTTATGGTTTTAAATAATAACATTTTCTGCTACAAATATATTCAAATATATGCTCTAAAGTGTGGATATCAATTCTAAACAAGAGTTAGTCGAAGAATATTATCATGACTTCTGAAATTTAATCAAGAGTGCATTATTCTTTATCTACTTAAATATAGTTATTCTCAAATTTCAGCACGCGTCAGAATCAGCTGGAGGGCTCGGTATGCACCAGATTGCTGCCCCATCTCCAAGGTCTTGGGTTTCAGTAGGCTCGGAAATTTGTACTTCAGCGTGTTCCAGGTGTGACTAAGACTCTGTTCCTTTAAATACCACTGCTTTACCGGCGGTTCTCACCCCTTCCACCGGAGCAAGGCAGGAAGAGCAATACAGTGCTTTTACTAACATAATGGCTGGAGCTTGCTGCTGAAGGTGTAGGTAGTGAATATGTTCACCTGTCCCCTTTCAGCCCACATATGGTGATGAATCATCCTGTTTCCACAGATTCTATTTCCTGTAAGATCTACTGTGTGAGGGCTGGTGTGGTCTGCATATTAATCATCGCTCCCAGACCCCTGTCATCACAGTAGCGAGAAGGATATGCTCAGGCCTTACATTATAAATGTGGAAGTGTTTAAAAGATGATGCTCATTTTCCATCACCATAGTTTCCCCTTAATCACCGTGATTGTTGCTGATTACTCCTGAATGCTGGCAGCAGAGAATATGTAAAGAGCGAGAAGTTTCAAGGAGATGAAAACAGTTGACACGGTAGGCGATGCTTCATGTGTTTAGCTTTAAGAAGCAGCAATGATTTCCACACTCTTCTGAACAGGTGACAGATGGGTGACTTCTGGCATCAAAAGGACTGAGCTCTGATTTGATAGCTGCTCCCACGACATCACTGAGAAAGCATTGTGAACGAGCGCCATAACCACAATTTGAGCCATGGTTCGGCATCAACTATTCAGTGTCTTCTCACCAGAGAGATTTCTCCTGAGATAGGCTACTTCTGCAGGATTCTTGAAATTTACCAGCCTAGTCAATAACCAAGCATAAGACATAAAGCCACACAGTGGTTGGCTCTGTAAGCAAAATTTGCAGCTGAAATTAAAGAACCACCTTCACGCTTCACTGTAGTAAGGGGAATTGCTCCTATGGCCATATCCCTGTCATATATCCTTGGTCACTTATTTAGTCATCTGCAGAGTCATCTTGAGGGATGCAGGACCTCATTGTTTATAAAAGAATGATCAACAAAACCCCTTTGTAGAGTGAGTTGACTTCCAAGCATCAGATCACATCAAGATATACAAACCACTCTTACTGCAGCAAAGAAAGCTAAAAACTAAAAATCTGATGATGTGTTTATTCTCCAGGCTGGGTCTAAATGTTTACATTAAAAAATTGACTTATAAAATTGATGTTTCTATACATCGGAAATATTTTAATACTTTAAATTGTCACTATAGATCCTTGTGGGGGAGGGCAGACTTTAAGATGTGTCCTTAGATAGTATTTAGTCAGTTTCTCAGACACTGGGTCTGTTAGAGATCTATTTGTTCTTTGTTCTCTTCATTCTTCTCTACTTCATTTAGCTGAGTGATCTGGGGCATGACTATGTAAAGAACTCTTGACATCCATGATACTCACTGACTTATTAGCCAATCATCAAACTTTACTGGGCAGATCCTATCTTAAGGACAGTGTCACACAAAAGGTACCCAAGACAAATAAGTGATGGTACCTGTCCTAACGAAGCCCATAGTCTGGGGTGGGGGTGGGGGGACAGACAGATATTTTCCTAGATGAACTATTATCAAATAGAGTATGGAAACAGATGGGTAAGTGCAGCACACTAGGAACAGCAGATAAGGAGAGACAAACTTCTTAGGGATGTGAAGAAGGCTTCAGATGGAGGCTTTGTCTGAGATGGGCTTCAGAAAATATAGCCATAAATGGAAGAAGACAAAGGTAGAGAAAGGAAAGATACTCACACAGGTTCTATCTTTTCTTCAATTTGCATCAAGGACAAATTCCTAAATTCCTCCGACAGAAAGTTGGAACTGTAGAATTTTATTTCATGTCTCCTTCCATTTCCATCTTTAGCCAATGTCAGGGGAATCTCTCTTGTAAATTACTAAAGACATGTTACAACTAAAAGCATAAACTAGAAGCACATAGCTGACCTGAAAGGGAGAGGAAATTAAGAAAAGAAACAGAAGACCTTTTCCTCCAATTCAGCATTATTTCCTACTTTTTCACCTAAATAATCTGATTAACCTAGTTTAACCAAAAAAGCAAGTGCTTAAATTTAGTTGAAAATGGTTTGTAATGGGGACTTTGGCTCTCTAACAAAATGATTTAAGATATGATTATGGGCCCTCTACATTATAATTTTAAATTATTGATTATTTAAAAAGCTGTTAGGAAAGGAAGTATGTATATTAACCTAGTTGTATCTGGTTCCTAGAGAAAAAGTCCTGAGACTTTTCTATAAAGGGAACTAAATCACAAAACAAACAAACAAAAAAAAAAAAAACAAGTAGAAACATCCTTCTGATTGGGGTAAGAGTTTATGACCATTTTCTACCAGATTAACTGTGAGCAACTAGACTAAGAAGTCAGATGAAAGGTCTGTTTACAATTAACTAACATGATGTGAATGCAAATCTTGCCTACGATGGGACTTAGCAAGCCCAATGGCTAATGGTCACAGCAACCTGATAAAGAATAAAAGATGAATGGAAAATATATCTCTTTCTTTTAGAAACTCTTCTAAAAGAATATTTGTCTTACTAAATTTGAACTGTCTTAATGACAAACTGTGTATCTTATTCTAAAAAGTGGATATGAAAGGACATCAGTGCTAACCTTCCTTACTTCTCTGATTGGCCATGGCATCCCATCAACCAGGTATTTTAAGTACCCTCGAAAGTTGGCTCTACAAATCTGAGGTCACGAACTAATAACAGACATAAGAATTCTATTTCCTTTAAACTTTCCTTCTTACGTGTTTGTCTTTCCCATCTAAAATTTCATCAAGAGGCACCTGGACAGCTCAGTTGGTTAAGTATCTGCTTTCAGCTCAGGTCACGATCCCAGGCTCCTGGGATCAGCCTCCCCTGGGGCTCCCTGCTCAACAGGGAGCCTGCTTCTCCCTTTTCCTCTGCCCATCCCCCCACCCTCACTCCCAGCTTGTGCTCCGATAATGGTCTCACTCTCTGGCTCTCTCTCTCTGAAATGAATAAATAAAATCTTAAAAAAAAAAAAACCCGTTTCATCAAAACATTATCAAAACCTTCCTGATCCTTTTGATTTCTGAACTCAAAACCAAATTTAATGCCCATACTGTACTACATGTTTTTAGATACAAAAATAGGGAATTCCATAACAGCTAATAATACTCAAAAGTAGTATTTCAAAGTGCTAGCTGGAAAACAATTTTGGTATATTAACTCTCCCATATTTTAAGTGAGATAGTGTCCTCAAACTTCAAACAACATTTTCCTTTCTTCAGTCAAAATAATTTTCTTGAATTAGGGGTGCCTGGCTGGCTCAGTCAGTAGAGCATGCAACTCTTGATCTAAGGATTGGAAATTCAAACCCCACATTGGACGTAGAGATTACTTAAAAACAAAATTTTAAAAGTCTAAAAAAGAAAATGCATATCGAGTCTTAATCAATTCACTATTCAATTTTAATATTTATAGCCATTAAAAGGCCACAGCTTTAAAATAAGTCTCTAAAAATCTTTTCCCACTGTGAAATCAATTAAGTTCTAATATTGATAAATAAATAAGATAGATTAGCATAAAATAGAAAAGAATAGAAGAAAAATTAATAGACTATATTGTTGGTAGCAATAGGAAATATTGATTTCTGAAGTTTTATTTCAATTTTGTGTGTGTGCATGTGTATCTATACTAGATCATGAGGTAAACCGAGTCATGGCCAAAAACTTTGGAAAAACACTGTTCTAAAACATACTGCAAATTTTATTGCATTTATTGAGAAAAAGCATTGCATGTTGATGGGTAGACAGTCATTCATGTCTATATCTTAGAGACCATGTACGATGTGTAGGCCGGCCACTACACTCAGCCTGTGAGATGAAAGAAGCCACTTCTATAGAAATTGCTTACACTATGTTGAATCTAAAAATTGTCCAGCTGAACACTTGGCAATTTGTTGGTAGAGCAATTTGCAAATACCTATCTTTAGCTTTCATTCAGCCATGTGGCTTGCATTTATGAAGACTAATTTATAAAGACACCATGATAGAAACCCAGAGAAAAATGGTGAGCAAAAGAGTCATGAGCCCTATCATGGGACTTACAGTCCAGCAAATGTTAATCAAATATACACACAATTAAGGTCTAATTATAGCTGTTATATGCTACAAAGAGTGACAAAAAAGATAACGAGTAAGCTTCACTTGGTTGAGAAAATAAGAATATAAATTATTAATATCATGACATTATTAATCATATAGAGTATCCTATAATAATATATTTAACTGATATGAACCATATTTAAGTGATATTAACTTTCGTGAGGAAACGATATTTTAACTGAGATCTTAAGGATGAGAAGTAATTAACTACATAAAGTAGTGGGCACTGAGGGCTGGGGAATGAGAATAACATTCCAGGCAGAGGAAATAGTAGGTACAAATGTCCTGTGACAGGAGGCAGCAGGGCACATTTCTATTTACTGAAGAAATGGTAAGACAGCTGTAGCAGAGACCACAGTAGGAAGCATCTTGTGAAATGAGGTTGTAGGGATAAGTGAGAGCAAGACCATGCAGGAACTTGTGACATGTTAAAGATTTTGATCCTAACACAGGGGGCAATACATAATCAAATTTCTGTTTTGAAAAGATTACTCTGGCTACAGTGTGAATAAAGCTTAATTGAGGAACAAGAATGGGATGTGAGAAAATAAATCTGGAGATTATTCTAGCCTGTAACAGCAATCCCTAGTGCAGTCCACCTGGAAGATTCTGCTGGCTTGGCCTACTGTGTCTGACCAGATGCACTCGTGATGAAGAGGAGCTATTAAGGGTTTGGAAAAACAGACGGGTCGACTTGAAAGGGTAAGGAAAAGAGAAGCACTGTCAGGATATGACCTAAGTCTCCCACTTATATAGACTTGGGGGGGACAGTGGAGATGTGAAGAGGATCTTAAATTGAGCAAGGAATGTGTCCTAGAGGCAAAGGGGAGATTTTTGGACAGGATCTGTGGTGTTCAGAGGAAAGGTATAGGCTGAAGATCCTGACGTTTGAGTCAGCCGCACTGTTGCAGGTAATTGACAACAGGGCCATAGATGAGATTACTTAGGGGGCAAAAGTATAAAGTGACAAGAGATGAGAGGGAAAGTGAGGGGCAGGGAGAAAAAGAGAGGTCAAGGGAGTAAAAGGGGGACGGAAGAAGCAGCACAGGGACTAAGCCCACAGGATGAATGGCTCAGCAAAGCAGAGAAGGAGCACACAGAAAGTATGAAGGAAAACCATGTGCTAAAGGCAAAGGAAGAGACCAGTTTAAGGAGGCGGTGGCCATCAGATGGAACGCCATTTAGAAGTTAAACAAAGTAAGGACTGAAAAGTATTCTTTAGATTTTGGACATCGAGGGCATCAGAGATCCTGGTGATCACAAAAGAGAGTTTTTCCTATATAAATATTGAGAGTTTCAAAGCTCAAGATTATGAATGAAAATCACAAATAGTATTCTGTATCAATGGCCTATTACTAGTACCCAATGAAAGGGTAAGCACCAATCTCTTCTTGTAGCAAAAGTATAAACAACAACGCCAACATTTGTTCATCTTTTTTTCCATGATTGCTCATATCCTCTTGCCCTTAGTTATGGTAAAACAGGACTGAAAAACAAAATATGAATGGCACATAAACATTTACTTTTCATCTTAATACAAAACATAATGTTTCATCTCAATAGAGTTCAAATTTCTCTGACTCAATATATTCAATGTCTTTCATGACCACAATTCAATCTGATTTGACAGCTCATTAAAAACATTCTCTATTTGCTGTTGGATGAATGATTTCATAAATTGCATACATGATCTAGACCCTAAAATACTGAAAGGGCCATGATTCTGATGAGCAAACATATGCCATTTTTAGTTCATTTTTATTGTGCATACTTGCAAACTTATTCAAGTTTACGACTAGAGTTACATGAGGACTTTTATAAATATTCTGTATAGCTCGAATATGTCACACATAGAAATTTAAATTCCAAAGTTGGTTGAGCATAGCTGCAACCCAAATCAGAAGAGGAAATGTTTATTGGAGTACATTTTCAAAGCACAGAAATTACACCACATCTCAAAAGAAATCATTCAGCCAACAACAAATGGAAAGTGACTTTTTTTGAGAATGCTCTTTAATCTAAAAAAAAAATCCAAAATAGTCATATATTCATTGATTCCTTTTGTCAATATTTATTGAGTGTTTACCTATTGTTGGGCACTAGGCCAAAGGTATGAAGAGACTGACATGCTCCGTGTGTGAGGAAAACTACAACCGTGCCAAGACTATGAAAGAAAACATCAGGAGGTAGGCGGAGTGATCTGACTCACACTTGGGGGCTGGAGAATGGTGACTTGGGACCTACTATTGCGCCCAACCCTTTGAAAGCATCATGAGGATTCTCTCATTTGATCCTCGTAGCAATTCTCTGAATTGGGTAATAATAACATTATTCCCATTTTAAGACAAGAACACTAATACTTATAGTGACGTTTGGTTTTGCTTGTTTTAAGCATAAGTTAAAATGCTCATCAAGAAAATTTAAACTCGGCTCAACAAAAGAAGAGAGCAGGCAATCACGAACGTAGCGGGTCATGATTTTGTTACTGTGTTGGTGCTCACAGGTCCCCTTGGCTTCTAGTGAAGACTCTATCCCCTCCAAAGATGATGGACGAAGGATCTAGTACTATGAAAGATGAGAAAACAGAAAGAGAGAAGCTAGAATAAAAGTAGACAACACTGAGTGACACGGGGTCACCCTGCGCCAGCCACCCCACAATAGACCAAATTGAAAATGTGACACACACGTCCGCTGCAGCCTCAGTAACGAGCATCTGGCCCTCCTCACCTCCTACAATAAAACTTTATGCTCCAAACGTGGTCTTTTTGCTCAACAGATTACAGTACTTCTTCCTGACTCCCAAATCTGTTAAAAAAAAAAATACCGTCAAAACGCATCTTATTTGCAGCTGTCACAACACTTCTCTCTCAGAATTCTCCGCTGATTCCCCTGAACAAAGTTCACATTTCTCTTACTGGGTTTCAAAGCCTCCTCTTCATGCGGGCTTTGCCTTTATCACCTCTCTGGCTTTATTTACCACTGTCGGTACATTGGCCTGGTCCATCTAAATCCCCTGTCTCATTTCTTCCCTTCTCCTAATTCTTTCCTCATGACATCTCGACTCAGTTCCTTCTGCCAGGAACGACTTCATAGCTCTTAACTGCCGCTCTCACCCAGAAACACTGGCTGCCGAGTTCAGCAGTACTTGGGAACACAGACTCCTTCCACCTTAATCGCATAGAGAAGTGAGTTTCGAACTCTTTTAGCTATCTAGTCCTCTCGGCAGTGAAATCGTTTCCAGAATCCAGTCATTCAAGGACTCCTAGGGGAAGGGAGGGTGTTTAGGGCAGCCAAGTGGAGTGGGACCCCACTCCTGCCCCAACCACAGCAGCTCCCCAAGTGGATTCAGGGTGTGGAGACCATCAATCAGTCCCCAAAGCACGACCTACTGAGGGAAGCTTTTCGTAAGTCAAATCACACATGCAGAACCCCTAAAGTGCTTGAAGAGTGCTTGAATACCCAATTTCATAAAACAAGAGTATTGGCCACTGAAACAAATACTAAAGCACGTACTTCTGTGCTGGGCACTGATTTAAGCACTTGGACTACCTCAGTGAGAACAAAGGTCTCCTGCCTTGAGGAGTTGCAAGCAAGCATGGAAAAGACACATATTTTAAAATGTGTATAATGAATATATAAACTATATAATTTATGAGAAGGTGATAAGTGCTACTGGGGAGTGGGAAAAATGGGGAGGAGAAAAGAAGATTGGGAGTTCCGGGTAGTGGGGCAAGAGGGACAGGCATGCTGCAAGGGCCAACAAAGAAGGCCTCCTGGATAAAGTGCCGTTTAAGCAAAGCCCTAGAAGAGGTAAGGGGCTTAGGCATGAAGATATGTGAAGGGAGGGGTGGTGCTATCTGGCTTTAATTGGTACCTTTTCCTGAACCACTGACAATGCTCCAGACAAACCACCTAATTGTCTTGCACTACACACACACTCCCGTTATATGTGAAACTCTAAGAGGCTGGTATTACTATTGTTTGCATTTTACAGATAAGGATGCTGGGATCTGGAGCAGCGGAATCACCTGGAGGGCTTGTTAAAAGGCAAGACTGCTGAGCCTCATCCCCTAAGTTTCTAATCTGGTAGACTGGGATTCAGTCTGAGACTTCGCACTGCTAACACGTTCTCGGGGCCACGCTGATACTCCTGGGTCCCGGGGCACACTCGGAGTGCCGTAAAGGAACACGGTAATCGCAGCAAAACGTTTCTGTCTCCAAACCCCCATATTCTGGTCTCGGTTTTATAGTTCCTCTTTCAAATAACAGCACCTTCTTCCAGAAGTTTCCATTTACCATATGAAACTTCAGATTGGAACCCTATTTACCATCTCAATAAGCCCCAAAGCAAAATGTATATCATATATAGAGTATATATTTATAAATAAATGTGCAGTTCTTTTAAAAAAGGATCATTTGCTAATAAAATGAAAGCACTACCAGGGCAAGAATACTATCTATATTATTCACTGCAGAATTCTTAGCACCTGGAAGAGCACCTGGAAGAGTACTAAGTACTTAGTAGATAGCTTCTGCATAAATACTATCACAAATCTTCCGTTTTTTTTAACCTTTAATTTTACAATAATTTTAGGTTTACAGAAGAGTTGTGAAGACAGCGTAAAGAATTCCCACATACTCTCCAAGCAGCTTCTCTTATCGCTAACATCTTCAAAAACAGTTATCAAAACTGAGAAATTAACATCGATTCAGTACTACTAACTAACATTCGGACTTCATTCAGATGACGCAGCTTTTCCACAAATTTCATTTCCGGTCCAGGAGTGCCTGCTGCATTTGGTCACAGTCCCCATTTCCTCTCCTCTGCTCCGTGACGGTCTCTCGGTCACTCCTGGTTTTTCATGACCTTGACACTTATAAAGGAACCTGCTCAGGTATTTTGTAGAATGTTCTTCAATTTGAGTTTTTTCCTGTTTGGTTTTGGCTTTCACCCATGAATAAACTAGAATTCTGGATCTGGTGGGGAGAATGTGATAGAGGTAATGTCCTTATTTCATCCTATCAGGGATAGGCGATACGACTTGGATTCAGCACTGGTGATATTGAACCTGATAACTTGGTTAAGGAGGGGTGGGCCAGGTTTCTCCACTATGAAGTTCCTATTTTTCTCTTTCCATAACTTCAGAAGATGAGTCACTGAGTCCAGGCTCCAGGGAAAGAGAACTGAACTCCACTTCTCGAAGGGAGGCATGTAAAGGAGTTTGTGGACATATGTTAATACCACCGCGGTACCTAATAAATATTTGAGTGGGGAGATAGTTTGAAGTTATGTACATAATCTTATTTCTCCTCAAATTTTCTGAGACGAATCTTGTATTTTTGCTGAGTCCCAGAAATCAGCTGTCCCTCCTCTATAAGAGAATGGTATTTAGAAACCATCTGGGTGCTGGGTATACTTGTTGATACTGGAATGTCCCCCCCCCCCCAGCAAAAGAACTATGTAACACATGCATATATACTATGTATCTCTGTACTTATTTCTGTATCTGTATGTATATTGATTAAAGTAAACACAAGTTCCCAATAAGATTGTTGACTCAAATCTATTACCATGGAGTTCGTTCTAGACCTTCTCTCTTGCTTATTCATAACTTCTTCCTCTGATAGGGAGAAACCTGGTGTTGTGGGTTGAATTGTGTCCCTACAGAAATTCATATGTTGAAATCCTAACCCCCAAAACTTCAGACTGGAACCCTATTTGAAGATAAGGTCTTTAAAGAGGTAACTAAAATGAGGTCACTAAATGAATTAGAATGAGTCTTTAGGGTGGGGCCCTAATCCAATAAGACTAGTGTCCTTAAAGGAAGAGGACATTTGTACACAGGTCCACACTGAAGGAGGACAATGTGAAGACACAGGGAGAAGAGCTCTACCCACAAGTCAAGTAAGAGAGGTCTAGAACGACCCTTCCCTTGTGGCCCTAGGAAGGCACCAGCTCTGTGGACACCATGATCTCAGACTTTCAGCAGTTACAATTAAATAACCAATACCGATACATTATTATTAAGTAAAATCTGTACTTCAAGATTTCCTTCACTTGAACCTCACATGTCCTTTTGCTGTTTCAGAATTCTATCCAGGTTAACATATTGCATTTGGTCATTATGTCTCCTAAGGCCACTCGTGGCTGTGAGAGTTTCTTGGACTTCCCTTGTTTTTGATGACCATGACAATTTTGAGGATTGCTAACCATGGTATGTTGTAGAATGTCCTTAAGTTGGGATTTGTCTGTTTTTCTCATGATGAGAGTAAGGTTATGGGTTTGAGGGAGGAAGATAAAAGAGGTACATTTTCATCACATTATATCAAGGGTATGCACAATCAACATGACTTATCACTACTGATATCTACCTTGATCACATGGCTGAGGTAATGCTTC
>CM052807.1:75948583-75964880 GCA_028533885.1 Nasua narica
ACAGATGATTTCCAGAAACCATGAAACAGCCTTGAATTTACATGTCAATCTGCTATGGATGTATGTGCATTTTTGATGGGAGAGCGTCCATGGCTGCCTTCCTAGTCTCAGAGGAATCTCTGGCCCCCCCAAAGGGGGCTACAGGGAGAGGGAAAGATAAAAGAAAATGAGACACCATAGTAGTATTAAAGCTAGCTCTGAAACATCACATAACTACTGAGATGAAAGCAGACCTTAGGGCCCCCAGGACTCATTTCTATTCCAATACCACCTGTGTATTTTCACACCGCTTCAATTTCTTCCTAAAAACATAGCCCCTCATTCTTCTTCTATAAACACAGTAACATGTATTTTTTATAAATCTATATGTCATGTAAAATGATGTCATTTTCAGGAGTACTATGGTTGGAAGTATTTTTTAATGCATTCTTTAATACCACTAACAAAAATAAATAAATAAATACACTTTTCTAGTTTATTCAGAATCTTGGGATACTTATTCATTTTTCTGACTGCGATGACAACTTTTTAAAAAAGGAAAATGCATTCCAATCCCCTTCTTGCAGTCCGCTGAAGACATCTGCAATTCCATGGCTTCAGATCCTGCTGCCTCCATATCAGAAGAGCATATTTTAAAAAGATTTTTGAATTCATCTTACTCAATCAAAGGATCTACGGTCTGTCAAGTCATCTGACCTCTATTGACCTAAAGCAAAACATCACAGCTATGCTGGTGTTTATCCTACTTTCAAAAAGCTCCAGAAAAGATCATCTTATTACCTTGAATGGCAATTCATTCCAATGCCGTTCAATAAAAGACCTGGTATAACATAACACTAAACTAATTTTATAGATAGCATATTGACTTTTCCCAGGGTATATATCAAGGACGAGTATATCATCTATTCGGATAGCTGTGGCTTCTCTTTACCACCATCCTAATTTAATCTAGGCATTAGAATTATGTAAGAGGACCCTATGGCATACTGAATATTCACGTCTAGAGTTTTCCTAGATTCCAGGGTTTGAGGGCATTCTTTTTTCTTTCTCTTCATTTCTTTTCCTCTGTTGTTTAAATATTAAACATGCAGCTTCACTGGCTACAATATAAAAATTTTAAACAAACAAGCGAAAAAGAATACCCATCCTGACATTACTCCTTACCTGTAGGTTACTTTTATAACAGTTGACTAAAAGACAGAGCATGCAAGATCTGAATCTATCTTCTTGCAATTAGATCTTTCTGCACAAACTTTAGAGCATTTAAAGTTTTTCCAGTTCTAAAGAAAGGAATAACCATGAGATATGAGCAAAAGTTCTTCTAAATCATCATGAGTGGCAGCACCCGGAGTCAGTTTGATCACTGGAGTCTAGAGTTGGCTCTTAAGAACTGTGCTGTGACTCTGTCGATTAATACTAACAGATGTCTATTTTACTATGAAAGACCAAACACAGAATCAAGCTCCATTTCACCACCTAAAACACTGCCTCCCTGGACCTCCAAGACCCCCATCAGATCCAAGCTAGCCCATCTCCCTATTCTGTCTGCTCTTGACCTCTTTTATTCTCAACTCAGCAGCCAGAGGGATGCTTTCAAAACACGGATCATGTTATTGCTCAGCACATCCCAAATGCTTCCCATTGCACTCAAAGAAGCCAAAATCCTTACTATGCCCCACAAAGCTTTCCAATTCAAGTCTTTACTCAAATGTCATCTTCTCCATGCACTGACCCATTTAAATCTCAACCCTTACCCCCAAGACACGTACATGTCTTACCTTCTCACCTGCTATACTGTTTTTCTTTAGTTCTTAAAACTATTTAATGTATTTGAGATTGTACTTATTCATCATATTTGTTGACTTACTTATGTATCTCCCTCAACCAGAATATAAGCTTCATGAAGGCAGGGACTTGAAGATCTAGAACACCGCTGAGCATTTAATAAGTAGTTGGTGCATAAATCTATAGAACAGGTTCATACACAGGATGAAGAAAAAGGTAAAGCAAATATGATCATAATTTCTGCACTGTCTAAATGCAAATCCTCATTTAAATACCAGTATTATCCTCTGGAATCCTTAAAAAATAGAGATATAATTTTTGTTATAAAGTAGTCAAAATGCTCATTATAAAAAATCAAAATGAAGTCTTAACGAAGTGTCTGGTACATAGTAAGAACTCAACAACGTTTTGGGGTGCCTCAGTGGTGCAGTCAGTTAAGCACCCGACTCTTGGTTTCAACTCAAGTGGAGATCTCAGGGTCATGGTTCTGTGTTGAGCGTAGAATCTCCTTAGGATTTTCTCTCTCCCTCTGCCCCTCCCCATCCCCTCCCCTGTGTGTGTGCTCTCTCTCTCTTTCCCTCCCTCAAAAAAGAAAAAAAAAAAAAGAACTCCATGATTGTTTTCTATTACTGATTCTTCGCACAGACTTTCCTTAGGATAAACTCTTGAAAAGTGCAATGATGGGTCATAGAGAGAGATGTACAGATTAAGTTCCTAATAAAGTGTAATCTTCAGGGCCCATCATTTGCTAGACCCTCTTCCAAGACATGAAAGAGTCCTCAAATTATATTCACGCGGCCATACGTTTTTGTAAAGTTTGTAAAATAAGACCTTTAACTGCATCTATTGTGACTGCTGTTGCCTTCCACTCCACTTTCCCTTTCATCAGGCTTTCCCTTTTATTGAGCGGCTCTGGGGTAGCCATGGGCATTTCTGGATTCCAGCAAGGACAAATTGATTTGGGAATTATATTTTAGTTTACAGTTTACATATGGACTTTGAGGTCCCTTCCAAAGATAGTTAGTGACAGCTATTCCAGACTAGAAATAGCCAGGAATATTCCTACTGCCCATCATTCCAACTCGCCCTCCAAAACTAGAGGTCAAAGCACAAGAAGGCCTCTTGCCAAGCCTGGCATCAGAAGTATGTGGATAGTGGAGAACAAACAAGATTGGAAATGTACAGAACCAAGAGCTAATATGTAGCAAATTCTTCCGATCATCAAGTGTCTGAAATTGTAAGCAAGGGATTAGATTCTGTTTTCGTCAGTGCTTAGACTAAACGGAAAGAATCCTGCGTCTGGGGCACCTGGGTGGCTCAGTTGGTTAGGCAACTGCCTTCGGCTCAGGTCATGATCCCGGAGTCCCGGGATCGAGTCCCATATCGGACTCCCGGCTCTGCGGGAAGTCTGCTTCTCCCTCTGACCTTCTCCCCTCTCATTCTCAGTCTCTCTCTCTCTAATAAATAAATAAAAATCTTTATAAAAAAAAAAAAAGAATCCTGCGTCTGGGCTCTATTCAGTAATAGAGTTATTCAACTATAAACACACCAAACCTAGAGCAGTACTACAAACAGCAAATAATGTGTGTGAACTTTCAAGTTTTATGACAATGATAAAAAGAAATGTCCATCTACCATGTGAGAAAACTTAATTGCCTTTCTTGTGCCTTTGTTGAAAATAACATGAAATCGGTGTCACATGAAAAGACAATCAAAGAGTAACCAAAATAATGTGAGGGATAAAATACGACAGAAGAATGTCAGGAAGTTAATTACTAAAAATGTGAATAAACGTAATAGGTACATTCTGTTCAAGGGAGAAACATGGAGACCGGTTAGGAGGCTATGCTCATGACTTGAGAGAGAGAGAGACACAAGACCAGAAGGGGAGGTGGCAAAAAGCTGCGAATCCATTTTGGTTGTTAGCAGTCAGCAGACATACATAGTGATGCATTCGGAGACAGTCGTAGCAAAGCTGTTATGAGCCAAGCCCTGGGCTCAGACTGACTCAAGTTTGCCACATTGAGATGGATTCTGATGTTTATGGTATTTACCAATTTCATAAATCGTTGCTACGTTTTCCTCATTAAGACTATTTCATTTCAGGGGCACCTGGGTGGCTCAGTGGGTTAAAGCCTCTGCCTTCGGCTCGGGTCATGATCTCAGGGTCCTGGGATCCAGCCCAGCATCAGGCTCTCTGATCACCAGGGAGCCTGCTTCCTCCTCTCTCTGCCTGCCTCTCTGCCTACTTGTGATCTCTCTCTCTGTCAAATAAATAAATAAATAATCTTTTTTAAAAAGACTATTTCATTTCATACCCAATTCTGTATTCATAGCTTTAGAATCTTTTTTAAAAAGAATCCACCCCCGCAAAAAAATACAAAATATCACCCTGCCTCAGGCTCCACAAATCTTATAACCACCCTGGCTCAGAGTAGGTACGTTTCAAATTTTGATACCAGCTGCTTAATTTCCCACTAGAAAGATTACAGCAAATGACAGTCCCGATCCCTTAAAACGTCATCAACATTAGCTATTATTATTCCTTCTAAACTTGGCCACTCTCATAGAAGATATTTCAATTTGTGATTCTTTGATTCCTAGTAACACTGAACATAGGTCCATATGTGTATTGCCTATTTGTAAATCTTTCGTTAAAGACAACTTGATCCAGCCCTTCGCATTTTTCTACCAGAAAGGTAGTCCTTGTCTCTTGACTGACACATGCTTGGTAAGTGTCAGATATTGTTACTGTGGGTACTGGCACCACTGATCTGGTACATATATTTCATTTAAACATTTTAACTCTAAGTGTCCTGCTTCTCCCACTACAGAGTAAGTTCCTTTTAAAAAAAAAAAGATCTTATTTATTTATTTGACAGAGAGAGAGAGATCACAAGAAGGCAGAGAGGCAGGCAGAGAGCGAGGGGGAAGCAGGCTCCCTGCTGAGTAGAGAGCCCGATGTGGGGCTCGATCCCGGGACCCTGAGATCATGACCTGAGCCGAAGGCAGAGGCTTCAACCCACTGAGCCACCCAGGCACTCCCCCAGAATAAGTTCTTAATAGGCAGGAAAAGTCCTTGATGAGCAGATACATACTTACTATACTATATATTATATTTAACATCACTTACCTAGTATAGAACCAATGTGTTTTTTAAATCTCAGAATGGTTGACACATAATACTACATTAGCTTCAGGTGTGCAATGTAGGGATTTGACTTTTCTGTATAGTACGCCAGGCTCGCCACAAATGTGGCCCCATCTGTCACCATGCCACGCTGCAATACCACTGACTGGACTCCCTATGCTGTTACTGTCCTCCTCATGTCCTAGTCATTCCACGACTGGAAGCCTGTACCTCCCACTCCTCTTCAACCAAAGTTCTTTAAATGAGTAGTGTTTGAAAGAAAATCAAAACCCCTTCAACCCCTCCACCACCATCCTCACCTCTATCACCACCACCATCTTCATCACCACCATCCTCACCTCTATCACCACCACCATCATCACCATCCTTACCTCTATCTCCACCATCCTCACCTCTATCACCACCACCATCTTCATCACCACCATCCTCACCTCTATCACCACCACCATCCTCATCACCACCATCCTTACCTCTATCACCACCATCCTCACCACTATCACCACCATCCTTACCACTATCACCACCACCATCATCATCACCACCATCCTTACTACTATCACTACCATCCTTACCACTGTCATCACCAGGATCACCACTTCTGTAGTTGGAACAGCTAAATCCATTCACTCACTAGGAGTTAAATACAAATGTCTCACTGGATGTCTCACATGTCTGGCTAAAAGAGTATTCCACTGTCAGACTTTTAAATGAACATCAGAAGGCTGTGTCTTCATTATTTCCACTCACCTCCACTCTCCTTGAGCTCTTCCAAACTTCCTCTGTATTCTCATAGTTCTCTTTTGTCCAAACCTCAGATTCCTAAAACTCACACACACACATAGATACATTCATGGTTTATGAACCACGAGCTAATGAGAAATCTGAGAAACAAATTCTATGTTTTAAACTGAACATGAATTGTGGCTAATTCTGACCCCCACTGAGGCCTTTGAATACACTTAGATGATGATAGAAAATATAATTTCAGAAACAGAAGCAGGTTCTTAATTACAAGGAACATCAATGGACAGCTCCCAGAGAAAGATTCCTCAATTTTGATGCAATTATGAAAAAACAAAATATAAACATGAGCATTCCCAAATCTCCCATGCTTAGGATCAGGTCAAATTTTCATCAAGATACATCAGTAAGCCTACAAAATTTAAATTTCTTCAGGAGAAAAATTATCTTAAGAAAAGTCTGAAAGTCCATTAAGTTCTATAACAGATCTTTTTAATTTTATATGTAACATAAATGGAGCACAAAAGTACACAAGTAATTAAGTATAGAGCTTGATGAATTTTCATAAAATGAGCACTCTCAGATCATCAGTCCCCAAATTATGAGACAGAGCACTACCAGAAGCTGGGGAGCCCTCACTGTGCCCGTTCCACATCACCACATTTCCCCAAAGTACACCACTAGTCTTACTTTTAACATTATAGGTTAGTTTTGCCTATGTTTGAACTTTATATAAATGGTAGTTAATCACTATATACTTTTTTGTATCAGGCTTCCTTCTTCTCCTAATTATGTTGTTCCAAATAATAATAATAGTGCAAACACTCATGTTGTGGAATACACCACTAAAGAATGCTTTCCCTTAGTCACTATAGTTATTTCCAGCAATGGGGCTCTTTTTTCAATAAAGTTTTATATTTTAGACTTTAAATCCAAACCCAGAAACTACCTCAACAGAAGTTAATAAGTAAATTCAACTGGGGAATGGAGGAGAGGAGTGATCAGGATGATTTTCTAGTAAAGTACCTATTCACACATACAAAAAGTAACTACCTTTTATTATCCTAAAAAAGTAATAATAAAGCCCTATACTCTAAGATTTCTGAAAGTCTGGATGCCTGGATTGCTCAGTCAGTTGAGCGTCCAACTCTTGGTTTCAACTCAGGTCCTGATCTCAGGGTCGTGGGATGGAGCCCCCTGTCGTCAGGCTCCATGTTCAGTAGAGAGTGTGCCTGAGACTCTCTCCCTTTCCTTCTTCCCCACCTCCCCTCCAATAAATAAATACGTCTTTAAAATTTTTGAAAGTTTGATTGAAAAGGAATTCTACACTACCCTATGACCCAGCAACTGCACTACTAGGTATTTATCCAAAGGATACAAACATAGTCATACAAAGGGGCACCTGCACCCCAATATTTATAGCCGCAATGTCCACAATAGCCAAACTGTGGAAAGAGCCCCAATGTCCATCAACAGATGAATAGATACAGAAGATACGATACACATACACGTGCGCACACGCACACACACACACACACAATGGAATATTATTCAGCTATCAAAAATTGAAATCTTGCCATTTGCAACAACATGCATGGAGCTAGAGTGTATGATGCTAAGTGAAATAAGTCAGTCAGAAAAAGACAAACATCATATGATTTCACTCATATGTGGAATTTAAAAAACAAAACAAATGAACGTAAGAGAAGGAAAGGAAAAATAAAATAAGATGAAAACTGAAAGAGAGACAATCCGTAAGAGACTCTTGACCAGAGAGAACAAACTGATGGGCGCAGGGGATGGGCTAAGTGGGTGATGGGCATTAAGGAGGGCACTTGTTGTAATGAGCCTTACATGTAAGTGATCAATCACTGAACTCTACTCCTGAAACTAATACTCCACTATGGGTTAACCAACCTGAATTTAAATAAAATCCTGGAAGACAGGTATAGATATATAGACAGATAGATATATAAATGGAATTCAACAGAAACTGACTGTTGGAACTTCTGAATTGTAGATCAAATCAATACACATATGGCAAAATCACATCAGTTTGATTGACTTACTTTTAGTTATGTAATTTGAGGCGACCATTCCCTGTCCCCCATCGACCACTGTCTTGGGTAATTCTGTTAACAGCTCCAATCTTCCTCAAACTGGTCATACTTTTCCCGAAGAGGCAATGTTTCTGTAAGTTTCCGGGCTCCGTGCCTCACACTTCAACATCCCTTTCTTTCATCTGTCTCAGACCAGCTGTCTTCTATTTTCCCCCAACCATTAAATGTTACTAGATTAAAGCAAAAAGTATTTGCCTCAAAAGCTAAGATAAAAAATAAACAAAAACAACGAAAGAGAAACAAAAACCTCTATTTTTAAAATACCGCATTTCCACCAGATGGCTCATTTTTCTCTTGTGCAATGACATTTTCATTTTCTTTAACTTGATTTGACTTCTAACCAAGTTCATTCTTAAATTACAGGCAGCTAAGCCTTTGAAAATTTTATCTGCAGCTTTCAGGATCCACGGGGACAAATGGCAAAGTGGTAGACTGTGACAGGGCCACAGCTCAGACCACAGAAGCCGGCCAAGCTCTGTGCCTTCGGCAGCATGCCCCCACTCTTCTGTGCTAGGTCAGTAGCTTTACACCATCTGGGGTGCTGCCCCGGGATATATGATTGACTAAACCTGCTGTGATCCCATGTGTGACTCTTCCCAAGGAATTAAATAGAAAATACATTGCCCTCCCTAAACAGCAATAAATCCCAAACATTTTGATCCCCGTGACGCCACTTGAAGATTCACACAAACCCCTAAAGCCACAAAGCTTCTCCTCTATTTAACAAAAAAAAAAGGAAGCAAACAACAAAAGAAAAATGTCTCATCTTAGAGGTACCATTGCTACGAGATAATTCTGGAATTGCTTTTGCTTTTATATGAATTCAAACATTTTTGGAAAGGTGGAAAGAAATTCAAAGAATGAGTGGACCCAGGGGTGAAAGTGACTTGCCAAGCCGGTTTACGTGGCCAGAGCCCGTACCTGCCAGCACTACAAAGTTAGTCCGAGCTCTACACTCCAGTCTTCACGAACTCCTAAAAACATGTTCTAAGGCTCCATGTCTCCACTCTGAGAGATACCGTGTTATGGGCTGGATTGTGTCCCCGAAAAGATACCTACCTGTACCCACGAACGTGAATATGACTTTTTATTGGGATACAGGGTCTTTGTAGATATAAACCAAGTTAGAATGAAGTCATAAGGGTAAGCCCCACCGCGATAGGACTTACATGAGAAAAATGCCGAGTGAGACACACAGAGACGCCTGTATCCAGAGACAGAGACCGGACTGATACAGTGCAAGCCAGAGCTCGGCGCAGAGTCACAATCCACTACCATGCACTAAATTTGCTCAACTCTGAGTTCTCCATGATGAGATGAAATACTGAAAACTTAATCCATTTGCTTTTGCAAAGCATTTTGTACTTATATTTGAATGTGACTGGCACTCCAGGAATTCATTATACTTCAAAAAATAATAGCTACCGTATCCTGAATGGTCTACCGTGGGCCAGGCACTCCGCTAAGAATTTGTACACATTACCTCATTTAATTAGTACAACCCTGTGAAATAGTAATACTATTATCCTTCTTACATAAAGGAGGAAACTGAGGCAAAACACAGTGCATTTGCTCAAGGTCACACAATTAGAAAGCAGCACAGCCACAGTTTGAGCCCTAGCTAACCCTAGCAGTCTGTGACCAGACTAGTGACCAGCTTGCAACCGCCCCTATTACAAATCCACACTGGATAAAGTTTTGACTTCTTAGCTTATCTACGTTACTATTTCTACTCAGTGTCTTTTGTCTTTCCCCATGCTTCCTGCCTTGCTCTCCATTATCCCACTTTGGTCATTGGCCAAATTACCCCTAAGCAGTATAAAGGACCTATGCATAGCTAAGCTGAGTCCTTCCTGAAAATGTGCAGTTTCCTACTTTTCCTAGGGCAGAGAGGTTAAGTATTTTTATTTAAAAGGCCTTCTCTCCCAATTGAATCAGAGTCAACAAAACTCTTATTTATGTCATCCAAGCACTTAAGCAGAGAAGGTGATAATGTCAGCAAGTCTTCTTTCCAATGCTTAATGTATGTAATGCCTGATCAGGAGTTGGCCATACACTAGAGTGGTTTTTCCCAAATCCATAAGCTGGAAATGGTCCTTTCCACTCTCTAAATTCCCTTAACCTTTAAATTCCCTTAACCTTTAACCTTTAGTGTTTTTTTTTTCTTTTAAAGATTTCACTTATTTATTTGAGAGAGGTTTGGGGGGGGTTGGTAAGAGGAAGGAGAGGGAAAGAGAAAAATCTCAAGCAGACTCCACCCCAAGTATGGAGCTGGACACGGGAGTTGGGGGGAGGGGGGCTGATCTCACAACCCTGCGATCATGAACTGAACCCAAGCCAAGAGTCAGACGCTTAAGCAACTGAGGCCACCCAGGCACCTCAACTTTTAGTGCTTCTTATGATGTTTAACAGAAACTACCTTCTATTATAATTATTTGTGTTCATGTGTTACTTCCCCTTTTGCACTAAAAATTCCTAAACATCAAAACCAAATTTTATGTTTGTCTCCCCCACAGCAATTCCTTGGTGTTTTGTATAAAGCACGAGCTCAAAATACATTTGTTGAATGAATAAATGGATAAATATATAACAACTAAAACATTAAGCAAGTGATCCTACTAATAATATGCTGAATTCCAGACATACATTGATTATACAATCCACTGAAAGTGATATAAAGGAATTTCACCTAAAGAATCAGGTTCTTATTTATTATAAAAACTATAAATTAGATTTAAGGTTGAAAAGCAGAAAAGACAAAAATTTAGCTTTGCAGCAAGTTCTTGAGATAACTTTACTAACCCAAAGACAAGTTTAAAAGATAAAGACTCTATTTAAAAAGTCAAACCAAAAGTTATATTTTTTCAAAGATAAAGGAAGCAAACACTTTGATTGATGCAGGTATTCTAATGGCTAAGCCTCTGTCCTGAGCCAGGGAAACTAGGAGATAATAAATGTTTGTGGTTTCAGCTTCTAAGGTAGGATAATTTGTTACGCAACAATAGATAACACGATCCCTTTGAAGTTGATAGGAACTATATGACCTCTGAGATGTACAGAGGAGATGTACAGAGAAGTCTAATGAATGGGACTACTGGAAAAGCTGGTGTGCTCTTGATAAAAAGAGGCAAACAGCTGTCATAAGCTTTTGGCATTTTTCTCTTCCCCTTCATTCTTCCTGGACTGTAAATGTGATGCCTGAAGTTGTGGCCACCATCCTGTAACCAGGAACACAAAACCTACATGCTAAGAAAGGCAGAAAAGAAAGAGGGAACGAACTGGGTCCTTGGTGACATCATAGAAAGACCATCCCCTTGACATTTTGTTACAAAAGAAAAAGAAACTTTGTTTGAGTCTTGTCATTATTGAGAGTCAAATGTGATTCTAACATATGCTTTTTCCAGCTTTGGTTAGATCTTCTGTTTTCTCTGTAAAATTGGAAGTGAATAACATCTCTCCCTTCCTATAGAGATAGGTGTGTTGAAGTGCTTTGTTCTCATAAAAGGCAATATAAATATAAGGCACTATTATTATTAAGGACTCAACATATTATTAATATTTAATGACAAAACCAGGTATAATATCACCGACAATATATAGGTAATTTTAATTAAGTTTAATTTTAACTCTTAGTGATATTTTTAAAAACAACATACTAATAAGTTCTTGAAAACTACAGTAAATTATTTGTAGGTAGTTATTTTAATAATTTTATCATAATAAAGGTTTTCATTTAATGTAACTCCATAATAACTCCATAATAAAGCCAACATGAAGTTTTATATCCTCCCTTACCTGACATATGGATTTGATGAGGTTGTGTCTATGCTTTCTAAATGATTCACAAAAAATCTGACACATAAGCCCGATAAGTAGCAAATTAAATTCAATACCTATAGCTCATCAGCCAGTATCATCGATGTAACTTACAGGGTATTGCGCATGAAGTACTTCAACAGTACTGCCCTTGGCTGCTGCTATCAAGGGTATACTTAATGGTGTTACCCAGGAAGTCTCATGGTGTCTGTGTTTTTGCACAATGGGGTATCTATTTTCAAATCAAACTCCAGGCAGGAAGCAATGCTTCCCACCAAGGGAGATTTAAAACCCGCCTCTATCTTTGCAGCACACAGAAGACATCGATTACAGCAAAGAAAACACAGATGGGGATGTTCAGGTTAGAGATACAGCATTATGTGACCACAGCCAGCAATTTGCAGAACAAACTCAAGAGGAGCAAAGCCACACTTAAGAAATCCACAGATAAATCAAACCTTTAGTCTATACTTAAAGACTGTATTTCAAGACCATAAGAAAAGAGAAAGATGCAGTTATAATGAGCCTGCAGCAGAAAGCAGACATCTCAGCCGATGCAAAAGCACAGGGTCCAGACTAGTCTGGACCAAAATGATTTCCGGTCCCCACTGGTTAAAGGCTCTCGCCAGGGTTCTTTACTAAGAAGAAACCTGGGACTAACATCAAAAGCCATTATATGGCATATGCACTTTATCATACGTAAAAACATGTAGAAAAATACGAGATAATCACAATCAGTTGTAGGTTCAACTGTTGTCGAAAAATCTTCAAACTGTCTTCATAAACTCTCAGAATGATAATGATACTGCCATCTATCAGTGTTTCCTAAGCACCACGTGTTGTTCTAAGTGCTTCACATATACAAACGCCTTTAAGCCTCACAACTCTATCAATCAAGTGTATTAATATCATTCCAAATTAACAGACGACGAAATCCAGTAACCTGACCATAAACCAGGAGGCAATAGAGCTGTGTAGACGGGCTTGCTCTCAGCCATCACACTAACAATACACCGACGTTGTTAGCTGTTAGCTATATCACGGGGACTCGATCTGGCTGTTAGAATCAAGATCGTGTTCTTGAGTGCAGGCAGACTAAGGAAGTATCTATCAAACTCTGATAGAAATTAGATTAATAGGACTTATTTAAGTCTGGGTAGGCCAGTCATGTATTCTGGTTCTCTACTGCCCATGAAATAGACTATGTCAAACTATCCCAAACTTAGTGGTTTAAACCAATCATTTTATGTTGCTCCTGAATCTGCAATCTGGACAGGATATGTCTCTGCTCTACATAGTGTCACCTGAGGGGGCTGAAAGGCTCCTGGGACACAGCACGACTCTATGCCAGCAGGCTGGCATCATCTGAAAACTCTCACTCATTTAGTTGATTGCCAGCTGTCACACACAGGACCTCGGCTTGGGTAGTCGGCCAGCATCTCTACCTACATCTCCTCACGGCATGGTACTTAGATTCCAAGGGTAAGAGTCCTAAGAGAATAAGGTAGAAGTCGATGGCATTTTTATGACTTAGCTTCAGACATCACACAGTATCACTTCCAACTAATGGTCAAGGCAATAAGAAAGTTGGCTCAGGTTCAAAGAGAAGAGACATAAATCCCACCACTCGATGGAAAAAGCGTCAATGTCACATGCAACAACAGCGTGCAATATGAGATCCATTGTGCCAGCCATCTTTGGAAAATGTAATCATCACCACAAGGCAATATAGCTTTTCAAAAGCTAAATATGATGGACCTACATGATAAATAAAATAAATAAGTGATACCAATACAGATGGCTAAAACATACATGAAAAGATGTTCAACTTATCATCAGAAAAATGCAAATCAAAACTACAATGAGACATCACTCCACACCAGTCAGAATAGCTAAAATCAACAACACAAGAAACAACAGGTGGTGGCGAGGATGCGGAGAAAGGGAACCCTCTTGCACTACTGGTGGGAACTCAGACTGGTATAGCCACTCTGGAAAACAGTATGGAGGTTCCTCAAAAAGTTAAAAATAGAGGGGCGCCTGGGTGGCTCTGTCGGTTAAGCACCTGACTCTTGATTTCAGCTCAGATCATGATCTTAGAGGCATGAGTTCAAGCCCAGTGTCAGGCTCTGTACTAGATGCGGAGCCTGCTTAAGATTCTCTCTCTCCCTCTCCATCTGCCCCTCTCCCATTCTCTCTCTCTCAAAATAATAATAGTAATAATAATAAAAGTTAAAAATGGAACTACTGCATGATCCAGCAATTGAACTACTACTACTTACCCAAAGAATACAAAAATACTAATTTGAAACGATATATGCACCCTGATGTTTATAGCAGCATTATCTACAAAAGCCAAATTAAGGAAACAGCCCAAGTGTCCATCAACCCATGAATGGATAAAGAACAGGGATATACTAAGGCACCTGGGTGGCTCAGTTGGTTAAGCATCCAAATCTTGATTTCAGCTCAGATCATTCTCAGGTTCATGAGATCGAGTCACAGGTCAGGCTCCGAACTTAGTGGGAGTCTGCTTGAGATTCTCTCTCCTTCTCCCTTTGTACCTCCTGCCATTACTGTCTCTAAAATAGTAAACAAATAAATCCTTAAAAAAATAAAAATAAAGAAGAGATCACACATGCGTGCACACACGCGCGCGTGCGCGCGCGCACACACACACACACACACACACTAGAATATTATTCAGTCATGAAAAAGAATGAAATCTTGGCTTTGGCAACAACATGGATGGAGCTAGAAAGTCTTATGCTAAGCAAAATAGGTCAATCATAGACAAATACCATATGATTTCACTCATGGAATTTAAGAAAAAAAAATGAGCAAAGAGAAAAGGAGAGAGATGCGATCCAAGAAACAGACTCTTAATTAGAGAACAAACGGATGGTTACTGAAGGGGAAGTGGGTGAGGGGATGGGTTAATAGGTGATGGGGATTAAGGAGAGCACTTATGATAAGGACCAGGTGTTATATGGAAGTGTTGGATCACTATAATGTACACTTGAAACTAATATTACACTGCATATTAACCTAACTGGAATTTAAATAAAAACTTAAAAAATTTAAAAAATAAGGGAATGCAACAACATCCTAATTAAATACCCTATGAACTAGTTTAAAAATAAAATTTTCACTATTTAAATTTCCTTCTATTATAAAGCTTCATTTCACTTTACAACTTAATTGTATGTGAACCAATTTCAACTTCCTGGGGACCAGATGGGAATAGGTAGGGAAATAATGACCAATATCATGAAAGACTGGGATTTTTCTTTCATGTTAAACTGGAAAAATAAGCACTGCCACTCGGGTTTCCCAGGATAAAATGTCACTTTCAGGAACAGCTTACTACCTCTGAAACATTTCATCCTGCCTTAAAAAAGCCCTGTAAATCAAAATCTCAATTCGCTTTACCAAGATGCATGCCATTTGTAGATCCCTCAGTGAGGACGCTGGAGACCAACTCCATCACTGTAACTCATGTGCCCTCAGTCAACAGCAACTTATTGATTTCATTCTGACTCTAAGTGCTCAGTATTTTCTGTGTCTAAAATTCAGGGTCATCTTTTTAAATGTGTTGCTTAGTTTTTCTCTTCATCATCACCTTCATCCTTGAGATACACTGTTTTCTAACCGTAGATGCCCCTCCCCCAGCTGACCTATATCTCATATATCAGATAATTCGATCACAAATCTCGATTGCTATACTCTATGTGTATTCAACACATGCATCCACAATCCATGCATGAGGTACACCTGTATTAGCAACATTCTTATCTGAAGATAAGATGGGATATTGGAGACCTATAGAAACTCCAAGAAGCTCAGAGATACCACGTAAATGCAAAAAGAGACAATATACAAAGGCTTTCCCTATTCAGGGTTTGTTAGGCAATTTACTAAAGGGTTCAGCAAGAGTATTTGAGCCTTATGGCTTCACAGCAAGAAGCTTAACAGGGGCAGAAGTAAAATAAATTGGAATACTGCTGAACTCCTGGATGTTTCCAGGAAAGATGGAGGAATAAGAACCTATGGGGCAGGATATCAAGGCGAACAGCTTGGGGAGAGGAGAACTATGACTTATTGTCTCCCTCAACCAGAATGTAAGTTCTGGAAGACAAGAGTGGTTGTTGGTTTGTTGACCGGGATGCCTGCAGCACAGAGAAGAAAACCTGACAAGTAGCAGATACTCAACCGGTGTTTGTTGAATGAATAAATGACATTGCTAGATAGTAGTCATTCTCAAGAAAAATGCAGTGAAGGATGAGAATCCAGGCTTTCACTCTTTTGATAGCTGACTCTGTTTTTTAGGCCTACGCCTTCTTATCAACCTCCCCATTCCCTCTCCCTCCTCACAAGTCTCAGCCAGAATAGAATGCTAACCCTCTCCTCTGCCTGGAGAGCTGGATGTAGGGTTGTGTCTCTCCATTATGATGCAAGGAAATATCTGCCAAGAGAAAATCTGTCCACATCAACATAATAGGTCATCGTTGCAGCCCCACTGCAAGCATTCCCACGTCTTGGAAAGGAGCGTTACCTGGAGCTTGGTCTTTTAAGTTGACTTTCCTTTTACAAGGTCAAAAGTTCACAGAGTGGTCACCAAAGAGTGATACTTGAACATTTTCCACTCTTCTTGGACTGACTAAAAATTAGTTAAAAAAAAAAA
>CM052807.1:75965380-76018366 GCA_028533885.1 Nasua narica
ATCATAACTGCCACCTGATGAGCACTTACCACGGATCAGTGGTTTATATTCTGCCTTCAAAACAGCCCTCTGAAAAAAGGTTATTATTTGTCCCATAGAACCAATTACACAAGAGACGAGAGCTTGTAGAAGATTGTACCGTGAATCACAAATTCCTGACTCTAATGCTCTCATTCCCAAGAGTCATAAGCAATTTCTAACCAATGTTCTAACATTTCTAAGTCTTTGTTCATCTGATATTCCTGTATGAAAACTTGCTGCCACTTCACAATTAAAATGCAAACTTATCCACTGGAGACTTCTTTGTTGCCACTCTTGAGTACCTACCTGTAGCACGGTATAGAAAATTTTTAGAGTAGTTGCAGTGAGATTTTTCACCTTGTTGAAAATGATCAAATTTGAGAGTTATCACAGAGAAGATCAGTGTGTCCTTGGGAAGGAGCCATGCCATGGAAATCTTCCCCAAGCAACAAGCAATTAAAGGGGTGTCTGATCTGTGTGCCTTCAGGGTTCAAAATAAAACCCATCTGTTTGTGTCCTTATACAAATGGCCTAATGGCAAAATTATCTTCAGTTCCTCAGATGAATACATCTAAATAGGTTATTAATCATCATTAAACAGAAAACTTTTATCTCCTGCTTAGAGAACTTTTTGGTCTAATATGGTCTGATTAAAATACAATGTTTCTAAAGTTAAGCTTCAAGGTTGCTTTGAAACAATAATAAACACTGTCACTACACAAGGAAGAAAAATAATGGAAGGTATCAGCTTGTGAGTGAGAAATGGGATCCCTGGCTCACCATGATCTAGCTTGGCAACACCTGAACTTTTCATTGAATTTTTTTTTTTTTTGAGAGTTTATTTAGAAAGTATCATACTGTATACAAACTGTACCACTTGGATTTTCCTTTAATACAAGACTCATGATGCAAAGCCGAAGCCACTCATGAGGGTTGTGCTTCTCTAGAAAGTTGGGGTTTTTAAAAGAACATCTGTGAATGATACATAATTAATAAAGATTTCCTCTAAGGCAGAGGCTGGCCGAGATCCTGCTCTGTCATCTTCCACCACAGACAGCAGGAGCGGTCTTATTTCTCAGATTCCCACCACCAGTGACTGTGTGTCCACTGACCGCGCCCACCCGAGCATGGGAAATGGGGCGAAGAGTGTTGGAAATGGAGGGATTATGATAACAAGTAACTTGATGCCAAAGAACATTCAGGTACATATCTTAAGGAAGCCTAGTCCAATGGGTGCTTCTTTTCAGGTGTGACAGTAAACGTGTTCAACAACCAGGATGACACGGCTTACGAGGGTGTGGGCATGGGTGATACCATGGCCCCAAGTCAGCCCTGACCCAGCCCCGCCTACCTAGGTCTTTGGCCTTGAGGCCAGCTGAGTCCTACCCCTCACACACAGAATTTTAGTTACAAGTGGAGAAGTAAATACAATCAGCTCTACTGATGGTGGCACTGTGGGAGGCAGGGCAGAAAAGTGTAAAGGATTTAAAAGAAACTACAAAGTCCAGGGAAAATGATAAAACTGCAAATATACAGTTAGATTTTTTTTTGGTAAGCTTTCATAGAATTAAATGAAAATACTGCTGCTAGTTCTAAGTGCGTTATATTATATTATTTGTTATATTATGCTTATTTCTGACTAGCAGCATATTAGATATAGTTCATTAAAAGGCATGGCCCATTATGCTTATTTATATTATTCATTATATATATATATATTATATATATAATATATATATATATTGCTCTACACAGCATATATATATATGCTCTACACAGCATATATATATATAATATATATAATATGAATATATATTCATATTATTAGATATAGTTCATTAAAAGGCATGGCCCATTATGCGTTATATTATATTATTTGTTATATTATGCTTATTTCTGACTAGCAGCATATTAGATATAGTTCATTAAAAGGCATGGCCCATAACAAGGTTGAGGGAAACACTGCTTCAAATTCTGAAAAGTTCAAAACCTAGGGAGACAACTCAGACACCCCAAGCACTCAGTTGAATCTCAAATGCCATGCACACTAGGGTTAGGGTCTACTAATGCAGATATTCAGGGAAAACGGCAGAAACTTAAGGATTTGTTTTGAATATCTGGGGAAATGTTGTTAAAGTTGCAAAAATATTGTATTTAACACAAGTTTCTTCCAGCTCTGGGCCAGGTTTGAAAAATACAGAGGTAATTAATATAAACCTAAAAACATAAAGGACTTTACTATTGGAAAGGAGAAACAGGAAGGAAAAGGAAGTTAACGAGTGTTGAGGATTCTGTATATCAAGCATTATAATAGGCACTTTGCAGCCATGAGCTCATTTAACACTCACAACAACTCAGACCATTATTCCCACGTTACATTATTCCCAGAATAATTCCCATTTTACATAGGCTCACAAAAGCTCAGAAAAACTGGGTATCTTATCCAGGATCACGTAGCAATGTGGTTAAGCTGGGATTTAAAACCATTGTATCTATTCTTTCCACTACTCAAACAAATTTATCTAAATACAACATACAACAGACTGGGAGGTGAGTGTTGCTTATAAGACAAACCATGCTCAGGAATAATTGGCTTTTCATTTATGCGAACTCTGCAAAACATCTGCAATAGACAAAAATCGATTAGATTTTTTGATTAGATGATGATTACAGCTGTGGTTTCATTTCCAAATTAGGGAGAATAAGGCATTGGCACAGTAGGCAGGGGAGAAAAGAAATATTTATTCCTTATAGCTGAGAGAGGGGAAATCAAGATGTTATCCACCATAACCCCAAGGGTCAAAGTAAACAATGGAATTATTAGTCACAATACTTTATTCATTTCTACAAACAATTACTATTTCTGAATGAAAGAGTAAAGGAAAACATGAAGGCACTTGAAGAAAGCTTGGGCACAACCAACTTTTTCAATAATGGGCAGCATATTCACAGTCATTGTGAGAGCCAAATGATATATTAATAGCAATGTTGAAATAGAGCCAGTTTGATTTTTAATGGTGATATAAAAGCTGTGTAGAGCAATTTAATTCATCCCAAAATATACTTAGTGATAATAATAAGTATATTTTAATCAATACTAACTGCATCAATAAGAACACAGGAATTTGTCAAAGTGAACCATTTTTTTGACTCTCTAGGGTCTATTTATTCAGAGCCCATCTCAATTTGGATTCCAAATTAACAACAGTAATAGGAGCTCTTGGCCTCAACTTCAGCAGTTTCAGGAAAGAGAAAATGCTTTCACTGAACAGGATACATTCAAACACAACTCAAAATATCACTGAAATAAATCTAAATCTCATGGTGGTACTAAGATACTTTTAGCCCTATTCAAATTTCCAAGAATGTTGTGGGTACATTTTCTTAGGCATAGATTGAATTTAGTTGAACTTTTTTTTTTTTTTTTTTGAGACAGAGGAAGGGAGGGGCATCTTAAGCAGGCTCCAGGCCCAGCACAGAGCCCAAAATGGAGCTAGATCTCACAACCTTAAGATCATGACTTGAGCCAAAATCAAGAGCTGGAAGCTTAAGTGACTAAGCAACTCAGACACCCCAAGCACTCAGTTGAATCTCAAATGCCATGCACACTAGGGTTAGGGTCTACTAATGCAGATATTCAGGGAAAACGGCAGAAACTTAAAACATGATTCATGTTCATCAAAATCTGTGAATTTCCTCTAGCACTGTGAATGTATTCTCAATGTGTTGCACAATTCCTGAAGAATCAATAATTCTATTAATTTTAAGACAATTTAGTAACAGAACATGAATAAGTAGGCTGCATTTGGCAACCACGTCCTCACGGAAAGCCTAATGCCTACATCCTAGAACAATAATTTTAAGATTTGTTTTAAATCTTTCTCTTCGTTTGGCTGTTTAATATAATTTCAAATTCAGTGTGCTTGGATATATGGCAGTTCAGAGAGAAAGTGCAACCAAACAGGCAGTTGGCTCTTTCAGAGACATTTAAATACCAAGAAGTCACAAGTAAAAGCTTGTTGAATAGGTATTCAACAAATGTTTAAGATGAGACATGTGTTGTAAACCAACTACCCCTAATACACATCTATAGGAAACTTCATTCAACAAATAGTAGAATACATAGTCTTCTCAAGTACACATGAAACATTCCCCATGATTATCCGTGTGATAGGCCATAAAACAAGCCTACAAGTAGATTTAAAGGAATAGAAGTTAAACAAACTATGTTTTCTGGCCACAACAAAATGAAACTAAAATTCAATGACACAAAGAAATTTGGAAAATTCAAAAATATGTGGAAATTAAAAAAAAAAAAAACTCCAATTAACCAATGGATCAAGGAAGAAATAACAAGAGAAATTAGAAAATACTTTAAAAGGAAAGAAAATGAAAATAAACACACCAAACTTACAGGGTACAGCAAGAGCAGTGCAGAGAGGGACATTTAAAGCTGGAAACATCTACATCAAAAAGAAAAAAACATCTGTAATCAATAACCTAACCTTGCACTTTAAGATACTGGGAAAAGAAAAGCAAATCACACCAAAAGCAAGCAGAAGGAAGGAAATAAAGATTTGAGCAGAAATTAGTGAAATGAAAAAAGTAAAAAAAGGAGGGAAAAAAGTAAAAAATGGAGACAAAGAAAATCCATAAAACCAAAAGTTGGGTCTTTGAAAAGATCAATACAATTTACAAACTTTAGCTAGACTGACCAAGGGAAAAGAGAGAAAAGACACAAATTACTAAAATCAAGAATGAAAGCAAGGACATTATTTAACAATCTTACAGAAATAAAAAGGATTATAAAGGAATACTACCAAAAAAACCTGTATGCCAACAAATTAGAAAATCTACATGAAATAGATGAATTGTTAGAAATACACAAACTACCAAAAGTGATTCAAGATTTAAAAAAATAAAACACTGAATAGACCTATACCAAGACTGAATTAGTAATTTAAAAACCTCCCAAAGGAAAGAAAGTTCAGGTCCAAATGTCTTTACCAAAACATTCAAACCAAACATTCAACTAAGAGTTAATATACACAAAAACCTGCACACAAATGTCTAAACTAGCATTATTCATAATAGCTAAAGGTAGAAACAAGCCAAATGTCCATCAACTGATGAGAGGATAAATAAAATGTAGTATATCCGTATTATAGAATATTTTGGGGGGCAATAAAAATGAATGAAATGTTGATACCTGTTACAATAGGGAAGAACTTGAAAACATTATGCTAAATCAAAGAAGTCAGTGACAGAAGACAACATACTGGATGATTTGATTTACATAAAGTGTCCAGAATAGGCAAATCTATAAAGACAGGAAGTAGATTAGGGGTTGCCTAGGGCTGGGAACTTGTTGGGGAAGCAAGAGGCTCATGGCTACTTAATGAGGATGGGATTTTTAGGGGGGCAATGAAAATGTTCTAAAATTGACGGTGGTGACAACTCTATAAATATAGTTAAGGCCACTGAATTGTACGCTTTGTTTTTTTTTAAGATTTGTTCTTTATTCACTTGAGACAAGAGAGAGAGAGAGAGCACACAAACTGGGGTGGGGGGAGCACTGAAGGAGCAGAGTCACCCAGGAGCCCCTGTACACTTTAAATGAGTGAACTGGTGAATTGTATGTGTGAATTATGCCTCAAAAAACTGTTAAAATGTAAATTAGTCATCTGAAACACCTTCACAATTGAAAAAAAAAAATGAGACCTCTGACTATAAAGAAGTTCTAGAGGCCAGCTGCCACCTAAGCCAAGGCAGGGCTAAGATACCCTGAGGGCACCTATGTTACCTAATGGCCTTGGAGTCTCCAGAGCAGCCCGGAGGAAACACCCCTTCTACACTGCCTGCCGTTACCTCCACCTCACCGAGAGCTCCCTCGGTACATGCATGAATAGAAAAGCCCAGACAACTCACTGATTCCCCACCCCTTGACCACAGTAGGGGAAAAAAGAAATGGCATGAGGTGAGGAACAGGTCCCTGCTACACAGAGATTGGCCCATCCTGGAAGATACAGCAGAGTGAAATGAGGGGATCACCAAAAATTACATCCTCGCGGCTTCTATTGTCCCCTCTGCGTTTCAGACCTCTGCATCTCTCTCACTTCCCCACTCCTTTGAGTGAAACTCCACCTACTGAAAGAGGCTCTCGCACCCTCACATTTCACTCCTAACCTGAGAAAACCTTCACTCCCAGAAAGACGTGCTAATGCCCGCCCGCAGGAAAAGAAGGAAGAACCAGCACTGACTTGTCACGCCCCCCAAGAATCGTGGGATAGTTCACCACGGTTTCCAGCTGCAGACCTAAGAAGATACACTTGGCGATCCCTGAACAGAGAGACTGACAGAGAAAAAAAAAGCGTATCCTTAAATCTTGACTGTTCTCCGATACTGGAGTTCGGACTTTACTCAAAAACTTTTAAAAATGGAACCTTTGCTGGAACTCCTGGGTGGTTCAGTTCATTGAACGTCTGCCTTCAGCTCAGGTCATGATCTCGGGGTCCTGGGATCGAGCTCCAAGTTGGGTTTTCTGCTCAGCAGGGAGTCTGCTTCTCCCTCCCACTCTACCTCTGTGTGCACTCTCCCTCTCTAATAAATAAGTAAAATCTTAAAAAAAAAAAAAAATGGAACCTTTGAAAAAATCTGCAGCACAAGAGTGACATTTCTTTAAGAACTGAATGTAAAGGGGCCGCCTAGGTGGCGCAGTGGGTTAAAGCCTCTGCCTTTGACTCAGATCCTGATCTCAGGGTCCTGGTGCTGGGATCGAGCCCGCATCAGACTCCCTGCTCAGCGGGGAGCCTGCTTCCCCTCTCTCTCTGTCTGCCTCTCTCCCTACTTGTGATCTCTCTCTGTCAAATAAATAAATAAAATCTTTTAAAAAAAAAAGGAATTGAATGTAAGATCCTCTTCTTGAGTATTTTTACCACCCAGCATATACTACATAAAGCATATGTAATACATAGAGCTGCTCCCACTAAGATTCAAGAAGATGTTTCTATTAAATAAGAGTAGGCAGAATAAGAAAAGTAAGCAGTAAAATAAAAAGTACCTCAGAAGTAAAATTCACACTGCAATCAATGTAAAACAGACTTGACACAACAGAAAATGGAATCAGGATGAAGAACAAACTTGAGCAAGTACTCAAAAAAATAAAAAGATAAAAAGGATGAATCTGAAGGTAACCATTTGCAAGGTCTGATCACAAAGCCTGCCTGTGAATAATGATAGGTATTCTTGAAGCAGAAACCAGAGCAAATGAGTTTATCAGAGTCGGGGGGAAAGGAGCGACTCCTCTATCTTAATCTGATTTTTCCTTGCAGGAAAATAATTCTGAAGACAGTTAAGGCATTTTCAGCTGGAATATAAACCCAGGTTTGGCGGCCCCTAAATGTATGTTTTTGTCAATTCACAGCTTCCAAAAGATACACTAAAAGAAAACTTTCAACATCTGGAAAAGAACTGGCAAATTGCTGTGTCCTGAGCAAGTTACAGTTTTTAAAAAAAATCTAAAAGCCATATCTATCACTTATGGCATTTCAATCTTCTGAAAGAATGATAGGCTGAGTTTGGAATTCTCCTTTGCAATAATAAATGCCAGAAGGCTCTGGAGTAATATCTATAACTAGGCTGTAACTGCTAGCCATGGGTGGCTATTTAAATGAATGGAAAGCAAATAAAACGCAAATTTTAGTCCTCCTGTGGCAGTAGCCACATGTCAAGTGCTCAAGAGTCGCATGTGGCTAGTGGCGGCCATCTTGGACAGCAGGGATACCTACCATTTCTATTGCTGCAGATAGTTCTATTGAATAGGCTGGGCCACCAAGTTTTGAATAAAAGTTCTTGACCAAATAATTACATGGGGAAGTTGGAATTTCCATATGAAAGTTAGAGAAGATATTTTTTAGATCTGATTTTTTCAATCTCAGAAAATATATTACCCCTGTACCTTTCTGAGAAAAATGTTTGTTTATGCATGCAATACTGCTTACTAGTCTCATTTTAAATTCATGACCACAAATCCCAAATGGATGGTAAGAACTGCCTGGAACTCCACTATATATCCCTGAAAAGTTCATTTTACACATTCTTCTTTCAAAATCCACCTCTCCATCCCCTCCTTTGGTCATCTCTCTTCTCCCAATTTTCACAGGTCCCTCTCAACCAAAGACATCACCTCATTCTCCAAATAGAAAATACAGCAATTGCATAGGAACCTCCCTGCATCCAGTCCATGTTACAATAAAGAAGAGCCCTGGCTGCTAACAAAGACCTTGGTCCTCCATCCATTTCAGGGATGGCGCATCTGCCATTTTTCCTCTCTCCCCAGCAGCATGAATGTCTCCCTCTCTACATGGGTTTTTAAACCATGCTCCAAAACCTTCTTTTTTAAAAAAATGGTGTTGGGGCACCTGGGTGGCTCAGTGGGTTAAAGCCTCTGCCTTCCGCTCAGGTCATGATCTCAGGGTCCTGGGATGGAGCCCCGCATTGGGCTCTCTGCTCAGCAGGGAGCCTGCTTCCCCCCCTCTCTCTGCCTACTCGTGATCTCTCTCTCTCTCTCTCTCTCTCTCTCTCTCTATCAAATAAATAAATAAATAAATAAAATCTTAAAAATAATAATAATAAAATAAAAACTAAACAGTGTTTATGAGCTCACACATACAGAGAACAGATTCGTGATTGTGAGAGGCAAGGGGTGGGGGGTGAGTAAAATGGGTAAAAGCGGTCGAAAGGTACAAACTTCCAGTTATAAAATAAATCAGTCCTGGAGACATAAACTACAGCATGGCGACCACAGTTAATAATACCGTATATCTGAAAGTTGCTCCAAGAGTAAATCTTAAAAGTTCTCAACACACACGAAAAAATTCTGTAGCTCTATATGATAACAAACATTAGCTAGACGTTACAGTGATCACCTTGCAATAGATACAAATATCAAATTATCATGTTGTACACCTAAAACTAATGTTGTATGTCAAGCATACCTCAGGGAGTTTTTTTTAAAGTAAAAAAAGAAAAACAAAACAGGGTTTAGACACTAAGTGCCCTTCAGCTATAACCTCATTTTTTCTGCTCTCCTCACTCAGGTCTCAGCTCAAATGATGCCTCCTCGAGGTGCCCTTCACTGACCATCCTATGCAAAGCTGCCGCCACTTCATATGCCCAGAGTCTCTGTAACGTTAGGATGTTTTCTTCATGACACTTATATCAGGAGGAAAAAATAGTTCCAATACTACAGAACTTGTCTGCTGATTTAGAACCCACATCTCCAAGAGAGCAAATAATAAACATAAGACAAGAACAATAGTTAGTGTGTCATGGTCCAAGCATGGGTTCTTATCCAATTTTCACAGCTTTAAGGAACATACTATTAACACCTTATTTGATAGCCCAGAAGCTAAGGCCCAGAAGGTTGTGTAGCTTGCCCAAGACCACACAGGTAAGGGGATAAGCCAGGCTAAAGCCCAAGCAGGCTTTCCTCACAGTGCATGCTCTCCACCACCAGATTTTGCTGCCTGTCTATATGATAGGTACACAAATGCACTTTTTGTCTGTTTGCTGAATGAAGTTTTTGACCAAGTCATCACAAAACAAAGTTTTAATTCAAGATTAAGGAAGATTAAGGAAGTGAACCTTGAAACCAACTGAAGGTGTGAAATAATGGTAAATGGCATTACCCACCAACAAGGAAAAGTATAGTGCGGAACTACCCGAGTAATTAATACACATAGGAGCAAAAAAGAGACAGCTTTTTCAAAAGGAAAAAAAACATGTGCACAAGAAAATTCATAGTAAAAAGAGCAAGAAATAAAAATATAGACAATCAAGACAAAGTTACATATCATGGATCTATCTGATCACAATTTTTGTTAATTTGGGGTCACAATGGGAGCTGTTCTGACAATAATAGGTGACCACACATGCCCAGCGGGACACTCACAGCCCCACATGTCTGTCCTATCCCTCCCTCCACCCATAACTGCGCTCGGGCCATCTTCACTTCAAAGCCCCGACTTTTTATTTCTTCCCTCCCATTATGTTTTTCCAGATTTAGGAACTCCAAGATTTCTCTTCTTCTTGACTTCAAACACTTGCCACAACTCGCAGGGTATCAAGCCATGTGACGGCACACACTTTTATCCTGTATTACTCTCTCTCTTCCCAAGGTGTTTGTCACCTCAAACTAAACTGGAACGGAATTTGGGAGGAGGCAACCCTGTCATCTACATCTGTTTTTTCCCTCAGGGCCTCTCCCAGTATTTGATACATAAATTAGGTAAATAGTAGAAGGCAAGCAGAGTACCATACATGTCCCATTATCTAATATTGAGGACAGTATTATCAAAAAAATTAAAGAATACATGTTTCTACAGAGCATATAGTGCATAGGAATTAGCTGTATTTCTCTAAATCTTTCTCTCGTAGCCAAATAACAGGAATTAGATACATTACAAATACTTAATCACTTCCTATTACTGTGTGTCTGCTAAGATGTCTAACCAATGATTTCTATCAACCTCCAAAGCATCTTTAAAAGTGTTACCTCTTGGGGTGCCTGGGTGGCTCAGTGGGTTAAGGTCTCTGCCTTCAGCTCAGGTCATGATCTCAGGGGCCTGGGATCGAGCCCCACATCGGGCTCTCTGCTCAGCAGGGAGCCTGCTTCCCCCTCTCTCTCTGCCTGCCTTTCTGCCTACTTGTGATCTTTCTCTCTGTGTCAAATAAATAAATAAAATCTTTTTTTAAATAAATAAAATAAAAGTGTCACCTCTTTGGAGAGCCTTTGACCAATGATGGACCAATCTCTGAGCTGTTTCCTCCCAAAAACTTCCACGTTATCTCCACATACACATAGCTCAGTCTGCCCCCTCACCTGCAGCAGTTCTAGTAAGGTCATTTTAAAAAATCAGCAAGTTCAACTAATGATGTACTATATTTTGGCTAACTGAACATAATAATAAAAAAATAAAAAATAAGAACTTGCAATTAAAGAAAATTTAGCAAGTCACACGGACCCATTAACATCAGACAATCAGTCCAAATACTATTGAAAGAATTTGTTACAGTTCTTCACTATATTCCTGCTTGTGAAGTTTGGATATTCTGGCCCAGATTTTGAATTTTGCCCTGGCTTGTAGCATAGGATTGCCAGATGGAGCAAACATGAACATACAGAAACAAGATGCTAGGTTTGATTTGAATTTTACAGAAAACAAAAAAATATTTTAGTAGAAGGACGCCCCTTGCAGTGTTTGGGGTATACTTACACTTTTTAAATATTGCATAGGGCATATTTAGACCAAAACAGTATTTGTTGTTTATCTGAAATTCAGATTTAACTGGGTATCCTGTATTTTATCTGGCAACTCTACCCTAGAAGACAGAAATCAGACTTCCCATATTTCTGGAACCATATTCACTTAGCATTGATGTCACATTCCCTAAACTGGTGTTTTTGTAAAACGCTTCCTGGCTAATCCAATCCATCCCTCTCCTTCTCTACTTGCTTACCCTAGCTCTGTTCCTACTGGAGATTTTTAAAATCAGTTCTGATTATCTCTTCAGATTTTGCTCTAGCTCAGCTGTTTGCTTTAAAAGAGCCAAGTCTCCCCCAGTGTTTCCCAACATAAATTATACTGTGAGCTTACAAGCTACCTCAATTCTCTTCCACGGGCTCCAGGAGTAAAAGAGAGAGGAAAAAAAAAGAGAGAGGAAAAAAATAATCAAGATACACCCTCCGTCGCAGAGAAGATGTAGGCAGCGGATTCAAGATCCTGTGGCGTTTCTGAGAATTTTCAGGTAACCCAGACTTTAGGTACTCACGATAATACCTAAAAATTCTCGGTGTGTTTTCTCTTGGGGGGGGGGGGGGAGGTGGGGGAAGACCCAGCAACTCTGAGCCTGCATTGCTGTCTGATAACCAGAGACTGGAAGTGAAGAGGTGCCCAAGACCCCCAAACCAAAGACCCCACCACCCTCAACTGTCTCACCTGCATCCCAGCATACACATGACCACAGCTGATACTCTCTCATACACACCCTTTGCTGTTCACATGTCCACATGACCAACCACCCCGGTTTCTACCTCCAGTCTTCGGAGGTTTCATGAGCTACATGGGCACATCACACCTAGCAGGTCCCAGCCTTCCGCTGTCCCTACTAGTCATCTGTACAATGTCTGCCTGGACAGAAAAGTGGGTTTCCCTAGATTTAAAATAAAACTGAATTCGACCCAAGATAGTTTTGCACAAGCGGTGAGGAAAAAAAATATCCTGAGGAAAATACGTGCCAAGTTATAAATCAAGAAAGCAATGTAAATCCTGCAAGTACTGCACAGGAAGCGACCAGTATTGATTCAAACTCCACTGGAACAAATGCAGTACTTTCCCTATTATTAGAGCAGTGATAAATGCAGCCAATGTGCCCCACGCAGAACAACTGCAGCACAACCCGTTTTCCTGCTCGAAACCCAGCGTTTGGGAGTTCCACCATCTGTCAAAAAGTGAAGACGACCTGAAGCAAAGCACTGAAATCAGCAAATCTTCATGTTGAAATTCACTGACCTAAATATCACAAAGAACGTAAATGAGACACTGCCACAGGTGACACCAAGACAACAGTCGGTAAACATTGCCCACCGGTAACAGAATAGACGGGAGCACAGAATCCGGCGGTAGGACACGGTCGCACATTTACCTGGCCATCTTCCTCAACTTGCACCCTCGCAAAGGTTCTGTTATCCAACGTGCTAAACAGAGGATGATGATACTGGCTTTTCTCACAAGGCAACGCACGCAACGAACTAAAATTCTCTAATCGGTTTCAAGAAACTATCTGATTTTATTATAATAACCGTATATAATTAATAAGGTTCATGATTCAAGACCCAGTCTGTAGAGCTACTTTCTTTTCTCACTTTTAGCCATGCAGTCCTTTTTAAGAGAACTCAGACATACCTTTTTCCTTTTCCAGCAGAAGAGTACCAGACTCATGGTTTTCTACTTGTCTTGTCTTGATTAGTTTCTTTGCCCTCCCTTTCTTTCTTTGTCTCTGCTTTCATATTTATCTTTGGAGACTTCCAAGGATAAAAAGTGCTTTGTCTCTATCAGGGTTGATTTGGAGTTCCCATCGGCTTTTTGCCATCAGGAAAAAAATATATGGGGCAAAGAGAATCAGTGACCCGTCATGCCTCCCCCTACCCACCAGCACCTTGGTTTCTCCTTACCACTTGCTTTTTTCCCATCTTTTCACCAACTATTTTGGAATGAAATTATCAAGAGAGACAGAATAGATGTGTATTAGTTTCCTGAAGCGGCTGTAACAAATTACCACAAACGTGGCCACTTAAAATGACAGACATTTACTCTCTCCCAGTTGTGGAGACCAGAAGTCTGGCTCCAGCCACGCTTCCCCCCAGGGCTCCGGTGGAGCACCCCTTCTGGCCTCTGCCAGCTCACACGGGCTGCCCTGGGCTGCGGCTGTGTCGTTCTACTCTCAGCCTTCCTCTTTACGTCACCTTCTCCTCTGTTCACATGATCTCCCTCTGCCCTCTCTGATGGGGACACCGGTGATGTCATTTAGGGTTTACCTGAATAATCCAGGGTAATCTCTCCCTCTCAAGATCCTTGACTACATCTCCAAAGACCTTTTACCTAAATAGAGTAATAGTTACAAATGACAGGAATTAGGATTTGGTTTCTTTGCGTGGCCATCACTCGACCCACTACAAGATGAGTATGGTACCACATGCAGAATATCGTCATTGGCTGAAAAGCATCAGCAAGCTATATGTTATCTTTCAATTATACAGCACATTATGCACATTCTTATCAAACAAGCCCCAGTGGCAGCAGTCAACCTTAGCACTTCATAGCTGAAAGATTCAAAATTCTTAATCTGGAAAATTACCTGGATGGCAGAGGGGGTTCGGTTAAGTGAAGAAATTATTCAATGGGTAAAACTATACCTCTCATAACTTGACGAAGACCCAATTTAGAAGGCACTCCGTGAACAGGATAATATTCTATTATTACAAAGCCAACAAGCCTGCCTATGGAGAGAACATAATATGTTGAAATGTGATCCACTCATGCTTCCTCCCAACTGTATTTGGATGGGAATGGAGAAGCAACAAAATATCCTTTCTGGGACACCACATGAAACCCCCTGAGTTAAATGTTGAGCACTGCATGACAGCAGATAATAATACTTTGAGCTTAAGGAAAACGAACAGAAGTATAATAGAGTTGGGAATGGAATTCATTTTTGAGAAAAATGAACAAAGTACATGACTAATTTCACCAAGCTTTATCTAAGATAGGAAAAAACTGTGGACCTACGAAATGTGTGCATAGTGGAAAGAGAGGAATTTAAAGTATTATCAAAGGATTAAAAACAATGAAAAAAGCCATCTTCAAGCGAAACCATGAGAGCATTTTTTAGATGTCAAAGGCTGGCCTTGTTGCATTAACTTTAAAAGAAAACAAATGGGGCACCTGGGTGGCTCAGCCGGTTAAGCGTCCAACTCTTGATTTCGGCTCACGTCATGATCTCAGAGTCATGAGATGGAGCCCCGCATCAGGCTCTGCACTGGGCATGCAGCCTGCTTAAGATCCTCTCTCTTTCCCTCTTCCTCTGCCCCTCCCCACCCTCTGTCTCTCTAAAGGAAGGAGGAGGAGGAGGAGGAGGAGGGGAGGAGGGGGAGGGGGAGAAGAAGATGACGATAAATAAAATATCCATTTATTTTCTTCACTCTGGACAGGAAATGTGAGAGTAAAAATGTTTAATTTTTTACAAAGGGCTGACCAAAGCAGTCTTGTCATAACTATAAGATGGGGAGAGATTCTTCAGCCCACCTGGAAAAGTCTCCATAAGAACTTGCTGCTCTCCTTCACAAAATTCAAACACCTCAGAAAAAAAAGTCAAATATTTCAGAAGCTGTGTTTCCATCCCATCTTCTGTATCTAACCCGAGTCTCCAACCTAGAGAGAAAGCAGTCTGTTGATAACATGTTCCAGCCATGACAGACATAGCACTGACATATCAAAACCTACGAACAGTCCTGAGATATGAAGACAGTAAGGGACTTAACCAAAAATTCACTACAATGATAATATTAGCTGACATTCATTGATAGCTTGCTACCAGTCAAGCACTGTGCTAAGCACTTACCTTGGATGATTTCTTTAAGTTCTCATAAAAAATGTTATGAGGAAGGTACCATTTGCATAGAAATTTTATAGCAAAGGAATATAAAGTCAAGATCCCAAAACCAAAAGTAGCTGAGCCAGGACTCAAACCCAGAGAGCTAAAATCAGAGTGAGACTCTCACCTATGGCCTCTGCAGTGTATTAGCTCCAGTCACGTACTGAATGCCTACTGGGTGCCAGGCACTGCCTAAAGCATGCCCCACACACATGAAGACTTGCCTTCCAGCCTCCCTGGGAGGGAGGTACTATTATTAAACCCAGTGAAGGAAACTGCCACACAAAAAGATTATGTAAAAGGTAGATTAGCATTTATACACAGCAAGGAAAATTCACAAGGCAGTATATTTGACAAGTACTCCAATAATAAAGACTAGTGATTTAAGCTGCATTTAATAAGACTTTCTCTGACCAAGTACAGGAAGGGAATCCAGTCATCTAATCTGCCTACTGAGGGCTGACTACCTTAACATCCTTCCCCCTTGACTCCTCTGCATAATATCCAGATGCCAGTCCCTCGGCTTTCAAAGGTAAGGATTAGGTAGCATCATCACTTTCAATACATTTTAATGGGAAAAACAGTGCCAGGTTTTCTAATGACTTGATACTCTAGAGGTAAGTATATATGAGGAAAGGACTACAAAGAGGCATCCATAAACAAGGCAGAAAAAAAAATACAAGTACCAAAAGCAGGTCAAAAATCACTTTCCCACTGCTGCCTATATCCAGTCAGGTAGGTACCAATGTTTCCCAAATAAAAAAGGAAAAAGGAAATAAAGAAAGCCACACAGCCAGCCCTCAGCTGAGGGGACTTCCAGGTGCATTTAAGAAGTTTCTGGCTGACATAAACCTAAGACAGAAGGGAACAGTCTCCAAAAGGAGGGAGAAAGGTAATAATTTGGTCCAAAGCAAAAATAAGCAACAAGCAAACCAAAAAAGGGCCTCTGTGTGTGATTGTGTGTGTGTGTTGTGCTCTTCTTTAACATGAGAAACTTCATAAAGATAATCCATTGCCCTGGTTTGCAGAGTCAAGTACATGTGAGGGGAATGTTTCCTCTAGTTCCTATGAATTCAGAGCTGGGATCAAGTTAGGGCAGCCACTACTCCCCCTTTTCAGTTTCCCTTTACTGTCTAGAAGGGGCAACAGAACTCCAGTGAGGAGAGCACAGTGGTGATAGGCAGGGAGAGGGAAAAATGCCTTAAATTGCTAAATAATTAAAAAAATTAAATAATTATGATTTTCTTCCCACTGTCACACACACACACAAACACACACACACACACACACACACAAAATACAAAGGTGGGGGGCAGGTGCCTAGGTGGCTCAGTCAGTTAAGCATCCAACTCTTGGTTTCAGCTCAGGTCGTGATCTCGGGGTCATGAGATCGAGCCCCATACCGGGCTCCACACTCAGCACAGAGTCCACTTGAGATTCTCTCTCCCTCTGCCCCTCCTGCTGTGCTCTCTTTCTCTCTCTCTAAAATAAATAAATAAATATTTAAAAAAAGAAGAAGAAGAAGAAATACAAAAGGACACTCCATACCAGAGTTCAATATGATTATCTGCCAAAATTCAGGGCAATAAGATTCATATGAGAGAAGAAAAGGAATCTACTCAGCATTTATTCAGAAAAGCAATATTCAAAATATGTGTGCCCGGCAGATGCAACTTATCTTCTTCTTTCATAATTTTTCATAATCTATTGCATTTCTTATATGAGCAGAAAGCCATGCAAAGCAGTATCCCTCCCCCCACCAAAAAAAAGAAGAAGAGTTAAGGCCAACAAAAGAACAATGGGCGAGTAGGATAATTGGTTTCCAGACGCAGACATGTGAATACATGATATTTAAAAATTTATTAGACAGATGAGTTCACTCACATACCTTATTCTGCTTGTCACTATTACGAGTGACATCTTTTATTTCCAACGCCATCCCCAACATCTCTGCCACCACAGGAAAATTAGGGTCATGGTATGATAGTGGTCTTGCCACATAAACCAAAGATAAGATTTTCTTGTACAAACAATGCCTTTGATATCTATACTATAAACTCATGGAGATTTAACTGCAGTCAACAGTCATTAAGCTTTACAAACAGCTGTGTCCCAACCCTACAACGTGCATTAACATCTCAGAAATAACACTGCCTATATAAGGATAAATTTAACAAAAAAACAAATCATGGCATATTCAGCCAAGGAAAATGAATAGGAACCCACGGAGTTTTTGCAGAAATAACAATTCATGAATAAAACATCTGCATAGTATATGACTTCAGAAAGAATCAATCATAATAAAAGCTTCTATGACATAGGATAATATGCATGTATTTAAACTTTTCTTTGTGACAAATGACAGAATATCATCAAATCCTTCTGTCTCCACTGAAAAGATACTGCCAGTCTAAATGCTGACAACATCGACTGCCTCTTCATATGGGTGGTAGGGGACCGGGGAGGGGTTGGGTTGGTTAGGGGTCCTGTCCCATTAATGCTCCAAGTACAGTTGTACATAAACACACAAATGAAATTTAAAAAGTAAAAAAAAAAAAAAAATCTGCAGAGGTAGCCACTCTTTGAGGAAAAATGTGGAGTTTAGATAAGCAAGTCTCATGTTCATTCACCATATTGCATATAAAAATTTATCTTAAAGACTCCCCAAATTAAGGCTGTAAGTTCATGTCAACAGAAGGCCACTCAATACATTATTATTTACATTCTGCTTACTTTCAAAAAAGAATCCGATTGAATGTACAATAAAAGGCCGATCAAATCAGAGACAGTAGGAATAGCAGTTTGGCACAGTGGTTCTGAGCCCAGACTCCGGAGGGAGAGAGGATGGGATCACTACAACTTACTGGCTATGTGACCTTGAGCAAGTCACTTCACAGCCCTAGTCCTCACTTTCCTCACCTGCAAAACTGGAATGATAATACCTACCTCTTAGGAGACTATGTAAAGTAGCACACATAACACAACAAAGTTGAGTGTTCAAATAGCAAATGTTCAAGAAATATAGATGCTGTTAATTGTAATTAATAAGTACAGTAGAAGATTTTAGGTCTCTCCAAACTGCCAGGTTGTCCTTATTAGCTATTTTATTTTTTTTAAAGATTTTATCCATTTATTTGAGAGAGAGAGATAGTGTGAGAGAGCAAGAGAGAGCACAGTGGGAGGGATGAGCAGACTCCCCACTGAGCAGGGAACCTGATGCGGGGCTTGATCCCAGGACCCTGGGATCATGACCTGAGCTGAAGGCAGATGCTTAATGACTGAGCCACTCGGGTGCCCAGTTATTAGCTATTTTATTTATTATTTTTAAAGATGTTATCTATTTATCTGACAGAGAGAGATCACAAGTAGGCAGAGAGGCAGGCAGAGAGAGAGGGGGAAGCAGGCTCCCCGCCGAGCAGAGAGCCCGATGCGGGGCTCGATCCCAGGACCCTGAGATCATGACCTGAGCCAAAGGCAGAGGCTTAACCCACTGAGCATGCCCCTATTAGCTATTTTAAAAAAGAAAAAAAAATCCATATGCTTCCACTAACACAAATGTGCATGCCATATAGTTATAAAAATGACAGAACCTGACCCCTTCCTATCTCCAGAAAAAGAGTCATTCACCTTGACAAAAAGGTGGCCAATAAGAAAACCTGCAAATGTGAGGGAAAATGTGACTCAGGAAGTAATTCTGCATTGGTTTCAAGGGCCCAGTAAATGAGACACTAGAGTTTTACATCATAAAACAGACAGCAGTGACTTCAGTCTGGAATATTTTAAGAGCAGGAACTACCAGCTGGCTACTTGAATTATGATTTCTATTTTTAAAAACTGCATCCTCTTGTGTCCCCATACTGAATTAGCTGCAAGTCATTTCCCCTGAGAATTAAACAAAAAAAGTAATTTATTTGATATTGTACATCCGATCACTAAAGATTTTGGTGGAGAGGATTATTTAGCTTTCTCTTTGAAAGTAATTAGCCACTGCATTCACCTGCCTTGCTAACAACATGGAGGAAGATGCTTATCTTTCAATTAACTTGGACGGGAGGGCATGCGCACAGCTCATCTAGAAGCTATAGAGACTTACTTGATGCTGTCGGAAGTCATCAAGATGGCTAAAAGACTATTCTGTTTTATATTGTTTAGGATTGGAATTTGATCTACAAAGAGCATATGCTTACCTACTACCATTCTCAGAATGGTTTTACATACACAGACTCTTTAGAAGCAGTAACAGCTTATTATTCACACTGAATTACAGATCTGCTCATGGACTCAAGCCTGACCATGGCTAGATCCATCAATCTGGTGAGAGTCCTTCATCACTCCTGAACATCTAACTGAAACAGACTACAATCTATTAATCCTCATCCAAGAAAGATGTTTAGACTCAGTGAGGGGTATGGAGAAGGCTGTACATTTGGAACGTGCGTCTAGCCAAGGGGCAGATCTATAATTGGAGGCACCGAATGCTACCTAAGTCTACATTTGAGCCCCTCCTAAAGAAACTGGAGCTGAAGAACAAATATGAGGACCCATCACTCAGAACAGGATTTCAACACATTGTCATGACACCCTCAGGTAGTGGTGACTTCTCTTTTGACTTTGTTATTTTGACAAATAGCAACTCCACATTGAGTTTTGACTAACGCGAGAGGTGTGAGGAATGCAAGGAGGCATTTCTAGGCTGAGGATTCACCACATCAACGGGTGTTTTTGAATGGTTTGGTGTCAACCAAAGTTTCCATGGGATACCACAGGACTGTCTCCAAACCCTCCTTTTCCATGGTTTTCAACAGTGATTCAGATGAAGATAAATATATATATACATATACTCATCAAAGTATATCATCAAGGAGATCATTTTGGATAATGCAAAGATAATATAAAAGAAAAAAAAACAGGATTCAAAATAGGGACAAGGGATTAGATAAATGAGCCAAAACCTAGAGGTTAAATTTAATTCTCCCTTCCTAGTCTCAAAAAACTGATTGTGCAAGTACAGGATTCGACTTCATCTCAATTTGTGTTTTCTTTTTTAAAAAAAGAAGATATAGGCATTTTACTTGCCCTCAAGCTAAATGTGAGACAACAGCATTACAGTTGCCCAAAAAGCTAAAGCAATCTGAAATTAAGTTTTAAAAGAATAGTCCCTAAAGCAAGAAAACACAATAGTCCTTTTCTATTATGAATGGCTACAACCACACCAATAATAGATGAGTTCAGTTCTGGGTGCTACTCTTAAGGTCACTGAAAAGCTGGAACATACCTGCAGAAAGTGATAAGAAAGTTAAGGAGTTTCAAAACCAGATATGGAAAAGGACTAAAGAAAATTAAGATATTAACCAGAATAAAACACTTTTTTAAAAAGATTTATTTCTTTGTTTATTTGTTTGTTTATTTATCTATTTATTTATTTGGCAGAGAGAGAGAGAGAGATCACGAGTAGAGAGGCAGACAGAGAGAGGGGGGGAAGCAGGCTCCTCTCATTGAGTAGAAAGCCCGATGTGGGGCTCAATCCTAGGACCCTGAGATCATGACCTGAGCCAAAGGCAGAGGCTTTAACCCACTGAGTCGCCCAGGCGCCCCAGAAGAAAACACTTCAGAAGAAAGCTGGTGGTGGCGTGACCTCCTCACTGTAGCTAACCCAAGGGCTGTCAACGAGAGCTGAGTGCAGAAATGGGGAAAGTGGGACCCTGTACCACAACTCCTGAACCTTCAGTCCAGGCCACGGATGAATGAGTCATCTTATGTCCTAGGGAATAAGGACTCCTGGGGACTATCAAAATCAAATTCACTGAGATGCCTTACCTTCTCTGCTTTCCTTGGTTACCTCCTACCACACAGGCCTCCTTTCCTAAATACCACTCCAGTTATCTCTTATTGCTAACAAACCACCACAAGATTTAAGGGGTAAAACAATCTGTGGGGTTTTTTTATCATGATTATGCAATTTGGGCTAAGCTCAGCTGGACAGTTCTTCTATTGACCTTGCCGGCGGTCACACGGGGCTGTCTTCAGCTGGCAGATTGGCTGGGGGCTGAGCTCAGCTAAGATGACTTGGGCTCCTCCGTCCCTCTCTCCCTCTCTCTCTCTTCCTCTCTCTCTCTCTCCCTTTTTGTCTCTGCAGTGTTAGGTGATCTCCCTCTCCATATGCTGTCTCCAGGTGGACTCTCCATGTACTCTCTCCAGCAGGGAGCCAGATTTCTTCAATAGCATCTGAGGACTTACAGAAGAGTAAAAGCCTAGTTCTAGAACTGGTGCTACTTCCCTATTGCCACGTTCTATTGGTTAAAGCAAGTCATAGATTCATACCAAATTCCAGGGAAGGAGATCATTCAAGGACATGACTCAACGAGGCGTGGTCCCTGGGACCACGGACAGTGCAGTTGACTACAGCTGTCATTCCAACTACTCGATAAATCTCTCTCCTCTGCCAATCCCCCCTTGTCCCATCCTCCTATGCCCTCAACTCCAGAGACCATTGCATGCCCCATATCCTCAGCCTCTTTCTGAATCTTTTTTTTTTTTTTTTTTTTTGCTTCCTTGCCTTCACCTCCTTACCTGAGCAGAAGCCTGGCTATCTCAGAAGATTCAGGTCTGTTGCAGCTATCTAGTATCTCGTACCTTGCTTGCTTTAGGACCTGTACTGGGAGTCTGGTCTGCTGGGGCTACCTCTGGACAACTGCTCCTCTAAGATGCATACTGACTTTCCTCTCTTCGTTTTTTTCTTTCAAATCGTAGACCTCGCCATCACCAAAATGAAAGGCACTAATGAGCACATCCCATTCTCTGCCTGTAGTCAACTGTTCTTGCAGGTTGTTAGCTCAAGTGCCAACTCAGGGTGTGTATGCATGTGTATGCACGCGTATGGGCATACGGGCATGCATATCGCAGGCCCCCTGAATCCACTGACTCCCGTACCCCTATCCATGAGTGCCCTTGTGTATGCAGGACCCTCCCTACCCACCCCTACTCGTCGTGGAACCCAGGACGGTTCCACAGTCTGTCATTACGCTCAATCTCTTTGGGACACCATAAGTAGTAGCCTTATCCTCTGCCCTCCCATCTCACCCTTCTGCCTAGCCTCCCTGTTTGCTTCTCCATTCATGAATTCAAGTACAGAGCTCTCCTGAAGAAAAATCACAAAACCACAGTCTAGTTCACGATAAAGTCATAATCATCACCCTCAACCAATCAGCAATCCTATTTCTTTCTCTGAGTAACATGCTCTCCTCCTCTCAGCAGCAACTACCAACTATGTCATATGGTCTGCATTTTCATGTTATTTCCTGTCTGATATCTGCCCCTTCCCACTTTTAGCAGGTGACTTGGTTTCATATTTCACCGAAGGACTAGAAGTCACCCATGGACATCCTCCCACTTCCGCTAGCATATGGGCAAACCGACCTGTCTATGCTCCTTCCCGTTGTAACGGACAGTGCTTCCTCCCATCCAAAGCCAAACCTGCCACGTAGACTCAAGATTCCCCCCACTCTAGTAACATCAGAGATGTCACCAATTACCCTCTCTCTGTCTCTTCACTCCTCCCACCCTGCTCTTTCTTACCCTTTCCACTGAGGTCCAACATCCTATAAACAAATAAAACTTCTTCTCCACCTTTCCTCTCCAGCTCTAGCAGCTGCCTCTCTCCTGTCCTTCCCAGCCTGAAAAAAAAAATGTCTCTTTATCCTTAATTCCTACTCATGTACCTCTCGACCTACCCTAATTTGGGTTCTGCGCTCATCACTTGACTGAATACACTCTTGCTAAGTTCCCCAGCGGGCTGCATGTTCCCATCCTAGGGGCCACTCAATCTTCACCTTACATCGGCAGCAGCATGGGGCATAAGAAGCCCGCTCTCCTGGAAATACACTCCCTGCTTTCCATAAGGATACCAATTCTCCTAGGTTTCTTCCTGCTTCTCCAGCTGCTCCTTAGTATCCCTTGGAGGCTCTCTCTCCAACTCCACCCAAACTATAAATGTTGGTGTCCCCAGGACTTGAACCCAGTACTCTCCTCCCCACATCCATCTCCCTAGGCAATCTCCACTGCCATCATGGCCTCAGGGAACCCTAAATGCCATTGGGTTCCCGATTATAACAACCACACCCATCTCTTTCCTCTCAGCTCTGCATTTACACATCCAACTGTCCTCTTGACAGATCTACTTAAGGATTTCACTGGCATCTCAAAGTAAACATCTCAAAGTAAACAGTAAAAATTCAAATCATTATTATCTCCCACTAAGCCTGTTTCTCCTCCAGAGTTCCCCACATGGCACCTTCATTCACCCAGTGCTTAAATTAGATGACTCGGAATCACCCCTGGACTCCTTGCCCCACTCACACATCAAAGCAACTGGTTCACCGAGTAGTTAATTCAATGATTTCTCTCCATCTGCAGGTAATTGCTTTAAAATGCAAATCTATTTAAAAACCCTTCAGTAAAGTCCCGGTGCCCTTAGGAGAATAACAGTATCTTTAAAAGGTTCTGCCTGATCTAGCTCTTGATTACCTTCCTATTTGGACCTCCAGCCACCCACCTTGCCTCCCTCCCCACTTAGCTCCAGCCGCACTGGCCTTCTTTCAGTTCTTCAGATAGGCCAAGCTCTTTTCCTTCTGCAGGACTTCGTACAAGGTGTCCCTCTGCCTCTTTGTTCCTCACACTCTCGGAATCTTCCAGTTCTTCTGTTTGTCCTGCAGAGCCCAGCTGAAATGTCCCTTTCTCGGGAAGGCCTTACCGCCCACCCTAAATTAGGTTTTCCCTGTTAGCTTGTTCATAGCTCCCTGCACTGTGGACATTTGAAGTGACGTATTTATTGACAGATTGAAGAACTGAATATCTACCTTATCCCACCGGGCCGGGAGTCAGCAAACTCTTTCTAGAAAGTGCCAGAAAGTAAATATTTGGGGCTTTACAGGACACGGGGTCTCTGTTGTGGAGCAAAAGCAGGCACAGACGTCATGTAAGAGAACGGGGAAGGCTGTGTCGCAGCAGGACTTTATTTACAAAACCAGGCAGCGGGCTGGACTGAACGAGAGGCTGTAGCTGGCCCACCCCCACACTGACTACACTTCCAGGGTGGTGGGCCCCCCTCCCCCTTGTCATTCTTACCACCGTCGCTCTGTCGCCCGGTGAATGCCTGGCAGACAGCAGCTGCACAGAAACAGGTGTTTAATGGACACGCCATGAAAGAAGATCACAAGAAAATTTGCTCCGTGGAGCTCTAAATAGATCAATAAGGACAAGTTATAGGAGAGCACGTTTGGGTTCAACGTGAGGAAAAACTTCCGAAAGGTTCCACCAACTATACAGAATTACCATACAGATTAGCTAAAATAATGGATCTGAAAGCATTCTGTAAATTACAAACAAAATGGGTGCTGTTATCAATAATAATTAACGATATCCAGAAACACGTGCAGGCTGTCTTCTGAGGCCATGGGGTCTTTGGGTTATTTAATGAGAGCCTGAAGACCCATTTTCCAGAAGCCCTCCAGGACAGATGTTTTGCACTGACAGGAGGTTGGACCAGAAGACCTCCAAGATACCTTCCAGCTTAAAGAGTCTAAGCCATCACTTAGGACCTGCTCATTAAGAGCAATGACATATTGCCTGAGTCCCTACTTTGTGACAAGAGCTCTATATGCCATGATTTATGTAATTCTTGAAACAACCCTTCAGGTTCAACTTGAATTATCCTCAGGCTAGAGAGAAGCTGAGACTCTAAAATGTTAAAGTAAAGGGGTAGAATCAGGACCAGGAGCTCAGGCCACACACACACAGCCTCGCCCGGCCACACCAGTCCCTTCTCAAGCACCACACTTAGACCCCCAAATTACAGACGTGTCATTCCTAACATGTCCTTCTATCTTTAGGGCTGAAAGATAAGCCCTTCAAAAAGCAGCCTCCATCAAATTCATGATAGGGCTCTGAGGGAATGAGGAAGAAATGTGTGTCTCAAAAGTCATTTTTGAAAACAACTTTCCTTTAAGATACGCTGAATACAGATAACAGCTTTGCAAATAGAAAATAATTTATGTCTAAGAGAAACATTTTCACCTTTGTGAGAAAAACTACTATTTTTCAATCCATATTTCACAGAAGGGAAAACAGATAGCTAAAGTTTTAGGCAATACTATAAATTACTACATTGCATAATTTGGGTAACATTTGTTGGGAAAAGAAAATACCAGGACGGTGCAGAATAAATATTGCTTTTTCTGATTTTCAAAGACAGAACAGATTTTCCATTTCCATATACAAATGCCTGTATAAAAACAGGCTGTTTTTATTTCAGAAGGAGGTCAAAAACTAATCTTGTTTTGAAGTCAAAGCAATGGGATTACAAATACTCCTTATTATCTTTTTTTTTAAAGATTTTTTTATTTATTTATTCGATACAGAGAGAGAGATCACAAGTAGGCAGAGAGGCAGGCAGAGAGAGAGGAGGAAGCAGGCTCCCTGCTGAGCAGAGAGCCCGATGCGGGGCTCGATCCCAGAACGCTGAGATCAGGACCGGAGCCGAAGGCAGCGGCTCAACCAACTGAGCCACCCAGGCGCCCCTCCTTATTATCTTCTAATGGATTATCTCTTTTTCTGTATTTTTGATGATGAACTTGTATTACCTGGGTCATAAAATGGCCAAAAACAATCTGATCAGGAGATGTATTTCTTAATATTTTCTCTGTGATTTTACTGCCCAAATCCTTAATTACTCCATCTACTCATTTACTTGGCCTCATCTACCTGGAACACAACTGAGAATGAAGAAGGGAGCCAAAACGTCTCTGAACAGCCCAAACAGAAAACCCAGTGTTCAGGCACAATCATTACAGGGGGACCTTTAGAGCCCTTCTTAGTTCACACAGAATTCTCATGAATGCAGACAGCTGGTTGCCAAATCTCTTAGAGAGTTGGGGAAACAAACAAAAAGGGATGTGGAGTAGACAACACAGCTATCTCCCCAGCATCCACTCTGTCTGTTCTCTACCTGGGTGGGATTGAGTCCCTCCCACAGCAACATTCTCTGATTGCCACAGTAATCTCAGAGTCTACCCATCTCCTTTTCACACTAATCGCTGCATCCTACCTCAACCATAAGCCATTCAAATTCCTTGGGGACTAGTTCAGGAGTTTGACCAGTCAGTGCATCTACCTCTGTTGGGAAACAGCAACACAAATGACAAAATGCAAAACCTTAAGATACTGCAATTACTTTGCACCATGACACAGGCCAGCCTGAGGATGAACCTCACACATGGAGTCAGGCCAAGGAAGCCAGATCTCTGATCAAGCCACAGCAGAGGCCAACCCAAGCCTCTGAGGGTTTCAGGTACATGAGCCATTAAACCCCTCTGCTGTTGAATTAAATTAATTTGTACTGGATTTTGTATTGGCCATAACAGTCTTTGTTTGGCCTTGTAGTTTACAGCTATTGTCCTGGTATCACTCTTAACAGAATTCCCTCTCCCTTCCAAATGTATCCTGGTTTGAATGACCAATTATATGGGCACCCAAATCTTAACTGATGTGAGATGAGTGGAGAGTGTTAGGCAGTTAGGGGAGGTCAAAACACTCATGGTGAGACCTGAAAACAGTAAAAAATAAGAATGCACATAAATGTCTTTTAAAAGGAAACATAAAAATTCAGCAGCAGCCCGGGGCCATTCGATGTTAGAGTCAAATAATCCCATATATATTGACAGCCCTATTTAGAGGCTATCACACTAAAACAGCACTTTTCCCCAAACGTTCTAAAGATTTTCTTCAGGAACTAAAACAAATGTAACACATAGGAGTTTCTCTGGTCCACTGTAATTGAGAAAAGCTCCATTCTACTACTCCCCTTGGAGACCTAAAATATTCGAGAAAGTGCTAAGGGCTCTGGGTACTCCTGGAAAAAAAAAAAAAGAAAATGACTTATTTTGTTTACCCAGTACTTACCCAATTTATCTGATCACAGAGCATTGTTTTTCTAAGATACCTATTAATATGCAGTAGATAACTTTTCTGCTGACACCGATTTGAGAAAAGGCATAGTCAGTAATTAATGACTCCCAGTCATCCAAAAAAAAAAAAATCATCAAATTACACTCACTGTTTTTGATTTTAAAAGTTGAAAAGTACTTCATATATTGGAGAAAGATTTCTTTCCAAAATGATTAAAATTTTAAGTATGAATAAAAACATAAATGAGAAAACCTCACCCCTCCTCATGACTAATTAAATAATGGGAAAAAGAGAATCTCTAGCACATTAGAAAAAAAGAACACGTAAGGTGCTATTTCTCAAAGGTTACCAGTCCTCATATCTAGGAGAGACAAAAAAGCTAGGAAAACAGGCACACATACCCATTAGTAATTGGGTCTAACTAGAGAGTTCTACACTGATCAAGAAATGTATAAACAGATATGCTCCAACATTTTAAGATGTATATTATCCCAGAGGTCATATCAACCACAATGACTTTACAAGGGACTTGAGAAATTGCAATCTTTGCTAGATAAATTTTTAGCAAGCTTCGGGGGCTCTTTCACACTGAGATATAAACAAGTGCTCAGGAGAAATGTGCCAGAGCATATTTCACTGTCCCTAAGAGGGGTTCTCTTGACTCGGAGTCGAATAAAACAAAAAGCTTCAGAGTTGCCCTAAAATAAATCCTGCTTACAGCAGACAGACCAGCATCTACACGACAATTTGAGCCTGGTGAATTCCTTGGTTTGGGTTTTTTTTTTTTTTTAATAACTGGAGCCTGGTGAATTCCTATAATTCAGGAAGTCCTCAGAGCTTTCGAGAATCACTCTAAAAAGACTTCTTGACAGATATTTCATGTTGGGCATCTGAGATGGAGAGACAGAAGACAGAGGGAGAATGCATGGCTTTACCGGAACATCAAATACCCAACGCTGGGCGAGGAGGGAAACACATGAGCCTCCATGAATGCTGAGAGGCAACATCCTGGCTTAAGGGCTTCGGCCAAGTTGCGATGGACAGAGAGCAATTTCCCTTCCATTTCTACAGGAGACGGGATCGTGATCTAGCCTTCAGGAGAATTCTTAGCAGCTGACAATCCAACTATTAGCATAAAACCTAGAAAATTCACTGCTGGGCCTCAGAAGCAGTATCATCCCCACGTGAGAGGCAACAACAAAGTTCTGTCAGAATAGGACAAGAAGTAGAAGTAACCCCGATTGTTAATTACAGTGAGTTCCGGCCACCAGGAATCCCAGCTGTGGTTTGCCCCTGCCCCCACCATCAGCACCACCGTTGCAGTCATTGGCTTCTGAAAGCCTCTCGGGAGGCTAGAGTGAGGATTTAAGGGCACGAGAGCTTATTCCTTAAACCCGGAACCATGTAATTCTGGGTTATCAGGAGGTCTAAGGTCCTCTGCCCCACTTGTACCCAGAGTAGTTTTGTCTATATGTTTGTTTAAGATGAGACTATCTATATGTTTGTTTAAGATGAGACTATCCCTTGAAAGAGAGAGGAAATTAACACTTTGCTTTAGTTTGCATTTGTATAAATGTAAGAAATTAGGTGAAAATGGTTCCTTTCTCTAAAAAAGATAGAAGTTCCAAGTACTTCAAATATTAAAGCATGTAAGACACTCAAAAGCTCCAAATATCTGGTAACTCCAAATTCACAGATAGACACATAAGGATGGATGGATGGTTGGATAGATGTATAAATGGATGGATGGTTGGATAGATTGATAGATGGATGGATAGACAGACATAGAATGATAGCTAGAGAGCTAGCTAGAAAGATGGAATGATAGATGATCAATAGATACATCGATACAGATATGTAGATAATCAAACATAAGGCAGCAAGTCATAAAACAAAGGAGTATTCTGGAACAATCACTAATACTATGATCCTTTACACTTATTTCAGAAAGATTTTCACATACATTTATTTTGAGCCTGTTACTCTCCCCCTGGACAGAGTAGGTATCATTTCATTTTGAAGATCTAGAAAAGACACAAAGAAGCTTCGTGACTTGCTCGCATGCACAACTGAGAATGGAAATGGCCAGGTTAAGACTCCTGACCTGCCGTCCCCTTCACCTTATTTTAACCAGAGTTAAGAATTTGGTGGGGGGGGGGGGGGGATTAATACCTGAACCTCCACTAAAAAGAACAACTCAACAACTGACAAATATGTTATCTGGACCACTCAACTGGAAACAAATAAACAAACTGGAGTAAGAATATCGCCTTGAATCTAGAAAGGCACTTTCACAGAGTATTTCAAAGTGGTCTTGCAGATAGCATTTCCTCTGCCCTTACAATACACCCATAAAGTATGTAGCACAGGTGTAATTTCCCTCACTTCTGAGATGAAAAATATAGATACCTAGATATTAAATCACTCACCCAGGACATATGAAAGGTTAGTAAAGAGGGTAGAATTCCTAGAACTTATATCTGATGGTGGCTATTCAATCCTGTATGACATTTTTAGTGACCTAAGAACATCAGTGTGGGTGTTTTTCTGTCTTCCACCCTCTTCTTCAGTTCACAACCAACACTCCCTACACGCACAGCACTGTGCCAATGGCTCTGGGAAAGGCAAATAAGTAAGACAGTGAATCCATGTTCTAGGAATTTACAACTTAAGAAAGCACTGATACTTATTTGCCTCAAAATGCCAGGAAGAATGAAATATATCCCATCAGAGATACAAACAAATTCATCAGAAGGGAAAGATCATTCATGAACGGAAAATTCAAGGAGAAGCTCATGAATAGTTATCCTAAGTCCCAATTTGCCAGGAACAATCCCACTTTGTGCCTGTTCTCCTTTTAGTGGCCTCTTCCCCTCCAAGGTGCCCCAATCTGCTTGATAGATTATACGATCAGGCTTTGCAAAAAGGCAGTGAAATTTAGATTGGGCCTTAAAGGATGGGGTATATGTTAATGGGTGGAGATCTAGGAAAAGAATATTAATAGAAAGAAGGGAACGAGAAAGCCAAAGACAGAGGCAGGAGGGGGAAATGGCAAATTTAGCATACTGTATAATCTACAGAACTGGCTGCCATCGATTCTTTCCCTCCCTGACTCTGCATACTGCTCTACCCATCAAGAGGTGGCCTCTTTCCCTTGAATCTCAGCTGCCCCCCTAAGTTGCCCTCACCAGGACGCACTGGAAGTCCCATGGCTCCACTCTAGGTCCAGCCTTCAGGAGGCCGGGCGCCTTCTGCTTCTTTGCTCTTGCAAAGAGCAACCAAGAAAGCCAAAGACAGAGGCAGGGGCAGAGCGCATGCCCAGACCAGCCCTCAGGCGTTCCAGCAACTCCACAGAGGGGTCAGTTTACGAATGGGGAAGCCACTGTGCTTATTTCAGTGCCAGCAGATCCCACATGGATTGGAAGAACTGCTCAGACCGCCTGGGTTGCAGAACTGCGAGAGAGAATAAATTGCTTCTGGGTTAGACCTTTACATTCTAAGGTGGCCTGCTATGCGGCGATAGACCCCAGCAGCACTGAATCAGGATTGGAACTGGGCTGAGGCGTGCTTGGGGAGGTGGGTGCTCTCCGTTGTCCTGTGCAGCCTCCAGCTTAGGAAAGCCCCGTGTCCCTGTGTCTCAGAGGTGGGCTTTCTCAGTGGTTCAGATCCTCCTCTCAGTGATTCGGATCCTCCTCTCAGTGATTCGGATCCATCCTCCACCCTCCTTAGAGGGTGGAAGGCCCCCTCTAAGTCTTTGGCCCAAGACAGTTTCCTCTCCTCCTTCAGGGCTACACACCACCAAGAGATTTCTCAGGCCTCCTGCTCTGTCTTCAGTCTTTCTCATGAGCACCCCATGAGGCCCGTGGAGGAGAGCCGACAAAGGGCTGTCAACCCCCCTAGCGTCTAAGACTTCCACGGGTTCTATATCGTCACATTTAAGCTTCTCGCAGTTTGGCCGTTGGAGCTGAATTCTGTTTACCTGCTTCTCTGGCAGACCTGCTTTCTTCCTTCCTGGGTTCTGCAACAGACGCCCAAAGTCTGCACCCAGTCTCTCCTGGGAGATGCCAGCTTGTCCCTGGATTTTAGCCCAGTTGTTGACCTGCAACCTCACCTCTCTGGTGGCCTCAAGAAAAGTGAGGTCAGGTTTCTACCCGTCAGGCAGAAGCTAGAAGCCCTGAGTTGCTTTTTATATGGTGAACCAGTGAACTCTGGGAGGTCTGCAGAAGAGCCTCAGGGCAGCCCCGGAACCGGGGACGGTGAATAAGAAGCCTCTTCAGCTTCCATTTCTGGCTCAGCCAGACAGCTCCGTTTGTTTTGAATTCCAGTGTACTTACCATGCAGTGTTACGTTAGTTTCAGGTGTACGGATACATGATTACGTGATTCGACAACTCTATACCTGTACTCTTAATCTCCTTCACCTACTTCCCCCACGCCCCCACCCATCTCCCCTCTGGGAACCATCCGCTTGCTCTGTTTCAGGGGTTGTTTGTCTCTTTTGTTCTTTGTTCATTTGTTTTGTTTCTTAAATTCCACATATGAGTAAAACCGTAGGGTATTTGTCGTCCTCTGACTTATTTTCACTTAGCATTATACCCTCTAGCTCTACCCATGTTGTTGCAAATGTCAAAATTTTGTTCTTTCTTATGGCTAGTCAGCTTCCATTTTTTAAAAACCAAGGTTATATACTAAGCTTCGGCAGAAAGGGATGTGTGACAAAAAACACTTGGAAAACCACTGACCCACAGCCAATTTAAGATGCACCGAGCAAGCCATCCCTTCCCCAAACCTCCTTCTCTCTACTTGTTCCCCAAAGCCCAAAATGCTCCTCAGGGGAGCAAAATCTACACCTCACACTCAGAGATGAAGTTTATAATGCAAAGACTTCAAGAGAAAGTTGACCTAAATTCACATTGAATGGGATTGATGATAGGATTTTTCCTCTAAAAGCAGGTATTAATAAGGACCACAAAGCCTGTGAGCCTGTAAAGAAGTAAAAAGGGACCCTGAGTTGGGAACAGAGAAATGATTTCAAAAATGATGGTTCAGGTACAGAAGGCAAACTTTCTACTTCACAATTCTGCCCGCAGCTAGCATGCCTACATGTCTATCTCTCTGTCTCTCTCTCCCTCAGGAGAAGCGGGTGGCCCAAAAATCTGCTTAGCTGTCGCGCAACATGAGCAGCCATAGTTGGCACCTCAGGAGACCCTAAGCAATGACCAGCCGTGAATACAGACTCTCCCCTCTCAGCCACCTCGACTCGGAGCCGGAGCCGGGATGGGCATACCACAGCTCAGCATCTCCCCTGACCCTGAGGACGTAGAGCTGTAATAGTAGAGAACGAAATACAAAGAAAGGAAAGGAGATACATTCACAATGTACAGCATGAAACATGATCACGGTAAAGCCTCCCAAAATAAGGACAATCAAAAATGCAGGTGCTTCTCCAGAAAGTACCTTCAGCTTCCAAGCTTCACATGGATCAAAGAAGGAAAATCATCACATGTGGAGAAGTAATGTCTGCAAAAATGCTACTATTAACGAATGGCACTGAGGCCATTTCCAACGAGGATGACTAAGCCAGCAATGGCATGAACAATTTTCTTGGGTATATATATTAAAAAGGAAAATAAATGTAGAATTAAATTTTCCTCTAATCCTCAGCTATAATTATTAAAATAAAGACAGGTGGCTCATGATAAAGATTAATGTAAAAGATTACATTAATCGCATGAAAGATTAATGTAAAGATACATGAAAAGATTAATGTAAAGACCTGAAACATGAGAAGGTGTCATGACTTTCCACAAAAGAAATCTGGTCTCTCAACCAATACCCGAAAAGGTAAGGATTACAGGAAATGAATGTCAACCACTCTAGATCTCAGTGAAAATCTTCCTTTAATGTTGCCTGCTTGATTATGTACCTAATTCTCACCTTTGCAACCCTTCTAGGGGGGATGAATCCCTCTAGGTCAGCTTTTTTTTTTTGGTGACCTCTTTTTTTTTGCACCTTGTGTATAAAACAAATATAAGGAACTTAATAGAGAAATACCTGAGAAATGACTACATTGTACTTCCTATAATGTTATATGGAGAAAGCTTTGATTTAATAAATCATTAATCTTGCTTTATTTCATAGTTTCTCTCATGAAATTTTGGTCCTTCAAGGTTTGTCATTTTGAGCCTGTACAAAACACTTAAAATATAAAAACATTTAAGTATCACTAACACTAAACGAATTGTCAACTTAAACTATCAGAAAGTGTCAACCTAAGACTAGAAACTTTAAAAAAGCACACTTAGACCACTAAGAGTAAACCCACATTAGTGGGTTAAACTTAAGATAGTTCTTTTCTTTTTTTTTTATCGACTTTTCTAAAGTTTAACTGAAATACAATATGCTGCATATATTTAAAAATCACAATCTGATATTTTTTTAAAGGTTTTATTTATTTATTCGACAGAGAGAGAGAGAGAGATCACAAGTAGAGAGGCAGGCAGAGAGAGAGAGAGAGAGAGAGGAGGAAGCAGGCTCCCCGCTGAGCAGAGAGCCCAATGCGGGGCTCAATCCCAGGATCCTGAGAATCTGATATGTTTTGACTTATTTATATATTAAAAAAATCCTTATCATAGTCATAATAATGTCACCCCTGAAAGTTTCCTCAAAACATTTTTGTTAGTGCCTTCCTCCCACTTCACCCTGTCTTCCTCCCTCCCTCTTCCTGTCCCTAGGCAGACAATGATCTGATCTGCTTGCATTTTTTTTTTTTGACATTTATACAAATGACAACACACAGTATGTGCCATTTAGGGGGAAAGGAGCAGGGATGTCTGGCTCCTTTTATTCAACATAATTATTTTGAAATTCATCCATATTGTAGCGTGTATCAACAGTATATTCCTTTTTTGTTGCTGAGTAGAGTTTGTTGTATGGATTTACCACAGTTTATCCATTCATGTGTTCATAGATATTCCAGTAGTTTGCAGTCTTGACTACTCTAAATAAAGCTGACGTGAACATTCATGTGCAAGTCTTTGAAGGTAGGGGCCTACTTCAGCAATCCACAAAATACCACAATAAAGCAAATATCACAATAAAGTGAGTCAAGTGAAGTTTTTGGTTTCTCTGCACATGTAAAAGCAGTTTACACTACACTGTAGTTTATTAAGCACGTAATAGCATTAGATCTGAAAAACAATGTACATACGTTAACTGAAAAATACTTTATTGCTAAAACATACTAACCATCATTTGAGCTTTCACCAAGACTAATCTTTCTGCTGGAGGAGGGTCTTGCTTCAGTGTTGATGACTGCTGACTGACCAGGGTGGTGGGTGCTGAAACTTGGAGTGGCTGTGGCACTTTTCTTTTCTTTAAGGTTTTATTTATTTATTTAAGAGAGAGAGAAAGTGCAAGCGAGGGGAGGAGCAAAGGTGGAAGGAGAAGGAAAGGGAGAGAATCTCTAGCTGACTGGGCTGAGCTCAAGCCCCCACAGGGCTTAATTAATCTCACCACCCGAGATCACTACCCAAAATCATGACCTGAGCTGAAACCTAGAGTCGATCACTTCACTGACTGAGCCACCCAGGTGCCCCTCGTGTGGTAACTTCTTAAAATAAGACAACAATGAAGTCTGCTGCACGTGTTGACGATTCCTTCCAATCTGATAGCATTTTACCCACCACAGAATTTTTAATTGGAGTAATCCTCTCAAACCCTGCCACTGTTTTATCAACTAAATTTATATGATATTCTAGATCCTTTGTTGTCATTTCAACAATCTTCACAGCATATTCGACAAGAGTAGATTTCATCTCAAGAAACCACCTTCTTTGCTCATCTGTAAGAAGCAGTTCCTCATCCATTCAAGTTTTATGACAAGATTACAGCAAGTCGGTCCCATTTTCAGGCTCCACTACTAATTCTAGTTCTCTTGCTTTTTATACCACATCTGCAGTTACTTCCTCCACTGAAGTCTTGAACCCCTCAAAGTCACCCAGGAGGGTTGCACCCAACTTCTTCCAAATTCCTGTTCATGTGGATATTTTGACCTCTTCCCATGAATCATGAATTTTAGTAGCATCTAGAGTAGTGAATCTTTTCCAGAAACTTTTGTATTTATTTTGCCCAGATCTACCAGAGAAATTGCTACCTATGGCAGCTACAGCCTTATGGAAGGTATTTCTTAAACCACAAAACTTGAAAGTTGTATTATCTCGTGATCTATGAGCCACAGAATGGATTTTGTATTAGCAAGCATGAAAGCAATGTCAACCTCATTGTACGTCTCCATCAGAGCTCTTGGGTGACCAGGTACATTGTCACTGAACAGTGATCTTTTGAAAAGAATCTTTTTTCTTAGCAACAAGTCTCAAAAGTGGGCTTAAAATATTCAGTAAAACATGTTATAAACAGATGTGCTGTCATCCAGATTTTGTTGTCTTGTTTATAGAGCACAGGCAGAGTGGATTTAGCATAATTCTTCAGGACCCTGGGATTTCCAGAATGGTAGATGAGCACTGGCTTCAACTGAAAATCACCAGCTGCACTAGCCCCTAACAAGACACTCAGTCTGTCCTTTGAAGCTTTAAATCCAGGCATTGACTCTCCCTCCCTAATGAAGGTCCTAGCTGGAATCTCCTTCCAATAGAAGGCTGTTTCGTCTACACTGAAAATCTGTTGTTTAGTGTAGCCACCTTCATGAAAGATCTTCATGAAAGATCTAGAGCTTCTAGATAACTCGCTGCAGCTTCTACAGCTGCCCTTGCTGCTTCACCGTGCACTTCAGTGTTATACATATGGTTTCTTTCCTTAAACCTCATGAACCCACAACCTCTGCTAGCTCCTAACTTTTCTTCTGTGGCTTTCTCATCTTTTTCAGCCTTCACTGAAGTGAAGAGTTAGGACCTTGGTCTGGATAAGGAGTTGGCTTCAGGGAGTGTTGTGACTGGATTGATCTTCAATTCAGACCACTAGAACTTTCTCCAAATGGTCAATAAGGCTGTTTGGCTTTCTTATCACGCGTGTGTCCACTGGAGTTGCACTTTTAATTTCCTTCAGGATCTTGTCCTTTGCATTCACAACTTAATTACCTCTTCGGCACAAGAGGCCCAGCCTTCAGCATATCTCGGCTTTCAACATGCCTTCCTCACTGAGCTGAATCATTTCTAGCTTTTGACTGAAAGTGAGAGACGTGTAACTCTTCCTTTCACTTGAACCCTTAGAGGCCATTGTAAGGTTATCACTTGGCCTAATTTCAATAATGCCATGTCTCAGGAATAGGGAAGCCCAAGGAGAGAGAGAGAGAGAGAGAGAGAGAGATGGGGGAATGGCCAATAGGTGGTGTAGTCAGACCACATGCAAGATACATCAATTAAGTTTGCCATCTTACATGGGCATGGTACGTGGTGCCCCAAGACAATGACAATAGTAATATCAGAGTTCACTGGTCACAGATCGCCATAATAAATGTAATAATAATTAGGAAGTCTGAAATATTGAGAAAATTACAAAAATGTGACACAGAGACATGAAGTAGGCAAATGCTGTTTGAAAAATGATGCCCATAGCCTTGCTCTATACAAGTTGACACAAATCTTCAATTTGTAAAAAAGGCAGGATTTGGAAAGCACAATAAAACAAGGTATGCCTGTACACGTGTTTTTATTTCTCTTATACAAACACCTAGGAGTAGAATGGCTTCATTTGGGAGGTGAAATTTTAACTTTTTAAGAAACTGCCCCTCTGTTTTCCACAGTGATCGTACCATTTTGCATTCTCATCAGCAGTGTATGAGGGTTCCCACTCCTCTACTCCCTTGCCACCACTTGGTATGGTCAGTCTTCTCAATTTTAACAATTCTAATAGGTGTATATGAATAAATCACTGTGGGTTTAATTTGCATTTCTCTAGTGATTGTGTTGAGCATCTTCGTATGTGCTTAATTACAATCCATTTATCTTCTTTGTGTGTCTGTTCAAATCTTTTGCCCATTTTTTAAGAATTGGGTTGTTCATTTTCTTATTATTGAGTTTTGAAAGTTTTGTAAATTCTGGATACAAGATCTGACATATGCCTCACAAATATTTCCCCCAGTGTATAGCCTGTCTTTTCATATACTAACAATGTCTTTCAAGAGCAGATATTTTTTATAAAGTTTAATTTATCAATCTGTTTTCGCATTGTGCTTTTGGTGATGTATCTGAGAAATTTTTATCTAAACTGAAGTCATAAATGATTTCTCCTGTGTTTTCTTACAGAAGTATTATAGTTTTAGGTTTTACATTTAGGACTATAACACACTTCGAGTTGATTTTTTTAATATGATATAAGGTGTTTACTGAAGCCCATTATTTTACATGTAGATATCCAATTTTTTCTTCATCATTTGTTGAAGACTCTCCTTTCTATACATAACTGCCTTTGCCTCTTCATCAAAAAGAAGCTGTCCATATATGTATAGATCTATTTCTTGATGCTCCATTCTTTTCCATTGATTTATCCATCTAACTTGATACCAATACCACACTGTCTTGATTACCATAGCATTATAATAAGTGCTAAAATCAGTTAACTAATCATATGACCTTGTTCTTTTTTATTTTTGGTTGTTTGGGGCTCTACTAAGTCCTATGCATTTCCAAAGGAATTTTAGAATCAGCTTGTCGATTTCTATTTTTAAAAATGTCTACTAGGATTTTGATGGAAATTGCATTAAATCTATAGCTCAATCTGGGGAGAAGTAAGCTAAGGTGGTGGAATCCTGAACTTCTACCCTCATCCTTTCCTCCTTCCCTCACTTTCAGCCTCCCATCCATGGGGGACTAGGTGTAGAGGGTGAAGAACAGAGATCCAACCAGAGGTAAGGTGTCTCCTACTAGCATGCCTCCATGGGGACCCAAAGGCTAGTTCCCTCTTCTGCCTTTTCTCTCCTTTTCCTTTGCCTTCTTTTCTTTAATTTTTTCTCTTTTTCCCTTCCCTCCTTCCTTCCCCCCCTTTCCTTCCTCCAATAGATTAGCTCCCCTGCTTCCCTTCCCATTGTTAACACTAGCACCCTCCAATCAAGGCTGAAAACGAGCTTCACAACATTTCCCAACTCTCAGGTCCCTGAAGCAAGCAAATGGCCTTTTTGAGAATGTCCACATTTGGGGATCTTTGGGTCCTTTCTAAATAAATCATCAAAAATAAATTTTCCTCCCATCGCTCATCTCTGTCCCTTTCTTTACTTTCCACGATTCTAGAGAAAGATGAAATACAAAGGATCATGGCCATGATGGCCCAAAGAACAGAAGAGTCATGTGCATTTCTGAGGAGGAAACTGTCTCAAAGGAATTGTGGCTGGGGCAACATTGGGTCAAACACAAAAAAAGAACAGAACGAAGAGGGACAGACCTACAGCCATAGAAACTAGAAGGGGAAACCAACAAAACCACTGGGGAAGACAAGGAAGAGTGTTTTAGCCCAGAGCCATGAAGGGGAAGTGAAGGAGTAAGGGAGGAAATCCTGGCAGAGCCAATGTATCTGAAACAGGACTTATTGGGGCACCGTTGCTAGAGATCCTTTGGCCAACACAAGACTTATCTGTAGGTCAGGGGCTGCCTCTATAACAAAACAACCATTACAGAGAAAATCTCACCACTTTATTTACTTTGTGTTCTAAGTGCAAAGTATAAATTACAAATTATGGAGAAGTATTGTAACCGTGATCACATCACATATGGAATTTTTTAAATCTCTATATCACCATTTTTATTTTTATTTAAATTTTAGTTTGTTAACATACAATATAATATTGGTTTCAGGAGTAGAATTCAGTGATTCATCACTTACAACACTCGGTGCTCATCACAACTGCCCTCTTATTTTTTTTTAAAGATTTTATTTATTTATTTATTTGGCAGAGACACACAGTGAACAGCGAGAGGAAACACAAGCAGAGGGAGTGGGGGAGGGAGAAGCAGGCTTCCCACTGAGCAAGGAGCCTGATGCAGGGCTTGATCCCAGGAACCTGATGACCTGGGCCGAAGGCAGCCGCTTAACAGCTGAGCCACCCAGGTGCCCCTCAACAACTGCCCTCTTTAATACCCATCACCCAGCTAGTCCATCCCCTACTCACCTCCCTCCATCAACCCTCAGTCTGCTCTATATCTTTAGAGTCTTTTATGGTTTGTTTCTCTCTCTCCTTTTTTTATTCCCTCCCTTCCCATATGTTCATCCGTTTTGTTTCTTAAATTACACACATGAGTGAAAACATATGGTATTTGTCTTTCTCTGACTGACTTATTTCACTTAGCATCATATACTCTAGCTCCATCCACACCATTGCAAAATAACAAGATTTCATTCTTTTTAATGACTGACTAATATTCCTGTGTGTGTGTGTGTGTGTGTGTGTGTGTGTGTGTGTGTGTGTGTATACCACCTCTTCTTCATTCATTCATTAGTCATGGACATTTGGGCTCTCTCCACAGTTTGGCTACTGTTGATAGTGCTGCTATGAACATCAGAGTGTATGTACCCCTTTGAATCTGTGGAAGTCTCTATACCTCTTAGAAACTTACAAAAGATCAGAAATACAAATGGCTACTCTTCCATATTTAATTTGACTTCATTCCTGAGATGATCAAAGAAAATAATTGATTGCTACACATGTATTTTAATCAACAGATCTTTAGAATAATATGTTTGTCCTAATTATTTTTAGTTAGTGGTTCTCGTACAAAGACTATTCATAAACTCATTTCAATTTGAAATAATTATGACATTCTCCTCACTGCCATTTTTTTAAATTTAGTCCAGGGTATTCCTCCAAAAGGGATAGTTGAGAACCTATGCCAATTTCTGAGAGAGGCCATCTCTACATGACTGGTAGAAAGCATAAAATTCCCTCCACAAGAATAAGAAAAAAGAGAAACCACATGGCCTGTGAAAAAAGTTCTGTAGTTCGAAAAACAGAAGACTGCTAAGAGAAACTGAGAAAATAAGGAATTCTAAATGCCATATCTATTTGTTACAATTATTTTTTCTTTTAGGCAAGCTTATACTTTAGCCTCCTATTTCCACAGAAATATGGAACAGAATAAATAAATGTACATTACAAAGACAGTCCTAGCACTTTCAAATGTTCCTCACCTTTAGGTTCACTTCAAGGGTCTGCCTTTCTAAAGCGGGCCCCTCCCGGCTTTGTGTCCCCCAGGGCTTTACCTTGCAATTTCTACACCTGCCACCAGGTGGTATCATGAGTCATGATGACAAGGGTCAGACCCAGAGGGTTATACCCCAGGTGTGGATAAATGAAGGAACACATAATCCAGGCAATTATGCACATTCTATTTTTTTAAATAAATAAATCATTAAAATTACAAGCATAAATTATTAATCAGTTTCTAATTATCATGTACAGCAGTGCTTTCTCAGCACTCTAATCTGAATTCTCAAAATGCTCTTAACTAACCAGCGCTGGGCTTTTTCCTTGCTTGTTCAGTTGGGAGAACAACAGCCACAGTCACTGTGCCTCCTCGGCAGGAGGAATCTCTCTGATTTCTTTCCCCAATTAGGACATTCACTTCCTACCTGGGCTGCTTCACTCTTGCCTAACTCCCTCAACACTGCCTCGAATGCCATTTAATTTTCATTGCATTACTTAAGTTTATTTATTGAAAGCCTTAGATACTCTCTGCCAACTCTGCTCTCTGTTAAAAGAATAGTGTCTTTTTTAAAGCTCCTGCTAAAAAAAATATTGAAAAGTATAAGGGAGAAAAAAAAAATCCCTAATCTCACTACCCAATGACAACACCATGAAAAGAGACTACAGATGTCCCTAAGCTTCTCACGTTTCTACATTTACTTCTCTTCTCCCTTATGTCTGAAATTTTTTTCTCAAGGTTGTTTTCTACCTCGATGCTTGTGATATTCCTACTGATTCCCCTACAAAGGTTTTCCAAGTGGGCTTAATAACTGCACGTCGTTCATAGGGTTGTTTCAAGGATTAAATGAGATCCAACACATAGGCCCTTAGACCAATACCTGGCCCCTAGCAAGTGCTCAGTAAATGCTAGCTCTTGTCATTATTTCCAGCGAGGCTGGCTTTTACATCTTGCAACTCTGTGTAACCCTGCCTCTTCTTCCTTTACCTGATGGTCTGCTTAACGGTTATTTTGCACATGTGGCAACACCTCAAGTGTTGCTGAAGGCAAAAAACATACATTTTCTAAGATTATCTCGTATCTCATGGTCAGTCTGTTCCAGAGAAAATAATTCCCCTGAAGCCTTAGGAAAACAGTGATTACTTTCTTTTGAATAACAGAAATAATATTTTCTTAAAAGAATCCATGAGAGAGCCTTATTTTCTGATAAAATAATCTTCTGATAGGAGTTCTGACAAAACTCATTGTGGATCCCCACTCATATCTGTCTTAGAGACACATCTTTGTCCGGATTAAAGGAAAGTGGTCTGGAGCAGGTGAAGGAGGAAGAAAACAGTGTTTTATCAGTAAGGATATCTGGCAATCCCTGCAAAGGGACAGTAAAGTGAATATCTCTGGATCTCCCATGGGTTCCCATGGATTTTATTCCATGGGAAACACCCCATCTTCTAAAACCACCGCCTGATGTGGCAGCCGCGCCAACAGAAACCAGCAGAGCTTTCATCTTGCCAGGCCTGGTCCTCTGCTTACGGCAGCTGTCTATGTAGGGAGCAAAGGACGGGGCATCCTGGATAGCTGCTGAAATCCAAATGTCACCATCCACCAACCCATCCATCCATTCATGCATTCCAATAAATCGTTACTGAATAATATGTGCCAAGTGCTGAGCTAAACGCCAGAGATGCAATGATGTACGAAACCAGAGCTCATCGTCTAATGGGGCAAATACTACAGGAATGATTATGAAAATGACCCTACAATTAGAATCACAAAGTGCCACGAGAGCACCGATCTCTCGTGATCCCTAAGGAAGTAACACTGGAGAAGGCCTGAAGGATGATTAGGAATTAACTAGGAAAGAGGAGCAAAAAGATGTGGAAGCAGTGGAACTAGTTCAGGGTCAGTGCAAAGACCCAGGGCCAGTGGTACCCAAGAGGTCAGTGTGGCTGCAGCACAGAGCACGGTGGCCATGAGCCTGGGTGGCCGGAATGATGCATGTTCTGCATGCCTTCCTTAATCCTAAAAACAGGCAAAACCCCTGGATCACATGACAGACCTGCCCCTTGAAGGATCCTGTACGTCTAGTGAGAAGAAGAAATTGGAAGAGGGCAAGATGGCTGCAGGCAGATTAGCAGAGCCCATTTCGATCTCAAGATGCTGTGGCCACCTGTTCACCAGTCGTCCCCCAACCTGCCCTCATCCCTGAACACCTGCTCCCTCAGGTCACCTGGTTCTTTTCTCAACCCAGTGGGGGAAGGGGGCTCTGGGATACCCTTCAACCCAGATCCACTGAGGAACCCCAAACAAAAATTCCCCTCACTTTCTGCCACGGGGACCGTGCCCTTTACTGGTTTCCCTTGTGAATGCTGCTGGCCCCCTGTTTCTTGATCTTTGCAGCCACTCCACTAGGAGTCTGGGGAGAACTGGGGTCTGTACCTACACCAAGCACCAAACACAGAGGTTTCAAATACCACCTTCTGAAAATTCAACATTCCAGTTAAAGAACTGTATTTGAATAGAACCACTTTCAAATAGATGTATTTTTAGTAGTCTCTTCACAAGCATATTTTGGATCAAATGGATAGCTGTAATTATATCAGCAATTTTCAGCACTCATATAAGTAGAAATTGTTGGGAAAGATTGCTGAAAAAGGAAACATCACCCATGTCCCTATTATCTGGTATCCCACAGAATACAGCTCGCGTGCCTGATGGACATTTATGAATAATTGTTAAGAACTCTTTTTCTTCAATAGTGTCCACTTCTTTCACATCTTTTACCAAGAAGATTAAATGCCATGCCTCCCTCTTCTTTCTTCTCCACACCATGTTTTTAATGTCAATAATTTAGGAAGCAGTACATCCCAAATGTAGAGAGCAAGGAGTACTGAGAGTAATCCCCAGGGGGGTTACTACAGTCCTAGTAAATGAACTTTTCAAATTTTACAGTACCAGTACTTTACAGGTCAATACCATTTACGGAGAACATTGGTTATAGAATTTCTCAAATTATTGTAATTGTTCTTTTTTGCGGTACCTAAGAAAGCGCTGTAGACTTCCTCACCAGGGACCTCATAATGAGATTCACTGGTATTCATTCTCATTCTATAAACACAGAGTCTGGGCCTTAAATATTAAATAGGTTTACCTAAAATTTAATCAGGGCCTCATAACGAAGCCTTTGCAAATCCAGAAGTAAAGCTGATATATTTTGATTACCAAACTGAAATTCTGGCAACCATGTGATGTTGCTTTGACGTTTCCATCTATTTTTGGAATAAAAGTTCCTCAAAAGCAGTCACTGACATGCACCAGTCATGCTGACTGAAGCCTTGACTGCACTGCTGGCAGTTTCTAGCAACCGTGTTTCTATTCTTGTATTTTTCTGTAGTTTCGTACTTTAAGACGTTCAAGCTCTTCAAATGTGAATAACTTGCATTTTCATCCACTGGTTCCCAATAAAAATAACACAGAAGAAACCAAAGTCTTACCTAAAGTTTTACTCTAAGCTTTCCTTCAGACATCAAGATTATTGCTGTGTGGAGAAGTGCATGCTGGCCACACGCACAGCTGTAAACCTAAAGAGAAGGATCAGATGCGCTCCTGCCCAGGCCAGATGGGGAGAACACCCATCTCTTCGTACTACCTTAAATGACGTTCATGTAGAAAAGCACAAAGTTAGCCATGTAACATGTTTATATATTTTTTTTTCAAAAAGCAAAAAGCTCCCCGTTTGCAACTATACCATTTTCTCTCTCTGATTCATAAAAATCTGTGCCACCATTTCCTATATCCCCGTCAGTAATAACTAGTACAATGAAGCAGTCAGACCTCCATTTTCATCAAACCTGAGAACAACAGATAATAGTAAGTCAAATTACTTCTAACTATGAAAAGGCGATCCATGCTGGGGTAAGTTTACCTACTTTTAAATGCCCCCGGCACCCCCCTCACCACGAGCTAATCATTTCGATTTCATCTGAAACGTTCTCCTTAGCCAGAGCTGCATAAGGGCAAGTAGAATTAGACATCTTAATATTATTAGGTCTCTTATTTAGGATGTCAACTCCTAAGATGGTCAAGAGCTTTGATAGGGAAGAAATACGGACAACTACAAAGTTCTGGGACTTAAGAGCCTAATTACTAAAAACTTCCTTCTGTCATTTTTCTCAAGCAATGACCTTGTTCGCTCTGTTTTCTTGAGTCTGGAGGTGGAGACTATAGAGATTGCAACTTAGTTTGCTTTATATATACCTACTCCCACTCCCCATGGTAGGTAAAATAATAAGTACATGCTCAATGACTATCTGCTGAAGGCATGAATGACCCAAGAGAAAAAACGTCACAAAACTAGCATATGCCTTTCTCGCAGCAGAGGCTCTGGGACAGCCTGGACCTGCAGAAGCGACATGTCCCCTCCCTCCTTCATTCCATACCACCTGCTTCCTGTCCCCTTGTCCCATCACTGGAAGGCTACCGACAGCCTTCTGACGGTGAAACCCAAGTCCTAAACATGTTTTCAGCTTCACCCTCCGTGTTCTGTCAGTACTGTCCAATACTGTGGGACATGCCCACTATGATGCTAAATTACACAACATCCTCCTTCTGTGTCTTCTGCCCCATCTTTTATGTCCTCCACTGACTTCTCTTCCTCATTTCATCACCTCAAGACAGTCCCACCTAAGAGTGTGTCATGTCCTTGTCACTGGCCACTACCTTCCTTGAGTAGTTTTATCCATCCTCAAAACCTCAGTGATCACTCTACTTGAGATGATCCTAAAATCCCTCTTTCTAGTCCTTATTACTCTTGCGGCCTCCAGATCTGATTCTTGGGGGCTTCCTCAACCTCTCCACCACTGGATAATGTACTATTACCTCAAACTCAATAAGGTGATTCTGAACTCATCATCATTCCATTTTTGTTAAGCCAACCCATTCCCTTGGCCTCTATTCCAACCAAAGTCTCCAGACACCCAAGCTTAAAACCCCAGGATCATCTCCTTCACCTACAGCCAGTCAATGGCCTACTCCATACATTTTGCCCCTGTTCGCCTCTGTCATCTGCCTGTTTTTTCACCTTGCCGATCTGTTAGACATGACCTCACTCTCCTTTGTGCTTGTTTCCTTTGTTGAGGGTTTCGTTTTTTCGTCTTATTTCCAACTGCTTCCCCCTGGGATTCTGAGTCAACCTGACAATGGAATAGTCCCCAAACACATGTCTCTCCCCCCTTGCCGTGGACCATGCTGTTCCCTCTGTTGTGTAAGCCTTTCCACCTCTCCATGGGTTGTTATCCTGCCCACTGAGGGCACATTTCAAACAGAACCTTTTCCATGAGGCTTTGCCTGATCTCCCCAACCAAACATGGTATATTTTCCTTTGAAACCCATAATTTGTATTGTTATTGTTTTTTCCATCTCCCTTCCGACATCATATGCTGCCTTAAAGACACTGTACTTCTTATGCCACCCCCTACGAATCTAAAGGCTTTTAATTTTTTAAAGATTTTATTTATTTGTCAGAGAGAGAGAGAATGCGCACAAGCAGGGAGTGAGGCAGGCAGAGGGAGAGCTCCTTCACCACTGAGCAAGGAGCCCAATGCGGAACTTGATCCCCAAACCCTGGGATCATGAGCCAAAATCAAAAGTCAGACGCCTAACAGACTAAGTCACCCAGGCGTCCCTAATCTAAAGACTTTTTAAAGGCAGGAATCGTAACTTTATTTAACTTCATTTTCTCTGTAGAAGCTTTGGAAACAATCAAAATACAACTATTTGTATATGTTTGTATATATGTATTTAATCTTCCCTCATCTTGTTCCCAAAACAATTTGTAGCCACTCAATAAATATTTATTGAAATACTTAACAAAACCTGTTGCTTTTCTGCTTACAGTCTAACCAAATTTCCAATTTCTTTACTCCTTCCTACAATAGTAGTCCTTCTTTAATGCCGCTAGGTACTTATTCATTATAATATTTTTAATTAAATTCTCCTAAAAGCAGTTTTGGTTCCCAATCTTTTTTTCTCTACTTCTCCTTTCTGAACCCTCTATACCAGAAGTTCTTAAGCCCAGCACTACTGATGTTTTTGACCAGATAATCCTTGTTGGAGAGTGGGAAGAGGGTCTGCCCCATACACCAAAGGACATTTAGCTGCATCTCTGGCCAGCACTCCCTCACTAGGTGCAATGGCATGCCCAGTTGTGACAACCAATAGTGTCTCTAAATATTGCTAAACATACCCTGGAGCGGGGTGGGTGTGGGTGGAGGAGAATTCTCTGTGGTTAAGAATCACCAATTACAACCAGTACTATCATATAGAAATATAATCAAAGTTCTAAATGCAAACAATATACGCAATTCCAAATATTCTAGGAGCTACATTTAAAAATGAAAACAAACAGAGCACCTGGGTCAGTTCGTTAAGCATCCAACTCTTGATTTTGGCTCAGGTCATGATCTCAGGGTTGGGAGATCAAGACCTGAGTTGCGCTCTGCTCTGGCCATGGGGCCTGCTTAAGATTTTCCCACTCCCTCTCCCCCATCCAAATGTCCCTCTCTATCTAAAAAAATAAATAAAATTTTTTTTTAAAATGAAAAGAAACATATTAAATTTGTTTTTGTAATACATCTTACTTAACCCAACATATTCAAAATATTATCATTGCAACATGCAATCAACATTAAAAAGTTATTGATATAACATTCAATGTTCTTTTTTCTTATTAGACTTCAGGACACAATATGTCTTTTATATTTACAGCACATATTAGTTCAGACTAGTCAAACTTCATTTATTTCACAACCATATGTGGCTAGTGACTACTGTGTTAGCTCAGATCTAGACAGTTTTCTCTATACTGAGAACTCATTTTTCAAGAACAAAGAAATCTTCTCTCTGCTTGCCTCCTAATTAGTCATAGCAATAATTGACTATAGCATAGTTCAGGATCAGTCATAAACTCAGAAAATTTCAAAGGAGATAGATGATAGGGGACCTGGGGAAGGAAAGTAGATGTGGAAAAAAGAAAAGGAAAATCAAGAAATGCCTGTAAGAGAATTCTACGCCACTAAGCTCAGCATTCGATCATTAGGTCACAGAGAGATGCCAGTTTCTTTGTGCCATTCCCACCCCAGAAGTAATATCTTTATTATTACATAATATATATCTCTGTGCCCTACACAAGATGCTCTCACGGTGCCTCCGGAAACCTGTTCATTAAGTATTGATCTCTCTGGTTTCCCCCAGGTCATACATTACAGAAGTGGAAAAGAAACTTATTCCAAATCTTCTCATCCCAAACCCTTCACTCTACAAATAAAGAAACAAGGGTCTATACAGGCCTAGAAATTGACTTGAGATCTCAGAGCTCATTAATGGAAGTGTAAGACAGAACCCAAGTTCACAGCCCTGATTCTGAGCCCTTCCCCCACCCTTTCCTAGATGTGCAATTTTTAATGAGTGACTTCACCTCTTAGACCGTTGGTTCCCTTACATCTACAAAGGAAACAATGATATCTATTTTGCATGTTTTTCAGAGCATTACCTCAAATGAATTAATATATGTGCAAATATCAGGCACAGTGTTCCTGTGATCCTAAGTACTTGTTGAATCCGAAAAGTATGACATATAATAGAATCAGAAGGTAAGAAGCCACTTGGAGATTAATTTTAATCCATTCTTACCCTTCAGGGGTATTAAGCCTAATCTATCAAGGCTGATGAAAATTTAAATTGTTATTTAACAGCTTTAAGAAAAGGTTTTTAAGACTTCTCTCCACAATACATTCCAATGAGGGACAGCTCTTAAAATCCAAAAGTCTTCCTAGATGCCAACATTTTTCAGTTAACGTTTCAAAAACCAAAAAAGAGTGGGACGCCTGGGTGGCTCAGTGGGTTAAAGCATCTGCCTTCAGCTCAGGTCGTGATCTCAGGGTCCTGGGATCGAGCCCCGAACTGGGCTCTCTGCTCAGCAGGAAGCCTGCTTCCCCCTCTCTCTCTGTCTGCCTCTGCCTACTTGTGATCCCTCTCTCTCTGTCAAATAAATAGATAACATCTTAAAACAAAACAAAACAAAAAAGAGCTTAATCATTAGCTTCAATCCACCTGGGCGAACAATCCTGCCAAAGGACACCCTTCAGCCCTGGAGGAAGAATCCCCTACTACGTGACAGGGTCAGGGTCATAACCTGCTTCCTGCGCCGAAACTTACCATGAAAAAATTGATCTCTGTTTCCTAAATAAATACTCTGTCTTTACTTGGTTTGGCTAATAGGAAGTTTTACTGTGCCAATACATATAGAACCAAATTTCCTCTCTCTCAATACAAACATATACCCAGTCACTCACGGCAAAGAAAGCTTGCCATGGTTTCTCTGGGATAACAGCATGACTCCTTCGAATATCTGAAAAGCGTGATTAAATTGTCCCTCAGCCTTCTTTTCCTCAGAAATTTTAAATACTAACTCTCCAGGTCTGCAGAAAGGTGGGCAAATGAATAACACCTTATACCAATATTCTGTTGTGTTTCGGTCCCATTTGAATTTGGTTGCAGTCCTCATCTGGGTAAAAGGAAAGAAAGCCCCCTTTTTCCCTCCATGCAGTTCCAGAAAGCTCGGTTCCATGCAGGCTCTTTTACCTAAGAACATCCCTTTGAATTTGATACTTCCTGCCTAAGCCTTCCCTCAGCAGGGTGTTGCGAAGGAGGGCTTGCAGTTTGGAATTCAGGCCCTCCAGTTAGGGAACAAAGTCTGAATGTGCTCCGTCCTTCAGGACACAATGCAACAGCCAGCTGTTTGCTTAGACATTTGTCTGAGTAGTATTTTATCAGGCTATTATTAGTTTTAATGTTGTAATTAGATGTGCAAATGTACCCTGAGGTATGTTTGGATGGGAACATCATACAAATCTGAATTGACAATGATGAACACAGCTGCATTGCTGCCAGTGATTAGGCATTTAAATAAGTGCTCGTGGTGTGTTTGCTGGAAAATGTGATCCCATGGAGTGGAGAGGTTAGCAATGACGTGAGGCTGCCAAGGGGACATCAAAATATCATAAAAACGAGCGAGAGCGAATAAATTGGATTCCACTTGGAAACTGGAAACTAACTTCTCTAACCACCTTGTCTAAAACAGCTCACTTCTCTCACGCTGACGCGTTATATAGACAAGTGGGTTTCCTCGCTTGCCAATAGACTCTGAGTTCTAAGACAGCAGGGACAGTGTTAGATCCTCAACACAAGAATTCTCCACGTAGTAGAGCCTCAAAAAATATTTGCTAAAGTTGCATGTCAACTATCGTTCAATTAAAAAAAACTAGATAAATAAAGTATTTGCTGAAGAAATAAATGGATAGAAATAAATGAGTGACAACATATACTAACAAAAGGTGGTATAAATGACTTTTCTTCATGTTAAATTTTCACAAAAATCATTTAATGTTTAAATACGTAGGAATGATATCCAATTCAACTGCAGCACTAGAACTAGATGCTGGGTTGGCTAAGTGACTTGCCCAAAGGCTTATAATTAATTAGCTAGGACTCAGCCTCAAAACTGAGAAGCCAACTTTGCACTTGAACTTTATAGTTTCGTAAGAGTAATCATCATGAGAACAGATGAGTGTTCTCTCCTGCTTACCTTATATTCTACAAAATGAGTATAATCACAATAATATAGAAGAAAGATGTCAGCCCTTCTGTACCTTCACAGCACTTGGCTGTGACATCATAATTAAATCCCTTTCATAAACTGCTGGCCTCTAAGTCCATGGTTTCCAATATCTTTTCTACTTATCATTTCAAGTCCTAAAGCCTTGACTTCCTTCAACGAGATATCCAAGCTATCTTCCTACCACCTCCTGCCCTATTCTTCCTAACTCCACAAGAGTAAGAACCCAAAGATATAAACACACAAAATAAACATTATATTTCTGGAGGCATGAAAACCCTTCAGTCTTTAATAAAGATGTAAGCCACGCTGGTGGAGGATATGAACACACAATTAAATATGCTACCAATATTCTATGAATAAGAATGAAATACCCTAATGCTGATGCTATACCAAATAATGTAATCCTCCTTTGGAGACTCGGAAGCCAATTCTTGCACTGCCTGGAGGGCACTATTTTGAACATTGATTCTCTCTATACATCGCCGTAGAAAGAAAATATGATTATTTGAGCTCTTGGATGCCGAATAAATGGAACCTTATAGCATTTTGACAAAGAGGAATTATGATGGTCTTCATATGAAGCAAAAGCAGATATAAAGAAAATGAGCTATATTTCAAACAAAAACAGTCAAAATAGATATTTATCATTTCTTTATATGTAAAAGACTAAGTCTAGGTCCTAAATTATTAAAGTATAATTGTATTTGCCATGGGTTATGACCAGAAAATTCCACTCAAACTTTTGTCCTCAAGCAAAATGTTAAAATCATAAATTTTATTTCATATTATATTTCTGCCTGGTAGTAGGATTTTGACTTACACTCTAGCATATTTGATCTAGATTGCTAAATATTGGGTCATCTACAACTTCACACAGGTTTTCCTTTAACTTTTCAAAGAGTGGATTTAATATGAGTAAAGCTACTTTATGCATTATCCTCAATATCCTGAAATTGGCAAAAGCTTTTAATCAACTTTAAATATTCAAGTTTATGAGACACATAAACTCATCAATACAATTCACGTTGACTCTCTTCTGTCACTGTTGTCTGACTACTCAGTACTAACCTAGCTAATGAAAGACTAATCGATGACTTTTTTTTAAAGCTTTCTACATTGTTTTAAAAGCAGAAGCACTTCTAAAGAGAGTCACCACAAAAGGCTAAGGGTGGAGACAGGGAGGAAAAAGAGCAGAGGCACTAACAGAAGCAAAAATAAGGACATGGGGAGAGGCTCCTGAAGGTTTTCCAGACCATTCTTGTGATCCAGCTCCATTCCCATCTTCACATTCCATGAGACATCTCTGAGTCCTTATGATAAACCCTCTCTCTCTTTTAAAGTTACTTCCAGTTGGTGTCTATGGCTTGGGATAAATATCTTTAATTATTAAAAAAGTATACTCCCTCCTTAGAGTTTTACAATGTCCATTAATCTATAGCATCAGAGAACTCCCACAGTATTTCTGAAACTTAGTACACCAGTAAAACTGTTTTTCACAATATCTACTAACAACCTTTGAGCTAGTGCCTCATAGAACCTATTTTGAAAAACAATGACATGGGGCTCCTGGGTGGCTCAGTCAGTTAAGTGTCTTCCTTGGGCTCAGGTCACAATCCCAGGGTCCTGGAACCAAGTCCTGCAATAGGCTCCCTGCTCAGCAGGGAGTCTCTTCTCCCTCTGCCCCTCACCCCACTTGTCCTCTCTCACTCTGTCTCTCTCTCAAATAAACAAATAAAATCTTTAAAAAAAAGAAAAACAATGACCTATACATTAGTATAAACTTGTACAATGTGTTTTCTCAACTAAGGCTTTTCAAATTAAACCTCAAACTATGGTTGTGAAAGGGAAGCTTTGAGAAAGAAATCCCAGAAATAATATCACACAGGCATCTTCTCCTTCCATCTCAGCAAAGGCAAATTCTGTACAAATCAAAAGGGCATTTCTCCCCTCAGAATTAGCTCAATTACCACAAATACATATTTTAACTTAGATGATCCACTATTGACTTTTAAAAATACGATCAATCAATACTTTAACATAAGCATGACTCTATACTTGCTACAAATCAATACTACACATATATCCTGAAGTCCTAGGCAAGGTCCTAATATGCACAACAGTAATATGATCAAAGTCATCCCCAAATCTCTATATATGTAACAAGAAAAGCCACAAACCACAAACACATACATATGCTCTTGGCATTTATCCCCAAAACAATTTTACAATGAAAAATTGAAGTCTTGAAAACTTAAAGTCATAAACAACCTTACTGAAAATCAAGAGTTAGATAGGATTTACATTTGGGTCAGGTGGGACATTATATTTTTAACTGTTTGGGAAGTTCCCCCAAAGCACAACTGGTAAACTCCATCACAATTCAATTACTGCCTAAACACCCTGCTTATTCTTGGACATCTGAAAAACATGTTCAGATAAAAGGAAGCAGCCCCTGGCTCTTTTTTACATGCTACATTCTACCAGACATGGGCAGAAAAAAATAAACTCTAAACAGTGACTCTTCTATTATAAGCATATAAAACAAAAATGAATTTGTTTCAGGCAGGCTAAAAGGCAGTCAGGCTAGCCGCACAGTCAGTAGGAATTTGAGTTCTAACACTGGAAAAGAATTCTGCACAGCTGGGCTCTCTAACTCTATTTAAGCTACAGCCAACATGGGTGCTAGTCAAAAGTCAATTAAGGCTGAGAGCTCCATTTCCAAAAAAGCATTGCAACACTGGTTCTGGACCAGTAGGAGGAATTCAAAGGCATCTCATAAAAATGATTATCATTTCATAAAGATATCTATCCAGAACCCTAGGAGCATGAAATATTATGGAGAAACTTCTTTCTCGATAATCGAAGGCTTATTCCTTTAAGCACTAAAACATCTTACCAATTTTCCAAAGGATCCTTCTAGAATATACTGCACACTTTGAGGCCTTCTAAACAAGACTGTTGAAAACCTAAT
>CM052807.1:76018866-76036785 GCA_028533885.1 Nasua narica
AGCAGGCTCCCCGCTGAGCAGAGAGCCCGATACAGGGCTTGATCCCAGGACCCTGAGACCATGACCGGAGCTGAACGCAGAGGCTTTAACCCACTGAGCCACCCAGGCGCCCCGAATTTCATGCTAATTTTAATAATTTTGAGACCTGAATTGTATTTCTAATTAATTAATTTTTATTTAAATTCAATTTAATTAACACATAGCATATTATTAGCTTCAGAGGTAGAATTTAGTGATTCATCAGATGCGTATAACACTCAGTGCTCATTCCATCCCGTGCCCTCCTTAATGCCCATCACCCAGCTACCCCATCCCCCCACCCGCCTCCCCTCCAGCAACCCTCAGTTTGTTTCCTGAAGTTAAGTCTCTCAAGGTTTGTTTCCCTCTTGGTTTTTGTCTTATTTTTCCTGTGCCTCCCCATGTTCATCTGTTTTGTTTCTTAAATTCCATGTATGAGTGAAATCATATGATATTTGTCTTTCTCTGAATGACATTTCGCTTAGCATAATACCCTCTAGTTCCATCCATGTCGTTGCAAATGTGAATCCTGGATTTTAAATCTTACTGTACATTTATATAAAACATAACAAAATCTGATACAACCAAAATACAGAGTTTTCTGACCTACGTTCAACATCTTAAGCTGTTAGTAAACTCTTTCATCACTTGAAATTAAATTTAAAATATCTTTATTTTTCATTCAAAGCAATTTTCAAACACAAAGTACAAAAACAACTCCTAAACTTAAGGGAATCTATCTAAAACATTTCAAAACACAAACCAATTACACAAAATAAATTTACACATAAGTATGGAACATAATTAAAGTTTACTTAGAACCACAGTAGCGGGATCCTTCACTATAGGAAATAATGCTTGAGTGGAAATGTAAATTCCCTCATCTTACTTTAAAAGAGGAAAAGGGAAAAACACACCATTATCCTAAACAGTCATTTTCAGAATTTTAATTATATTATCCCACTCTTCATGGCATATAAAATAAGAAGACTAAAGAATTACTAGGCTGTTAAATTTGCATTTACCTAATCTAATTGACATTGTGTTGGACTTTTTGATCTGTCGAATGTAAGTTTTTATCTATTCAATACACAATTACCACTTACTACAGAAGTGTTTTAATGAAAGTAGCATCTTAAAGGCTTTAAACATATCAGTAAAACCAAAGATGTTTTAGGAGCTCAATAAAATCACAAATTCTGGTAGTTTTAATTAGATCTATTAAATTCCCATCATTGCTCAGATACTATTTCTTATTTTCCTACTTAAAAAGGATATTACAAACATATAATAAATAATGGCAGTTAAATTTTATGTCTATTTTATTAACTTAAAAAATGTTTTCATTGTAGAAATATTGGGACATACTGAAAAATATTTAACAAATTCATCCACAATCTAGTTACAAAATAACTGTCAATATTTTCATGTACTTTTTTCTGTTTATTTTTCATACTGTTGAGGTCAATACATTTACAGTTTAATATCTTACTTCTTATACCTTACATTTAGACATGTTATGGAAAACCTCTTGTTAAAAATTATTGGGGGAAGGGACGCCTGGGTGGCTCAGTTGGTTGAGCAGCTGCCTTCATCTCAGGTCATGATCCCAGCGTCCTGGGATCGAGTCCCGCATCGGGCTCCTTGCTCGTCAGGGAGCCTGCTCCTCTCTCTCTGCTTCTGCCTGCCTCTCTGCCTGCTTGTGTTCTCTCTCTGTTAAATGAATAAATAAAAAAATCTTAAAAAAAAAATTTAAAAAAAAAATTATTGGGGGAAGAAATTTTGTTCACTGCTGTGTCCTTGGCACAGTGTGTCCTAAAGACAATGGCTGGCACATTATAGGCAACCAGTGGTTATTTGTTAAATAAGTTAATCAATAAATGATTTATCCTATCATTTGTAACCCTGACTGTAGTGCTACATACACATTTAGGTTGTTTCCCATTTTTCCCTATTCTGGGTAATGCCACATATCTTCATGCACAAAGATTTTTCAGTATTTAGGATTATTTACTTAAGATCAAATTCCAGGAGTTGGTCACTGACTGGCTCAAGGTTTGTATAAACAATTTTAAGACTTCTTCTTGCATCAGATTGCTTTCTCCAAAGCAGTACCTTTAGAGCAGCTGTTTTGGCACTCTTTGAAAAAGCTGTCCTGCCCTCTCTGTGAAAATAGTGATCTCACGATGGTTTTATATAGGTCTTTAATTACCAATATTGACTATTTCTCCAAATATGTAGCAGACATTTGTGCTTCCTATTCTCTGAGTTGTTTAGTCACACCATTTATCAATTTACTCATTCACTCTGTATGCACATATTCTTCCATTCCCTGGTTATGCTTTCCCTGTATTCTTTTGGGGGAAAAGTTGGGTCTGTCAACTCTTTCTCATTAACTTCAAAAATACATTGTCATGCTTACACACAGACACAGACACACACACACAAATTTGGTAAGGCTTTTAAACTACTATTGCTTATAACACAATATATACACACTGTAGAAAAATTAGAAAGTATAAGCAAAAAGAAAATAAAAGTCACAGACAAGCACTATTCACAATTTGTTACACACCTTTCCAAATTTTGCTTTATGTGATACCATTTTTAAAAGAACATATGTGGGATCATAGGTACAAACTGTTCCGTAATTATTTTTTTACTTAACTCTTTTCATAAACAACTTTCTACATCATCAAATACCCTTGATGATATTATTAATGCCGACAGAATACTATGGTAAATAAGAGCATGGATCTTAGACACATACAGGTATGAGTTCAAATGTTGCCTCCAAAATCCTAACTATACTACAAGACTTAACTTCTTTAAGCCCTTTGCTCATTGGTACAATGAGGATAACAATACCTATTTCAGATGAACTGCTATCTAAATTAAATGAAATAATGTAACTTGCAAAGCAATTTAATAGCATGTCGATGACAGGTGCTTAATAAGCACTATCAGATTAATGAGGGATAGATTAAAAGGTTACTTTGTTTTCATTTGCACTCCTTTATTTCTGATACTTGGATTTGTACTTTTATATTTGTATATGCGTGTGTGCCAGAAGCGCAAGTGCGCGTGTGCGCTCGTTTGTGTGTGCGTGTGTGTGTGTGAAAAGAGAGGTGCTACGACCACCCTTCACATCTTCTTCCTCTTTCTATTAGAGTGATTTTTTTTCCTTACTGCTTTGCACTCATTCATTCACTCATTCATTCCTTCATTCAACAAGGACTTTAAAAAGGTATTATGTGCTCATTTTACTAAGGATAGTAAACTTGTGTCTTCTATGTTGCAAATGTCTTCCTAGTTTACTATTTGCCCCTTAATTTTGTTTATGGTAGGTTCTGACGTACAGAAATATTAAATTTTCATGCAACTCATTCTCCTTTCTATTTTCTGTAACATGCTAAGGAATTCCTTTTCTGCCCTAAGGGGATCCTTTATCATCTGGAATAGAAAGAGAATAAAGCCTTGTTAAATAAGTCGTGGGCCTGAAAGAAAGAAAAAAAAATAATTGGCTTAATGTAGAACCAGCTTTATAAAATGTTCATTTGACACTATAATTTGTTTTTTAAGGGCAGACCTAACTTATATTTATGTTTCTGGCAACTAGTACAACATATGAGACACAGTAAGTTCTCAACAAATGCTGAATTTGCTCATTTAGAGAGAAAAGAGCAATCAGTAAGGGCAAACTCGGTAGCCAAACATCAAAATTGAGAAGAAAGCTTTAACCAGAGTGACACTATAGTACTACACAGAAAACATCAAGAAAGTTCAAAATCAAATATTCTACAGCACTGATATTCTTCTGTGGCTGAGGGAATAACACTTGCTCTTAACACTTTTTTTCAAGCCCCAAATATCTCTACCTACTGTAATTGGCAGCCTTTCTCTACGTTTGTTCTGAACTACACCCACCAAGATGCTCCAACTGCAAGTGTCCCACAGTCAATCAAATTTGGCAACCACTGCACACAGCTTTACCCCCTTCTCCTCAACCCAGCCCCACACCAGAGGCACTCTGAGAAATAAACATTCTGAGAAATTTCTGCAGGTACGGTTTCCAAAGAATACAAAGAGGAAACTAAGTTCAGAGTTAGTCTGGGGTGCTCAGACAGAAAGGAGGGAACCGGGAAAACACTGGGTTCTATCTAGTAAAAAGCTAAAAATCAGTATTCTGGGATTCCGGGAGATCCTGGACAACACACACCCTTGAGATTCAGGAAAAGACCAATGACTGGAGGAGACACAGACCAGGCAGGAGTCCTTCAGGGATATTGGCAGGACTCAGGCCATGCGGTGGTGTGGGCAAGAAGGAAGCATCATGCAACAGGGACCCTGGAAGAGCCTAAAGATGGAATGAAGGGATTTGGCAGCAATGTCAAGCCCAATCACGAAGAGCGGGGCTGGCCACGACATGCGGTGGGATTCCTTTGGAGGCCAATCATTTGCTTCCCAGGCAGGCTGGTTATTCAACATCCATTTACTAGGGGCAGAGCCAATACACTCTACAGAGAGATTTTTTAAAATTTCCACTCTAGGGTCTGTCTACCATGATAGAAAGAGTACTGTCTGAAGGGTTGAGCTAACTTGCACCACGCTCCTGATTTATTTCAGCATCCATTTAGCCTGGTACCCTTGCAGCAGATCCCTTACACCTCCCACCCCTGGGAGGGAGCACCAAGTGAGAGGAGCCATCAGCACTGATTTCAATAACAAACCAAGTTCCCCCAGGCAGCGGTTCCCCCCCCCACCAAGATTTGAACTGAGCTAGACAAGGAATAGGGCAGAGTCAGAGGTCTGCCTAATCAACAGCGGAAACAGAGCTTTGTAGCTACAAAGAATACAGGGTTCTGGGGGCAGAAGAGGCCTGAGGCGGCAAAAGGCAACCCCTCAGCCCCCAGGTGAGGCTGCACACAACCTCAAGTCAGAGAGCATCTCTGCAGGGCTTTTTTGCTTGGTTTTGTTCTGTATTTATCTGTAAGTCATTAATTGAAGTGTTCAAACAAAATCCAAATCATCGTATCTCTGTAGGTTCCCTACACTGAAAGATAACAGTCTGGTTGGTATGTCTATTTTATCATCTTGGTTTAACATGTACCAAAAGCCTTACGCTGAACAAAGCTATTGTTCAAATGAAGTCACTGTCAGGAAGAGAACTGAAAAATTGTGATTCAAGAGCTTGATGTCTCTGAACCACCTCTCAGCCACAGAATAAAATGGAGGCAGGTAATTTTATAATCAATCCTTTTATCCAGATAGGTATAATTCCACAATGACTTTGGGGCCCGCCCTTAAATCTGATGCAGATTAGCCTAGGTAAATTTCTAGGCTATGTTGATAATTATTTTTTCAAATATTTGTAACCAATTGTTAACATTACAAATATTTATTTTAGCATGAGAAATTTGTGAACATCCCCTCTTCTCCTCATGAGAAGAGGAGATCTTCAAACATCCTGGAACCTACCTTCTAAAACAATCCTCAGGTAACTGCCTCTCCCACAATAACCAGAAAAGCTCAACTTCTCTTGTATGTGATCTTGTAATTAGTATACTCACCTAGATTTCGCATTCTAAATATAGCTGCCATCACAGTTCTATATATAGCTGACAGTTGCTTTTACACCCTTAAAATCTACTATCACCATGCCAAGTAGGTTTTTTTCTTTTTTTAAGATTTTATTTATTTATTTGACAGAGAGAGAGATCACAAGTAGGCAGAGAGGCAGGCAGAGAGAGAGGGGGAAGCAGACTACCTCCTGAGCAGAGAGCCTGAGGCAGGGCTCCATCCCAGGACCTTGAGATCATGACAGGAGCCAAAGGCAGAGACTTTAACCCACTGAGCCACCCACACGCCCCCCAAGTAGTTGTTATTATGGGTCCTTTGAAACTGAGAGGTCAAATAGTTCGGCTAAAGCCAAATAGCCAGTTAAGGTGGGAGTTGGCATTTAAATCCATTTCTGATTCTAGAAGCTCACATCTCTAATTATCCTGCAGTAAAATCAAGTGGCCCAAATTGCTTTTTCATAATAGAAAGCATGATTTTGATCCCGAATATTTTTCCCACACCTACCGCATACATTCCAAACCTAACTGATGGGACAAGGAATCCATGGGGGCCTTTCATTCATTCAGAGTCTTCCTTAGGTTAAACTCCAGGAGGAGCAGGGGTTTAGATCAATCAATCAACAAGATTTTTCATGCCAGGCATTATAAAAAAAAACATCCTGGAGTATCAGAATTTATTGTTATTTTGATATTCCAACGTTGTGGGAGAAGGGAGGAAACCAAGCAGATACCTTGGGAATTTAGGAAGAAATAGAGAATGTATCTTAGAAGGACAGAGAAGCACTGATAAACAGTCAAATGACAGTTCACATGAAATAGGAGCCTGGGAAAATTAGTTGTTAAAGAGATGCTTTCGGGGGGGAAAAACTATTGCATTAAACCAAAGGCCTTAATCTAAGTATGAATCATGCTTATGCTGAAAATTGAGATTATCTACCATGCAATCAACCGTATCTAAAGAAAAAATGATGTAGTTAAGAATGCATGTATATATGAAATGCAGCCTTAGAACAAAGAACAATGCTATATAGTAACATTATAAATGTTTTCCTAAAAAATATATAAGCACTCCCTAATAGGTTTGCCATCTAACCATGCAGCCTTTTGGTTTCAATAATAAGCAAGGAAATTGATTAAGGACTACTTCCTGTATTTGATATTAAGAAAAAACAAATGGCATAATAAATTATTCAATTAAAGGCTGTTTTTTTTTATTTCATTCCATTAGAGGGCAATGAATTGGCTTAGAAAAAAATTGGGCAAAATATACTAATCTTCATTTTACTGGCATGTTATTACACACTAGTAAAACCAATTGGACTCATCTAGGGCCAGAAAGAGGCTGTTAAAAGGACGTTGCCTTCAGTACTTTTTTAAGAATCAAGAACAAAAAAAAAATAGTATAGATAAGAAAATGTGTAAACTATTCATATTTATTTTTAAAAAACCATCTTGTCTTTGGCACAACTTCTTCAAATGCCACACATAACAAAAGTTTGGTTTGGTTTTTGTTTTGTTTTGTTTTGTTTACTTAAAGCAACTGTGAGATATAACCCAGTGGTGTGTCCTGTACTAAGTGCTAATATACTCTACTCTAGGCCTATCTCTTTCCTATCATGATTTTTCATCATGCCAACCCATTGGTTCCCTTTATTCATTCAACGAATATTAAGTATCTGCCCAGTGCCTTGCGCCATGGTAGGCAGTGTGAACACAAGTAAGAAAACTATCACACAGGTGATGATACAACCACCATTGTATTTCAAAATATCAAGAAAAAGATTTTCACTGTAAAATATTCCTCTATCATTTCTGCTTTAAAACCAGCTACTATATCATCAACAGAGGTATATTTAAGCAGAAAATATTTGTAGCCTCCCTCAGACATGAAAGGGCACTTTTCAAGTACAGCCCACAGATTGCCAATGACAGAAGAGAAGCTCCCTGGTCATCTGCCAGCTACCCTTCTCAGGGTGGGAGTAGTCTATTTAGGTCCCCAATTCTTCTTCAACCCCATAGTGGAGACCAGGAATAATATGGTACCAAAACGGTTCCCGGTTCTTCTTTCCCTAGAATCAAAATCCTTAAATTCAAACATAAGTCCCAAAAAGCAATGGAAAACATACGTGTGAACACAACTACTCTATCATCTGAAAATCATTTCTCTTGCGCTCTTAGTAACACTGCCTCAGGACCTCAATTCCTGAGAACCTACTATGAGCCAAGCCCTCTTCTGTGTGTTAGGGATATAGCAGTAACCAAACAGACAAAAATCCCTGCCTTCTGGGAGCTTCCATTAGCATACACAACAGGAATATATGGTATACAAATAAATAAGTACAATAAATAGTATGTCATATCATCCTATGGAAAAAATTAAAGCAAGAAAGAGAAGGAGTGTTGAGGAGGTTGCAATTTCAAATAAGGTAGTAAGGGAAGGTCTCACTAGAAAATAACATTATGCAAAGACTTGAAGAAGGTGAGAGAAGTCGGACAAGCAGAGGGATGCACAGATGCAAAGAAAGACCCTGAGACAGGAACAAATTGGGTATGTCTAAGGCCAGTGTGACTGCGGTAGATTAAAGGAGGGGCAGGGACAGGGAAATAAGGATAAGTGGGTAACAGAGACTATGCAAGACCTGGTTATGTAGGGTCTTCTCCTTCGATTTTCACACTGGGTCAGATGGGGCTCCATTGAAGTGTTCTGAGCAGATCTGACACATTTTGAAAGTATCACTCTGGCTATGCAGCAGTGACTTGTTATAAGAACAAAGGACAAGGGGACAAACAGAAATCCAGTTAGGAGGAAAACGCAATAATCTAGGTAAACACAGATGGTGGTGGCTAACCGAGTTGGACGTGGTAGCGGAAGGTGATGATGATCAGATTCTAGATGTATTTTGAAGATGCAGTCAACAGGATTTTCCCACACACTAGATGTGAAGTATGAAGAAGCAGAGGAATCCGGAGAGATACCTGAGGATTTGCCATGAGCAAGCAGCAAGATGGACCTGCCACTCACAAAATAAGCAACACCGGAGAGGAGCAGGCTTGAAGTAGAAAGTCAGGAGCTTGATTCTGGATATTCTAGGTCTAAGACGCCTGCCTGTGAGACATTCAAATGGAGATGTTGAGAGTCAGGGAATCTGGAAGGCTGGGGTGAAGAGAAAGGAGTAGGTTGAAGATACAAATTGGGGAAGTGCCAGCATATCAGTGAGACTGAATAAAAGCTTAAAGAACAGGAGGTACAAGGGCCAAATGTTGGTGCGCTCCAATATTTAGACGTCAAGGACCTGAGGAAAAAAACACCAAAAGAGACCAAGAAGGAGTGGCTAAGAAGGGAGGAGGAAAAGTAGGACAATGTGAAAGCCCAAAAACCCCTTGAATAAAATGTTTCCAGAACAGGAGGAGTTCATTATCTCAGATTCTGCCGACTGGTCCAGTGATATGTGATTGAGAATTGGCTACTAGATTTAACAATATGGAGGTCATTGCTTATCTTGGTAGAAGATGGACTAGGGCACAAAAACTGACTTGGACTCAGTTCAAGAGAGAATAAAGAACTATTACAGAGTGAAAATAGGGACATCTCTCCGGAGATTTTGCTATGAAGGGGAAGAGAAAACTGTAGTGGTAACTGGAGGGACGGAGGGCGAAAAGAGGTGAAATAACATCACGGGATCTATGCGGAAGGACAATAACCCAGTAGAGGGGACACTGATAACACTGGAGAGAGGGGAGAATATGCGGGAGCAGGTAAGAGGGGCTGGGAGCCCGAGCACAGGAGAGCCCTGGCCTTGCACGGGAGCAGAGAGTTCAACCACAGTAACCGAGTGAAAACAGAATATATGGGCAGAGACACAGACAGAAATTCTCTTCTAATTGCTTCCATTTTCTAAGTGAAATAGGAATAGGAAGCAAAGTTTTCAGCGGAGGGTGAGAATGGAGGAGGAGGTGTTGAAGACTCGAGGAAACAGGGAAGAGTGGGAGGCATCAGTCATCTGGGAGGGCAGAGGCATGAATGAACTGACCAAGAAAATGCAGCCTGATAAGCGGGCAGCACGAAGGGCCCCCGGGGATTAGTGATTCCCAAAACACCAGGGAGACCAGTCAGCTTGACGCGGCGTCTCTCTTCAACCACATTAATTGGCTCAGGAAGAAACCAGAGTGGCAGCGGGTGGAGTTCAACCAGGTTTTCCAGAGAGCTCTACAAAATGAGCGAGGGAGGAGGAAGCTGAGAATCCACCTGAGAGACTGCTTATAACAGGTAAGAGGAATTTCGGTTGGGAAGAAGAGAAATGAGGACATGGCGGGGAGGAGGGGTGTAGCGAGTGCGCCTAAAGCGGGGAGAGTCAGAGGATTTTAGGCTCTCCCGGGACTGAAGGTCATTGAAGTCAGGGGAACAGGAAGACAAGTGCCACGGAGAGAGCAGACGGCCTGTAAATGAGGTCACGGTTAATGACACGTCTCAGGGCAGCTGGTCTCAAACATGTTGGTCTCAGGATGGCTTTACATTCCGAGAAATGAGTGAGGGTCCCAAAAAGTTACTGGTTACGTAAGTTATGTCTACTAGCATCTACCTATCAATATTAAAACAGGAAATTGTTAAACACAAGAGTATGCGCGCATGCATTCCACGCAGCTTTTGGAAAAGGACCCTGTGCACTCCCAAGACAAGGAAACTAAAAAGGCAAACATGCCTTCGTGTTATCATGGAAATAGACCTCACAGACCCTCTGAAAGTGTCTTTCAGCCCCCAGAGGCCACCGGACCTCACTCGGGGAGCTGCCGGTCGAGGATGTGGCCCCAAAAGTGAGAAGCGGAGGTACCGTGGTGGCTACAACCCCCGAAAGAGAGAAAGACACAGGACAGAGAAACCAAGAAACCAGAGGGACAGCTTACACGAACAGTGAACTCACAAGAGCTGTGACAGAAAGAGTAGGGTACAAGTGGCAGAGGTCACACGCTGCAAGGAAGTGCCCAGAGCAGGGAGAAGTGGCTTGTAGAGGGCAAGGGCCTGAGATTCAAAAGGAAGCATTTTTAGAAAGGAGGGAAGGACAATAGATGGGGAAATAGCAAAGAAGAACAAAAAAAGAACTCCCACTCCTCCTCCAGGAGAAGGTGAAAGAATACAAAGGAAGAAATGCCCTGAGGGCAAGCCACGGGTCAGATCCAGCAAGTGAAGGGCAAGTTCACAGAGGAGGCTGAAGATACAGAGGACTTTGCTGATGGTAAACAATATGTTCCCGGGAGTGCAACAGAACAGGAGGTAAGGGACCCAAAAAGGAGCCACACAGCATCTGTTCCACTTACTACCACATGTCACAAATTACCTCGAAACTTAGCTGCTTTTTAAGAACACTTTGATGATGGTAATAGTGTCTGTAGGTCAGGAATTCTGACAGGACACAGAGAGAATGGCCTGTATTGAATCCATGATGGGCTGGGGCCCCAGCTAGTAAGGCTCGAAGGCCAGAGCACTCAACGACTGCGGACTACGGCTCACTTGCGCACAGGTCTGGGCCTATGCGGGGAAGACTGAAGACCAGGATTGCCAGCCAGAGTACCTACATGTGGCCTCTCCAATGGAACTCACATCCTCATCAGAAGCAGGAGAGCCAGGCAGTGGCTCAGAGCTCCAGACACAAGTGCTCCAGCCAACAAGGGGGCAGCCGCTTCGTCTGCTAGACCCCGGCCTCAGAAGGCACATGGCATCCAGTCCAGGGGGCCCCATTAGTTAAAGCAGCCACACGCCTGCCCAGATTCAAATGGAGGGGACGCAGATACTCAATGGGCAACCTGTCAAAAACTTTGGAGGCTGTATTTTAAGACCATCTTCTAAGTACATCATCTTCTGTCCCAAAGGAGCAGTTTCCAGATGCTGAAAGATGAAATGTATAGGCACGTGATATGAACCATTGACTAATTTTCTGTTCCTGCCTGTTATGGACTGAATGTGTCCCTGTCTTGAAGCCCTTACCCCCAGCATGGCTGTACCTGGAGATGGACCTCTAAGGACATAATTCAGGTTAAATGCCATCATGAGAGTGGGGCCCCGATCCCACAGGATTAGTGTCTCAGATGGAGAGACAGTCTTCTCCACCCCCACCCCTCATGCAAACTGCAAGGAAAGGTTACGTGCACACAAACAGTGAGAGGACAGCTGTCGGCCACCCAAGGAGAGAGCGGCCACCAGAAACTGACATGACATGACTTGATCAAGGACTTCCAGCTTCCAGAACAGTGCAAGAATAAATTTCTGTCGTTTAAGCCACCCAGTCCGTGGTATTTTATGAAATCCCAAGGAGACTAAGACACCGTCCCCTTTCCTTTTTCAGTATGATCAGTAGAGACTGACAGGGTAGGGTTTTGAGTAAATGAAGTCATTGAATAGAGAGCCCAGATCACACCCAATAATATTACATATTGTTGATGAGAAAACAAGACTACTCTTCATGGGTAGGGCTTTTATACACACACACACACACACACACACACACACACACGGGCATCATATATTAGTTCAAGTTCACGAACAAAGCCAGATGAGGTGCTTTCTCAGCAGATGCAGCAACACTACAGGAGTCTGATCCTAGCCTGGCAAATTGTCATTCTCCTAACTAAAATTATAGGGGGGAAAAAGGGAACCAGTAACAAAAAAACTAAATTTATATTGCCTTGTTCAAGGTTTTCATTTTAATGGAAATATGCTCTGCACATACTAGAAAATTATACATTTAAAAAAAACCACTTGAAATCAGCTGAAAAATCCAATTTTTAGATGCCATTTGCTTTTGGCCAACAATGTTGACACTTCTGAAGAGGGCAGTGTAGAAATCCTTCTGACTATCTAAGTGTGACTTCACGAGCATGTTAGTGTACTCTGCCAGTCTTTGTCATAGAATTTATGAATATCAGTAATAGGAGATATAAATACTTGACATCAGAAGATATCAGAAAGAATACTATTCATAGATTATATATCCCAATAAACAAACCAATAAATACCACATTAGAATAGTCACCTGTTATTTTCTACTACTTTGTTGTTGTTTAATGTACTAACAGGTAAGATATGTATTCCTATACTTTTTTTCTCAAATGATGAACTGTACCTAAAAAATACATAGACTGCTTATTTATGCTGTCAAACTCTGCATCAAATTTGCATATTGTCTGCTATATTCAACAACTGTGAAAACAAAGTAAACACTTAGTAAAATAATAATTCTTTTTTTTTAAGATTTTATTTATTTATTTGACAGGGAGAGACACGGCGAGAGGGAACATAGGCAGAGGGAGTGGGAAAGGAAGAAGCATGGTTCCCGCAGAGCAGGGAGCTCGATGTGGGGCTTGATCCCAGGATCCTGGGATCATGACCCAAGCCGAAGGCAGATGATTAATGACTGAGCCACCCAGGCGCCCCAGTAAAATAATAACTCTAATATCAATTCACACAATAAGTCTTAAGTATATAGTGATCTCTTCTAAACATCCTTATTCAAAACACAAAGTAAACCTTTAAAGCACATCAATATCTAATAGCTAATGCACATTGCAATTACACTCCCAGTCATGAGAAGAAATATGTCAGTTCTCATGTTCACACATTTGCTGATGCAATATAGAGGGTGGATTTCTAGTAAAGCTATTAAGTGAGAGAGGTGTGTGTACCAACAGAAGGTACTGGTCAAAATGACTCGCCAATTTCAAGCTACATCATCTCTGGGTTGTTTTGATTCTTTCTACTGTGACATTCAGATCTTAGGGAAAGACGTCTATCTGAAATGGGAACAGGACTCTTCCCTGTGATCATTCACTCACCATTCTGACTCTTGTCCCTTCTAGTTTTAAGTTTTCAGGTCACTGAAGCCACTCCAGATAGCTGGTACCGCAGAGAATGGAAAAAAAAAAAAAAAAACAGGAAAGGGCAGGGGAACAATTGATGAGATATAAGTGTCCAATACTCTGCAAGGACTCAACACTCCTTGACAAGTGCAAAAGGAAAGAAAAACTAACACCGGTGGAGCTTTGCGAGCATTGGTGCATATTTTGACCAATGACTCTCATCACCTAGCAGGATGGTTATTTGGCACAGGCAGCACCCAACATGCATGGCATCGGACAGTACAATGGAGGATCTACAGAAGGTGCTGTAGGACAGGTGCAAATGAGGGCACCTCCCGAGATCCCACAAACTCCATCATGATTCAAGGGAAAGAGTTAAGTGCTTACTGGCTTCCAGGAAGGACACAGAAATCAGCAATCTTTGCAGGACTGGTACCTAGAAAAGACCTAGTTTTGACAAGAAGGTCACACAGGCTACAAGGATCTCACAAGTAGAGACAACAGCAAAGGTCCAGGAAGTCAAATCAGCTGCCAGGGTGACATTCAGAGACCAAACAGGAATAGTCTCATTTCAGTGGAGACCAGGGCACAACGCCAAGTCACGAAGCATGCCACGTCCAGAGCAGTGGACACAGTGAGGGTCACACAATGAATAAAGTGCCCTTCGCCCAGTGCCACGAAGACACTGCCCATCGGAGAATGAGGGAAGAGAAAACCCTTGAGAAATGAGACCAAAGACCAAAGAGCTTTTAAACTGAAGACTTATTAATTAATAAGACCAGATGTTTTCCATCTTCAACTCGAATAGGATCTCAAAGGCAAGGTGCGAGCCACTATAGAAAATAAATCGTTGCATTTGTATATCTGAAAACTAGTGTGTACATTTTTACACACACACCTTCCTTCCATCTTTCTGAACCTTCCTCCCTAAGCCCAGCTACATAAACATATTCGAAACCAGTACTCTTCAAAGTGTGGTCTGTGGTCAGTGTCAATCAGGAAACTCTTATTACTTGTCCATGGTTACATAAATACTGAAAATGAAGATAGGTATTCACAAATTCGCATAGCAATCTGGCATGGCCCCAACCTCCAAGTCTGGGATTAATGAGCTCATTTGTCTATAATGGGGTGTAGACAAATACAGGTTTGGTCAGACTCAGATGACTCTGGTGAGACACAGTATGCTCCCTGAGCTATATAGGACCACATATCAGACTGGGATAACAAGAGCCCTTCACCAGGAACAGTGTAAGAAGCACTAATGTAGGGGGTGCCTGGATGGCTCAGGTGGATAAGTATATGATTCTTGACTTTGGCTCAGGTCACGATTTCAGGGTCATGAGTTTAGCTCGCGCTCTCTCTCTCTCTCTCTGTCCCTCTCTCCCTCCACCCCTCCACTTGCTTGTGTGCAAGCACTCTCTCTCTCTCAAATAAACAAATAAATCTTAAAAAAAAAAAAAGTAGATCAGCATGCAGCCTAACACTGCTACCAACGCAATGCCAACAGTGGGTTTTTTATTTAGGATTACTTTGATGCAAAACAGACCAATAAGAATGGAGGACTTCACATGTCAATGACGTGTTCATGCCCAGGAAAGACCAGATGATAACAGATTGTTACAGCCAAGGTTCCAAAGAAGTTCAGCCAGGGGAAAAAAAAAAGTGATATAACTTTCGAAAGTAGCATGTGACAGTTTGCTTTCCACAGCGGCAAGGACCATATTCACACTCCAAGAGCGAATTTAGTTTCAGGCAAATAATATCAAGTCACAGGAAACAAAGGTCATTAATTTGAAAGTTCTTGATTTTTTACTAGTTTTGTTTGCATTTCATCTGTAAAATCTGTTTTGGTTCTGTGGTTGTACCAGAGATATGAGCATCAGGAGTTTACATATTTAAGTAGCATAATAAAAATGAAGTCAGCAGTAGAGATCTGCAAGACATTGTTTCTCCTGTAAAAAGGTTCTATACGTGATTTTGATGTGAGAAGTAATGGTCCCTCGGACACTGGGTTGAGATCAGAAGCCGACACTGGAGGGAGGCAGAAGCCCAACAACAGGGCTCAGGTGGCCTGGTCTCCTTGGCGTCTGAGCTGGACTTTTCCAGGGGCATCAGGAAAGAAGCTGTCTTGACTGTGCAACTTTGTATGTGTTGTCATTTAGTTGCATCGTTTGAGTTGTTCTGTAACAAATGGGAGCCTAATGGAGAAACCTCATAACTTGGCTGAATTTCATTTTGGAAGACTGAATTAAGATTTTTTTTTTAAGATTTTTTTATTTTTAAGTAATCTCTATACCCAACTTGGGGATCAAACTTACAACCCTAAGGACAAGAGTCATATGCTCTACCAACTAAGTCAACAAGGTGCCCTGAGAATTAAGATTTTTACTTTTTACTTCTCCCCTTTGTATTGTAACAGCTTTTACCCCCATAACATAACCCCAGGAGGTCAGTATGCCAAGAATCATCCTAGCTTCAGAAATGAGAAAACGGAGGGTCAGAGGGGAATCTGTGGCTCAGTCAATCAGGAATATGGCTAAGAGAGGACCTGAGCCTCAGTTTTCTAATTTTGAGTCCCGTATAAGAAGCATTTTTAAACTTTATCCACAGAGCACTTGGCTGTTTTCAGAAAACAATAATATTAAAAACTCCAACCAATTCTATTACTAGGAAAGACATTTCCACAACATAATTACTACCTTTCTCTTTCAATTAAAAAAAATCACTTAAAATTCCATACTAGTTATAGAAGGTTAATGCACAGAATAACTATTTTTCCTTTAGGATTAGACAGTATATGACTTTTACATAATTTAAAAAAAAAAAAACAAAACAAAACTAGTGCGCATTAAGCTATCACCATGATCCAACCACTTTGGTGGCCCTCTATTTTCACATTGTTCTAGCAGATCATGTTTACATTTTTTCCCCTACTTAAGCTTGGCGAAGATGAAATAAAGGCAATATGAGGTAGAAAGAATACCAGTCTCTGTATCAAGGCACTGGGTTTTAAGATACGACTTGGATTCTAATTGTGACCTGAAGCAGAGACCTCTACAGCCCCCCACCCCACTCCCGCCATGTTTTCCCACATTCACCTATGTACCAAGTCCTCCTCCTGAGTACATCTGCAAGGCCTGAAACAGGGCATAGCCTCCTGGTAACCCCACCCCTCTAGTCCCTCCTTTTTCGAATATTTTCTCCTTGCCTCCAGGGTGACGTTTCTAAGATATAAATCTGATCCCTTCACTTCTCTAATAGAAAACCTTCACTTAACCCAACGCCAGATGGAGACAATCAGAACTCTTCAATCTGACATATAAAGTCCTTCCAAATCTGGCCTCTCTAGTCTCATCTTCTCCATCCAGCTTCCCTACCTCATAGGGAAATGCATATTCATAGTCTACACTCCATACATATGGTCATATTCTACACTTCAGCCCCTTATGAAACCAATAGTGGCTCCTGGCATATTTTATTCTACAATGTTTTGGAACACACCATGCCTGTTGTCTGAAATTTCTCCCCTCACATCCCCGCCTAACCTCCTAAGTTCCTCTCCTTCCTTCAAGTCTTGTAACACCTCTGCTGTACCATCTCCTCAGACAGGCACTCCCTCTTCTCTGCTCCCCCAGCACTAATCTTTATAGAAGAGAGGCTGTACTGAGTTATTTGTCAGATCCATGACTCTCTAACTATATATAATAATCTCCTTGAACATGGGAACCATGATTTTCTCATCCCCAGTACCCATCAGGGCAGTTAGAGGTTAATACAAGTTTGCTAAATGTATGAAAAGAGTGGCTTTAAGAGTTTCTTCATCTTCATGTCAGCCGGACTAGAAGTATCAATGACCTCGCCTCCATAACGTTCTGTGTTTTAGTATAGGTTTTCACAAAACGCTGGCCTTTTTTTTTTTTTTTACTAGTTTATGAAGTTTGTGTGTGTGTGTTTTTGATAATTTTTTTTAAGATTTTATTTATTTCTTGACAGAGAGAGATCACAAGTGGGCAGAGAGGCAGGCAGAGAGAGAGGGGGAAGCAGGCTCCCTGCTGAGCAGAGAGCCTGATGTGGGGCTTGATCCCAGGACCCTGAGATCATGACCTGAGCTGAAGGCAGAGGCTTTAACCCACTGAGCCACCCAGGTGCCCCTAGTTTATGAAGTTTTTAAAGAATAAAAATTCATCATTTCATCAGCAAGTCACCTTGAGGCATTAAGTTTACAGATCTATATCAAGATACCATAAAAATAATGAGTTGCTCTTACTGAGCCCGGAACTATATGAAAGGTACTGTCATAAATTCCACATTTGTTAATTTCATTTTATCCTCCCATGAGGTAGATGTTACTTGTCCTGATCTTCAAGAAGAGAATACAAGGGCTTAGAGAACTTAAAAGACCACAGAGCTAGGAAGTGCTAAAGGGATTTTTTTTCTTAAATTTAGTTTATTTATTTGAGAGGGAGAGAGA
>CM052807.1:76037285-76072641 GCA_028533885.1 Nasua narica
GAGAGAGATTGAGAGAGCACATGAGAGGAGAGACGGTCAGAGAGAGAAGCAGACTCCCCAGGAAGCTGGGAGCCTGATGTGGGACTCGATCCTAGAACTCCAGGATCATAACCTGAGCCAAAGGCAGTCGCTTAACCAACCGAGCCACCCAGGCGCCCAGTGCTAAATGGATTTAAACCCACTGTTGTTTGACTTCAAATACCTCGCTGTCTACTACCTCACTGGGTGGAGCTTAGGAATCCAGCTAGGATACTAACCCCCTCTTCACATTCTTTTCAACACCTGATTGGCTGCTTAAAGCTTAATCACTGCCGAAATGAAAGGTGGTAAGAAAGTTAATCAGGTGCATTTCAATTGGCAGGTATACTTAAAGAACATTAACTTTCCCATAAAACTGACAGTAGCCTTTGGTCACTGACACACCTAAACAAGTAGGTTTCTTGAGGAAAGAAATTCATATTGATAGGTTTTTATATTTATATTTAGGCAACCTTTGAACTTATAAAGAAATACACTTTAATAAAAGATAAAACAAGAGATTCGAACCCAGCGTTTGCTTTTGCATTTGAATATTGTTCAGTTAGGTGTTACTTTGTATTACTATTACTTTTGTACTTTGTATTACTAAACTACCATTATAATTTAACTGAAAATAAGCTGATGGGATCCTAAGTGCCTTAAGCCATCAGCCATTGTACAACATTTAATATAACAGTTTTTAAAACGATGATATTCAATTCTCGATATCCTTTACCAGCTTAAGTTGATACTTCTTTTTCTTGGTGAAAAAAAAAAAAAACCAATCAGGTTACTGCAGAAGAAAGTATTATCTGAAGTCCCTTTGTTTGGCTACTGAGCCTTCTGATAGATAGCTAGGCTGAGAGTTCAGATGGATGGCTTTAATTAAATAAAATGTTGGCAAAAGAGCAAATGCACAATGGCTATTAAGGATACAGTGGTTTCCCAGTTTGTCGCAGTGAGGAAAAATACCTAATTCTTGTTAATTCTTGCCTTTATGGCAAATACTCTTCGAAAAGAAGAAATACTATGGGATTATATATATCAAATCTTTGGTGGAAAAGCCATCTCTTAATGATTATCTTTAAGGGTAGTCAAATAATTCTTTAAAATATGTTGATATTTTAATCCTTATTGTTAGTTAAAAAAAAAAACCTATCTGGTCAGTTTGTCAAAAGCCCAAAATATACTTTGGAAGTCTTGTCTCACTATATATAACTAAAAACTCTTCTAATGAATTCTTGATGAAAGATTCAGTGTCAGTTTATTAGGTCCAAAAAAATGCATGTTTTATCCGTGTATGTGTGTCTGTGTACATACATAATGCTATAAAATTTCATCTCGAGAAATGTAACTTAACTACTTTTTTTGCATTATCTCTTTAGAAATGGGTACCCTAAGTCTTGGTTTTTTAACTTTAGGTATTTTTTTTTTCATTCTGTGAGCATCACTTTCTTCATCTGTCAGGGGAAATAATAATACCTACCTTACAGGCATGTGGTAAGGCTTCTACCAAATAATGCATGTGAAGTGTCCAACACCATGCCCAACGCATAGCAGACTCTCCGTGCATTTTGATTTCTTTTTTCCCCACAGCACTCCCCAGTCAAATATCAAATTTCAAACTGGAATTTTTGATAAGTAGGTTGTGTAGAAGAGGGTCACCAGATCTCCTTGACGTGTGGAAAATGGACCAAAGATATAATAAAGGCACACTACTTAAGCCACCTGTGCTTTCTCATAGGTATTTCATAAAAATTAAATTATTTGTATCTAAAGAGACCCAAATATTCTCAGTCAACAAAACAGAAGCAAAACCCCAGACATGATAATTTCTACAGAAGTCCAAAAGGAAGTTCTCAAGTTTACTTGTATACCTCCAAAACTCAAGAACAGAAACACAAGGAGAAAGGGAGCTATACAAAATGCATACATTTCCCCCTGGCGAATACACACACAAACATTTACTAACCAAAGCCATGGAAATCAGAACGGAAGCTACAAGGCAAAGGAAGTATCCTTAATTACTGAGATTGTCCTTAAGAGCTGTATTTCTATTACACATGATAAACTAATAAGCAGATTAAAACAACTAATACATTACATAATTTAATTCGAGTGGTATATCAAACAATTTTCAGAATCATTTCTCTTCTCCTAAAACATTCACCCAAAAGCGTATTAGGTGACTTTTCAATGGATTGGGTTCATCAGCTCCAGCAGAAAATCGGGGGAGGGGGAAGACAGAGAAATGTGTCCTGAATTTTAATAGTATGTCATTGTGTGTGGGTGAATCTTAGCATGTCATTGTGGAAGTGACTGCATTAACTGCAACAACCCATATGTTACAGTTTCTCTGCTCAGCATTGCATGCAGTAGCAATAGTTCACTCAGTATCATCTTGACAGAAGCCTTCGAGAGGAACCCAAGTTATGAATGGTGTGTAGGTATGGCATGAAATTATACAGATTGGCCAACTCTCTCTTTGTATGTGATAATACTAAGAAGGCAGTTTTCCCAAATCTTTGAATTGAAATTAACATTTTTTGTAAAAAGAATAATGCTAAGAAATACTTGTTCAAATATGCGGTCCTTAATGAAGCTAGTAGTCTGTATTAATTTGCATTAAGTTTCAGGAAGAGATTTAGCTAAACAAAATCTACATGAAAAAATGTTATGCTAGAGTAATCTCCATAATGGGTTTTAGAATGTTTAAATGTAAATTGCAGTTGGGGGGGTGATATGGAAAAAGCAATGGTTATATGAGCACAACCAACCTTAGAATTTAATATTAGAAATTGGCATTTTGGCCAATGTTATCTCCAGACAAAATTTAAAACGTACTTATTCCCTCTATGTTCATTATTTTCTGGACCAACCTGATAGTTCAATATTTTTGTTTATATTTAACAAGAACTAATTCAAAACTCTTTGAATCATGTAAAGTTATAAATTCCAAAGGAAAAAAAAAAACTAAATACAAGCTGATTACAAATGCAAATAGAAAACATTGCTCATTACAATAATATTCACCCAAAAAAAAGCCAATTACAAGCAGTATCCTTTGACAAGCACTAAAAATCACGTGGCAGCTCAGTTAATTTAAATATGTGTGCCTATATGGTCACACACACACACAACTGAAACACAAACACCAGGTAGGAGATTTTAAAAGAAACAAACTACATATATTTGTGCATTCCCAATGGATCAGGACCTCAAAAAGAAATGTGACAATCAAATCGTAAACAATACTAATTAGAAAAGCATCACATAATATAAGCAAAAGAAATCCTTAAGGTGTAAAAGGACACCAAGTAACAAACATCCCTGGTTCTCCTATTGGAAAAGATAAAATAGAATACCCAATTTCTGACTCAGATTTTTATGTTCCGCAGGAAATTCAGTCTTATCTCCACCAAGGAGATTAGGTGATCATCTTTCAAAGTTACCACATACTTCTAAAAGACATACAAGTACGTTTTGTCACAATCCAAAAATCTACCCATTTCAGCATTCAGAAAAAAACTTGTTGGCAGAACTGCAATGTTTTTTTAGCAAACAGATCCATTTAGCACCAAGTTCATCGTGACATTTAATTGATAGGACAGACACTCTGTGCTTGACAGAATGCTTTCATTTAGCACTTTTACCTGGTTATAAATTATTGGTACCACCATTTGTAACTTTTAAGGTATGATTTACTAAAAGGAAAAGCAGGGGCATTTCTAAAGCAGGGGTGCTTTTTGAGTGGGTAAATATAAGGTCACCTGCCAGAGTGCTGGAGAATGAATGCACATATCTAATAAGGAAGTGGTTAAAAAGGGATGAATTCCCTGAGTCATTAAACAGGATATAAACCAAAGACAGGTTGTGCCACCTAGAGAAAAACTGGAAATCGTACATTGACTCCTCAGTAGTAAGCATTATTTCAAAAGCCTGAAACTTTTGGCATGCCCAATAACCAATCCACCCTCCGTACCAACCCATCAAGCTGCTGAAATTTAAGCTCTGCCTTCTCCACACACCAGATTTGCCGCCTCCTGCTTTCCTCACTCACCCACCCACACAGCACCATTTAACCTCAGCATCGACTGTTGCCACAGCCCATGCGGACCCAGCATCCTGTAACATATCCAATTCTAAAGCGTTTTCCTCGAAGCCAGGGCCGGCAGGGGTGGGAGGACCAGGGGAATAAAGCCTGGTGGACCCTGCCAGCCAGGGTCCCTCTGGATGCTAGCCCACCCGCGGCGCACACCTCCTTAGCCCCCAGGGCGGGGCCATATAGGAAATTCTGGTGCACTCGATACATCATATCCAGGTTACGGAGCTGAACTCCCTGGCCAACCTCTGCACAATCCAAACAGCATGGAATGACCTCAACAGAACCAAGCCTCTGAGATGCAAAGGGCCTTCAACTTTCCTCTCCTCGACTCACTTAGAAGCAACGTGCCCAGCACATTGGTCAGGCAGAAGCACAAAAGGTCTACAAGCAACCTGGCACGGACAGCCGCCTTTACAAAAGAAAATAGACAGTAATTATGAAAAGCCCGCAGTCCTGCGGTATTAACTTGACAGCGGCGACTGCGCCAGGGCATAACTCATCTCCCCAGCATCACTCCTTGCCCCGGACCCTCAGCCTAGGGACAGCATTCCCCTCCTCCCCTCCCCCTCCGGAGACCTGCGGCAGCGCCCACTTCCCGCCCCCAAGCTCTTCCTCCTCCCACTCCTCCTCCTCACTGAATCTCCAGCAACTTTGGGCACCGTAGCACCATCGAAGCCCAGCCAGAGGCGGGGACACCGCGAAGGCGGCCGCGGGAGAAGGAAAGTTTGAAAAGTCACTTAAAACACTGCAGGACCCCCCCACCACCAGCACCCACCCCATAGACAGGCGCGCAGGGCTCCACGTGCGAGCGGGCCCTGGAGAAGCTAGAGTATCCCCTACGTACCCCCCCGCAAAATCTTTCGCCAAGCGAAAAGTCCCCTGCTGCTGCACCCTCCCTCTCTCCCCTTCTTGCTCCCCCCCGCGCCCCCCCCCAAGAAATCTCTTCCAGTTCGCACGGCGCCGCCTCTCTCCGCCCGCGGCCCCGGAGGGCGCGGCGCCCCTCCCCCGTCGGCCGGTGGACAGGTCGGGGGGAGCTGGGGGAGAGGGAGGCACCGGGGGCGGCCTCTGGCCCGGACCCCCCTTCCCTGCCTTCCCCCGCCCCGTCGCCTCACTCACCTCTCTCCTGCTCTTCCGCCTGCAAGCAGATGGGGATATTCTTCTTCCAGCCCGGCATGGTGTCTGCTCCCTGCGCTCGCTCTCGGGCTCGCTCTTCCTCGCTCGCTCGCCCCCTCTCTCCGGGGCTCGCCGCGCCTCCTCGCTCGCCCTCTCGGGCCGGCCGCGGCGCGCTCGGGGCTGCTCAGCGGGGCTGGGGCGCCGAGGCGGCTCCCGGGCACATCGAGGCGGCGCCGCGCGCCCCGCGCTCGCCTCAAACTCGCCGGCGGCTCGGGGTGGCGGCGGCCGGGCCGGGCGGGCCGGGCCGGGCTGCCTGGGCTGCAGCAGCGGCCGCCGCGGCGTGGACCGCAGGCCGGGCCGGGCCGGGGGCGGGGGCCGCGTGCAGGCCGAGAGCTGGGGACTGCGGAGCCCCCCGGGAGGTGGGCGCCAGCGGGAGGAGTGGGCTCGCGCCGCCGCCTCCTGCCCCTCCTCCTTCTTCTTCTTCCCCTTCCTTGTCTCTCCGCCGCCAGCAGGTGGGACTCGTAGCTGCCGCCGCCGCCGCCGCCGCCGCCGCCGCCGCACAAAGCTCCGCCGGCGGCAGGACTGAGGCTGCGGGCTCCCCGGGCGCCTCTCCGCGGAGCCTCCCCCGAGACGCGCGCGAGGGTGAGCGGGCACGGAGGGGGCGCGCGCGCTCACACCCTCCGCGCCCCGGGCGGCCGGCCTGCGAGGCGCGCCCGGCCCGCCAGGTACCGAACTGGCCCCGAGCCGCGGGTGCAGAGCCCCCGCCGCTCCGCCGCGGCCGCCACTCCTCCCTCCCAAAACCCCAACCCGCGGCTCCGGCGGCTTAGGCAACGACCTCGATGAAGTAGGGGGCAGTGTCCTTCCCTCTAGTCCCTCCTCCTCCTCGCCGCTCTCCCCCGCCCTGGCGGTCGCCCCCTCCCCCGAGTGGAGACTTCGCCGCCACGGATTCGCTAACTTCGCCCTCAACTAAGGGAAATAGCAACTTTCGGGATGGCCAGCGCCGGTTCCAGAAATACGTCTTCTGGTGGAGTGGGAAGGGCGTGAGTGGAGAACCTCTTTTGTTTTCAATGAAGCAAGGAGACCTTGGCTGAGTGAATATTTAATCGCTGTCTTCAAGTATAAGAAGGGTTTTATGATCGAGTTTTATGATTAGTTTCTTTCCCTTGTCATAGGCTCGTAGAATATCGGGGGAAGAATGGGTATGGGGGAGGGGGACAGCTTTACTGTAGCCTGGAAGATTCTGCCCAGACATGGGGGCGCTTGCTTGTGATTTCAAAAGGATAATGCTAGGAAGGGCTCCTGTCTTCCAAATGACACTTGGCAACTGTCTGCCCTGTGGGGTTATGACATCCATCTGCCTCAAAGCTAGGGGCCCGGTTAGATAATGCCTATGTCTTCACCTCCCGAGTGCCTGGTGTGGACTGAAGAATTTTGCCCCTGAGGCTGTAACTACTGGTTTGTAGTTGTTGGGACCAACCCCCGCACTGTTAATGACTCTATCCTGCAGTTTATTTTGGCCTCTGAAGGAATCGCAGTTTCTCTCCCAAACTGCGGACGTTGGTTCCTGCCAGCCTTCTCTCTCTCTTCTCCTGGAAACATAATTGCACAGCCAGAGAAATACAACAGTTACAAAAAAACAGAACGGATTTTTTTTTTTTCCGTTGCCACTGCATAATCAGTCTTATCAGGCCGGGATGTTTGCTCCTGCCACTGTCCCTTGGCTGGGTGGCCGAGTGTCATTCCAGAACTCTCCAGCTGCCAAAGACAAGTGGCAGTCTCTCCTAAGGCAAAGAGAGGCCCAGGCCCAGGAGCTTCAAAGGTAAAGGAGTGGAGGGCTGAAGGGAGGGCAGAGTCAAGTCATCCCAGCGGGTTATCAATAGAAATCCAGTCTGAGCTGCTCAAATCTCCTTTCCAGACTCTGAGAAGTAAAATCCAGAAAATCAATATAAATGTAGCACCTGTTACTCTTAAATGGTTTGCCCTCCATCCTGAAATAAACAAGACTGCTTGATATTTTTTTCTTGTCTTAATCTTATTTCAGGATCTGGTCCCACCAATCTTATGTAGAGAAAGGCATTTGTCATTGATTCCCCCAAAGGAGCAGGGCAAACCCAGCTATAACCAGGATAGTTGGTATATATATATAGGCAAAGATCTAGGTTCTGACGACATAGAAATGACCACAACATTGGCTATACTCGCTTTTTGTTTTAATGGCATCTTATATAGCATTTTATATATACATGGTTATTCTAACAAGCATAACCCAGAAGACCTGTGCACTAAGGTGTGGATTGAATCATGCTCATATAATTACATCACAGTCAGTGGTATAATTGTCCTCCTAAAATGAGCGACAGATTATAGTTGATAAAGAATTCAGCTCACAACTGTTAAAATGATAGTATTTTAACTCAAGGAGACAAAATTCCTACTATGTGTTAGACTTTGGACTAAGGCTAGAGATACAAGAAGAAAATTATAGTTTAGTAGTGGAAGATCAATTTGACACATTCTACTGTGCGTTAGGGTCAGGTATTTACAGATTCTACAACTAAGACTGGTAAATAAAAACTCTTAAGGATGAATTCATATCTATCCCACCTCAAAGTACTTATTGTCCAAACAGTTGTTCATCAATATCCAGTGTCTGGTATCATCTTGATATGTGCGTGTAAGTCATCCATGAGCCTCTAAGCTCTGTCAGGGGTACATATGGCTTATCTCTTTGCATCCCCAGATCCAGCTCTTGTCAGTGATGGTTGATGATGATGGTATTTAACCTCACTTTGGCTATGTCTAGCACATCATCCCACACCCCCTAATAAATCCTTTTCATGACACTATGAGATCACTCGCTAATATCAAATTAGAAAAAAAGCCTAAATCATTTAAAACTTAGTTCCATTGCCTGAAGTCATCTCATATTCCAAGTATTATATATAAAAATCTATTCCAAGGAAATTGTAGTGCTATTGGGACCTTTATGAGGAAGATATCTACCAGCTAGTAGGATATGAACTATAGCATTTTTCTCCTTCATTAAATGTGAAAATCAATGCCTCTTAAAAACTGCAACTATAATGCAATGTCTGTTTCTAGACATCATTTCACTCACATTAAGAATTTGTGGGAGTGCCTGATCAGCTCAGTTGGTAGCACATATGACTCTTAATCTCAGAGTCTTGAGTTCAAGCCCCATGTGGGTGTGGAACCTACTTTAAAAAAAGAATCTGTGCTCCTTTATGAACATAAATTTGTCCAACCAAGTTATCTGTGCAATTTGAATGGTTTTACAGTCTGGGTGGTATTGTTTTTTTTCAAAGATCTTATCTATTTATTTATCGAGAGATAGAGAAAGTGCACACATGCCCAAGCAGAAGGGAGGGGTAGGCAGAGGGAGAGAGAGGATCCCAATGCGGGGCTTTATCCCACGACCCCGAGATCATGACCTGAGCTAAAACCAAGAGTCAGATGCTCAAGTGACTGAGTCACCCAGGGTCCCTCAGAATTCAGTTTAATTGTTTTACTTTAACTGGTTAGTGTGCATAGTTGATTACACAGGCCATAGGACTCACTTCTAAAAGTGGTCTCACTTTATCTACTCTTCTATTTATCATCTTCAAAATGGAGAAAAGACATGTTCTCTTACTACTAGTACCTCCCTCCCTCCCCTGATAGAAAAGGGGGGAAAAAACCCCTGTGAACCCAAAGCTTTAATTTTAGTGTTTGATCACCTTTCAAGCTTACGTGGATCCACTCAGGCCATTAAAGAATTGAAAGTGTGTGTGATGGACAGAAAGAGTGGCTTCCCTTTCATTTCCTTTGTGCTCCAACAAGTGAGCTGCCAGTCCCCTGGGCCTTCACTCTAACAGAGTGTTATGACTTCTTGGGACTGAATTTCATGAGTTTGAGGAGTCCCCTGGGAGATATAAAATCCCAGCTGTTATTTTGGATTTGCTCCAGGGCCTAAAAACATCCACAATATATTTCTTTTAATCGTGCATTGACTTTTACGAACACACACCCTGCATACTAAGCATACACCTGAAAGTTTCAATCCCTCTTCCAAAAAACAGCACTTCTTTTCTATTACATGCAGTGAATTTGAAAACTCTTTTAACACCTGATATGCACCTCTAGTGGGTACCCTTGGAGTCTTTTAGATGCTGTTAACTCACTTTTAGCAGCAAAAACCTTTTTGAACCTTTAAAATGAAAGAAGAAGCTTCCTTGGATGGTTTATCTTCTTGGGGGAAGAAAAGAGCAGAAAGCAAACAGAATGAATCCAAATGTTTTTTACTTTAACATCTCCAGTTAGGGGAACGTAACTGGGGAACGGGAAAACATGGGAGAAGAAGCTCTAACATGAATAATTTAAGTAAGGCATGTATGAAAGCAAAAAAAAAAAAGAAAGAGAGAGAGCTCATCTAAGAAAGAGTATGTTTTAAAATGACAAAGTAGTTGGAGTCAGAGAGACAACAATGGTTTTTATGTTTCTTTAAATTTTTTTTTAAGATTTTGTTTATTTATTTGACAGAGAGAAAGATCACAAGTCGGCAGAGAGGCAGGCAGAGAGAGAGGAGGAAGCAAGCAGGCTCCCCACTGAGCAGAGAGCCCGATGAGGGGCTCAATCCCAGGACCCTGAGATCATGACCTGAGCTGAAGGCAGAGGCTTTAACCCACTAAACCACCCAGGTGCCCCAGTTTTTATGTTTCAATTTGACTGGGCTACTAGGTGCCCAGATACTTCCGTCAAACATTACTCTAGGCATTTCTGGAAGGGTGTTTTGGGATGAGACTAACATTTAAATCAGTAGACTGAGTAAAGCGGATTGCTCTCCCTAATGTGGATGGCCCTCACACGGCCAGCTGAAGGTCTGAATAGAATAAAAAAAAGCTGACTGTCCTAAGAATGAGAGACAATTCCACCTCCTATCTGGCTGCCTTTGAAACAAGACATCAGCTTTTTCCTGCCTTTGGACTTAAACCGAAACATCCCCCACCCTGTGTCTCAAGACTGACAGCCTTCGAAGGGGAACCCTACCACTGGATCTCCTGGGTCTCAGGCCTTGGGACTTACACTGGAACTCAAACAGCAGCTGTCCTCGGGGACCAGCCTTCTGATTGCAAATCGTGGGGCTCGTCAGCCTCCGAAATCACATGAGCTACATCAGTAGAACCAAGCTCTTGATACACACACACCCCCTTGGTTCTGTTTCTCCTAGAAACCTGACTAATACAGAGACCTATCCAAACCCTGCATTCGCCATGCACTAACTTCGTAACTCTGTAACTTAATCCTGTGTTCCCCTTGTTTGAAATGTAATTTACCTATAGGGAGATATAGGTAAGGCCCTTAGCACAATACCTGACCTGTGGTTAATTATAGTTGGAAAGAATATGAATGCATTGGTTAAAAAAAAAAAAAAAGTTATGCAGAGTAGACTCTTGGGTTTCTTGGGTCGGGCCTCAAAAAATACAAGAACTCCCTAAAACTGTATGCAAAATTGTGTATGTATGTTTATCACTCTCCTCTCCCCACCCCCCACCCACATGCCTATACCCTCTTGGGGATACAAGAAAGTCTATAGTCTTAAGTTCTCAAAGGAATGCCTCATCCAAAAAGAGAATAAAAGTCCCTGATAGAATGAAAAGAAGACTCCATAGTATATAATTAATATTTGGTTTTGCTAAATAAAAGTTTTAATCCAAAAGAGATTTACCTTCCGAAATTAGCTTTAGGATTACTGGCACTCAAAGTTCCAACTTTCTCCTTCCCCTTGCATTCAGACTCTGCAAAGTCATCTATACTGCTGACACCCAAGTTTTCAACTCTGATTCATTCCTAAACTAACTGCAATTTCTCTCTGTAAAAGGCATTATCATCATTTCAGGCCCCTGGGGCGAAAATCAGAGGAACATTTTGACTCAATCCCAAATCCCCAATTGGTTACCAAGGTTTTTCAAATCTACCTTTAAAATTACTCTGGAATCTCTCCTTTTTCATGAAATTTGCCTTGACTCATGCCTTTATTATCTTTCACCCAGACAATACCAATAGCATCATCTGGATTCACTTCCTCAGCCTCTCCTTCCTCCAAACCACACCACCATCAACCTTGTTCTTATGTTTCTGTCTTAGTAAAATGGTGACAAGTTATCTTTCTTCTGTCTCAAGTCTTCCAACAATTCCTGATACCTACTTCATTGTCTTCAGCTCCAACTACTTCCCACAAATGCCTACCCTTCCTTCGCTCCCTCACCCATTGAACTATCCCAAGACCCCTTGAACTCTCTCTATCTTTCACTATTTTCATACCCTAAACATATCATATGCTTCCGAATATATAACTTTGCTCATTAAAACTAAAAAAGCCTGAGGCTAGGAGAAGCTGTCTTATAACTAAGAGGTACTGTAGTCAGAATTTGAATCCAGGGGTATTGGATTCTAGAGTGTATCTTTCCACCCCATGCTAAACCATTCACTTGTATTTCTATCCCAGGCCATACTGTTTCCATCTTTTAAGGCCCATTCATGTCCTCCCTCTTCTTTGCATGATTTCTCTCATCTCCCCAACCCCCTGCACTACCATATCCTCTTGTTTGTAGTATTTTATTGCAACTTACATGTGAGTCTGATCTATCTTACTATACTCTGTTTTTATAGGAAAACATGTGCTAAACAAGCCAATACTGAAGAAAAATATTTTAGGTTCAAATCCATCTGTATGATCCTGGGCAATCAAATGCTTCTTGCTGCTTTGTTTCCTCATCTATAAAATACAGATATTAACAAGACCAATCTCATATTATTGTTGAGTGTATTAAATGTATTAGTGTACATCAAGCACCGAGACCAGTGCCATATTATTATCACATTATTATATGTGTGTGTGTGTGTGTGTGTGTGTGTGTGTGTGTGTGTATCACAGGCCCAGGAAGGTATGCTTCTTGGCATTGCCACAGGCATTGAGCATTGCATGTTATACTGTGTGTTCAGTGGAGGCTGCTGAAAGGATGAATATTAAGAACAGTTTTCATTTCTGAATAAATACCAAATGGTCTTGAAGACATGGCCCATAAATGTGCTAGTGATGGATAACTTCACCTAGCTTATTTCAAAAAGGTTTGACAATGCTTCATAAAGAAATTTTTTGGGTCAGGATAGAGAGCAGTGATTTTTATTAGTAGTATTAGTATTATGAACAAGAGCAAAAATGACTAATTGAATAGAGTTCTAGACATAAATAAGCATTTCATCTAGAAAATTAAATAGATGGTTCCTACCTTCATAAAAAAATAGTTTCTAATAATGAATTCAGGTTTAGCCCCTTGAGTATCTAAAAAATTAGAGCAGTGAAGTGATTAAGGAAGCTGAGTTCAGAGGGAAAATTAAGGTAGCTAGCTACCTTTAGTATAGATTGGCTAAGCAATGACTAAGAGCTTTCTGGTTGAGAGTCAGAGGATCACTAAAGGTATAAATACTAAAAAGGGAAAGGAATTATTTATCATGTTGGCAGGTGATAAAAATAAAGGAAGAAATGAAAGAAAAGGGTAGGTTGGTCAAGAGGCAAGATTTAACCTATATGTACTGTTGGAGAACAGTGAAGAACATCGGTGAGGTAACACTGTGTGCCCACATATACTACTGGTTAGCATACAGATCGATACAACCATTTTGGAAAGCAATTTGGCAATATATACGGAGTGTAACTGCATATAATTTCACCTAGTTATGCTATTTTTAGAACTCTTAAGGAAATTATCAAAGATGTAGGCAAAGGTTTATACTTAAAGATGTTTGGCACATCTTTATTTGTGATGGCAAAAATCGAAAAGGTCCTAAATGTCCAATCATAAGGAATTGTTTACACAAATTATACCGACTATTGTAAAGCCCTTAAATATCATGAATTTAAAAGACAACAGTAGGGGCGCATGGGTGGCTCAGTTGTTAAGCGTCTGCCTTCAGCTCAGGTCATGATCCCAGGTCCTGGGATCAAGCCCCCCATTGGGCTCCCTACTGAATAGGAAGTCTGTTTCTCCCTCTCCCACTCTCCCTGCTTGTGTTCCCTCTCTTGCTGTCTCTCTCTCTCTCTCTCTCTCTGTTAAATAAGTAAATAATCTTTTAAAAATATATAAGTAAATAAATAAAAGACAACAATAAATTTTCATGATACAAAGTTCAAGAAAAAAGTTCATATGCGATATTTCATAGATTCTAAGATGCATAGTTTTTCATATTTTTGCATATCTAAAATCATATTTCTTGTAGTTTCACATGTATTAAAATTTGCAGATGGGGGAAATCAACTTCAAGGCAATGGAGACAATAGCAGAATAGTTTCAAGAAATGCTGCATCACCAACAGCATAGTGGAGACAGAAGGTAACTGTGTAGAAAAACATACACATTGAAAAATCTGAATCACAGAGTGAATCATAAATGTTGAAGTTTAAATATGAAAAAATTTTAGGAAAGCCTCACCAATTAGTGTCACTTAATTTTTATTTATATAAACTCAAGAGATTTGATAAACCTATGTTTAAAGAATTTCTTTCAACAAGTATAAGATAATGATTCTAAATGGTTAAGCATTGTGTCATAGTATTGGCAGTTTTTCTTTCTTGTTTCCTAATGGTACATAAAATAATGTATGTGTTAACATAGATAACCTATTAGATTAATGAAATCAATATATATGTATATTTTTTAATTTTAGAAGGGAAGAGATACATCAAAATATGTTCTGTCTGGGTATTAACATTATGAACTTTATTCTTGTTTTTTCATACATTTTTATAATTTTCAATTTTTCTAGAAAGCAGTATTATGTTTTTAATTGGAAAATCTTAGTAAATGTTGTTTTTAAAAACAATAATGAAAACAAATGTTTGAAGACTTGAGTTTTTCCCCCCCAACTACTCTAGAGTTAAAATATCTATTAGCAATTGTGAAGTAAAAGGCTGAGAAATTAAATTCGAGAAGTTTGAGCTTCATTCTTGCTTCTACCAGCCTGCTATTTGTGAGTGATTTGAGTTTTCTAGAATTTTCGCATTCCCATGTGTAAGAAATACACAGTAATGCTCACTGGCCTTCTTCAACATAACGGTAAGTGAACATCTGAGATGAAATAAATAGATTATATCATAATTGCAGGGAGTCCCAGCAAAGAGCATGAACAAAGCATTTTGTGAAGACAAATCTATCTCCCTTTAACTTATCACTAAGCAGAATTCATTTCTACATAGCTGTGGGATCCAGCCCAGCCAATTTATTGAAATCCCTTGAACACCAACCTTAGAGCAATTTCTGTCTGATGTACCAAAAGATTTAAAAAAAAAAAAAAGTCCCTTCAGGATTTGTAAGTTTATTTTTACAGCCTGAAACAGCATTGAACACAAAGTGCCTGACACATATGTATTATGCATGTATGAGCATTTGTTTATATTCTCTTTGACTTTAAAAAATCTGTTCAATGAGCCTTTTTATTCCACACTTATTATATATGATGTTTCATTAAGATCCATGGATAGAGTCACTCCTGGTTTATATTTACATTACTTAAGCACTATAGTGATATTTGCTACCAGTTATGTAAATGGAAAATAACTTATGAGATTTATGACGTGATTTTCCATCTTGCACTCATTGACTGGGTTGCCTCCTGATTTTTATTTATGCCCTGAATGTAATCAGCACCTTCCATTTGCCCACCCACATAGTAGCTTAAGCTTTAAGAAACTATGTGGCTGGAAATGAAGGTGGGGGAGAAATAACCACACTTATTTGAGAATGACAATAGCTTGCTCGCTCCTCGCTCCTCTACACCCTGAGGCAGACCAGCTTCCAAGAAGAAATACCAACCCACTTTCTGTCAAGGGGAAGCAGGAAGTGCTTCCTAGAAGCTACCCTCGCCCCAGGAAACCAGAAAAGACCTGTACTCCGGAAGTGCCTAGAGATGACCAACAGGTGGGCGAAGGAATTACTTCAAAGTTTTAATACACAATAGACTAGATGAGCAACAAGAACTGTGACCATCCACAGCCACCCGGAAATCTGACCAATCTGCAAATTAGTCTGTCTAATGGTTGTGTGTGAGAGAAAGTGCCTCCTCCTTGTGAAGGAACCGTAGCAGATCCAGTCTCCTGAAAAGAGGAAATTATAAACCAGTTAGACTCCTCAAAACAGTTTCCCTATATTCACCAAGTTATTCAATAAGAGTTACGTCATAACCCAAGTGCAAAAGGAAACAGTAAAGAGGAAGAACAAAAAAAGCTCGCACAGCCCCCAGATGAAACACCACGATGCCATCATCTCAGGATCACGGAAAAGGCCCTCATGCCCAAAACAAAGTGAATTTTGTCAAGCAATCAACATCACTGCCCTCTTACTCTAGCAAAGTACAGTTCATATTCTCCCAATGAAACGGACTAGGCTGTCCTATCAGCCTGTAATTTAGTCCTATTTTTAACTCATTTCACAATTCCAATGGCTGTTTTAGTGTTTTTATCTTCTTAGTCATAGCTGGAGCAGCCCGGAAGAGACTGGACTGTGAGGCGACCCACAGCCTTTTCAAACCCTGACCCTTCTCAGCATCATCCTCGATTCCATCACTGCTTTTGGTTGTCATTTGCCAGGGAGCTGCCCACGTTGTCCCTTCAATACAGAGACCCGCCCACCTCCTCTCCACCATCCCCACCCTGCACCTGAGTCCACCTCTGTAATTTCTGCTTTCTCAGCGGCGCTTACCTAATCTGATCAATGAATCAGCGCTTACCTAATCTGATCAATGAATCCGCGATGATGTCCTGTGAGCCGCTGTTATGCAAATGAAAGCATGGCAGCTCCCTCACCTCCTTCCCTTCCAGGGATTTTTACTGTGGCCTTGAAATTATGCCTTGTGTCCTAGAGGTGGTGTTAGCAGCAAGAACTCGAGAAAGATATGCACCTGTGGGAGAAAGTAGGACAGCCCTTTTTGTTATTCTTCAAATCACAACATTGAGGAATGATGTCCCAGGGGTAGTAGCTGATGTATTCGATTATTATATTATGGATGATTCTGCAACAGTTCTGTTCGGAGCTGCTGTGAACTCAGTATTAGGTTGAACCCTAGAAAAATGCCATGTAAAGCCACTTGCATTTTTGTGTCTATAATAAAGGTTAAAACATTTGAACTCTCTATTTAATTGGTATATATTTAAACTTGTCTTGCCACGGTAGAAGAAAGCCTTTTTGGCATTAAACTGCTGCTGTGTAGATCCTAAATGTCGGAAAAATTCATTAAAATAGCACTTTAATTTTGACAGAGTTGAACTACTGGGAAAATTAATTGATTGTTTCTCACTTGAGCTTTGGAGAAGCCAGTAAGGTTTTTATGGGTTTATGGAAAATTGAGAATTGAAGTACACTAAAATCAATATGCTATCTGATGTACAGAGAAAATGGCACTTCAGATGAAAGAAAGCATAAACAACTCCTCCAAGCCTTTTCTTTCTTTCTCCTGATTCGACAAGCGTATTTACATAGAGCTTCTATATTTACTTGTATTCAAAGTCCTTAGTCAGTCATTTCATTGTGATGCACATCGTGAGGACAGAATAATGAGGTCTGAGAGATGAGCCACTGTGTTTTAGAATCTCTTCTTTCCTGGTAATTAAAAAAAATATTAAGGACATAAAACAAAACCCCAAACATATTGATCTAGGTCTGCATGTTTCATAATGACTTTTAACAAGAAATTAGGAATTGGGCTTACATGTTAGGAGCAATGGAAAATACTTCTGTGTTCTGTATTGTACCTACAGGTATCCTGGAGAAAACCATCACGCCTTGAGGAAATAATGGACAATGAAGTAGGTCCTGGCTGATGCCACCAGCAAGATTTAGGAGCCCATCCTGTCAGATTAAACGGTCAGATTAAACGAGGCTAAAGACAGGGGGGAGAAAAAAAGAAAGGACTGGTAAGAGAAAAGATCACCATGTAATTTGTCTTTAGTCTTCTGAATATGTCCCCTCTGATACACACACCAATAATCCTGGGGAGATTTGGCCTTGTTCAGTTTTTGCAAACACTGACTGGATTGGGGGTTTTAAGAATAGCCACTTCTGCACTTATTTACTCCCACCGCTTCTATTCCAGAAAGAGATATTTTCCTTTTTTTTTTTTTTAAAGATTTTATTTATTTATTTGAGAGAGAGAGAGAGCATGAGTGGGGAGAAGGTCAGAGTGAGAAGCAGACTCCCAGCAGAGCTGGGAGCCCGATGCGGGACTCGATCCCGAGACTCCAGGATCATGACCTGAGCCGAAGGCAGTCGCCTAACCAACGGAGCCACCCAGGCGCCCGAGATATTTTCCTTTTTAAGCATTCACTCATTGCTGCTTCCAAGCTCCGATAGCCTCGGACTGACCCTTTCCTTTCTCAGGTGGTTAAGATCACTTCCAATTCACCATCCTCCTGCACAGTTACATCCATGAAGCATGGGATATGGGCAGATCAGTAGGAGTTGGTTAGTGATAAAATATTTGCTAGCATAAGCCTTATCTCAGAAACACTAAATAAATAAAGCAGCCTTATATAGGTAGCAGATGGGTTATCTTGGATATCGCTGCATACTTGAAACCCGGGATGGCTGTCTAGTTAAAGAATTTACTCTAGACCAGGTATTTTGGGTAATTAAGTGATTGCGTAAGGACACAAGAGCGAGGCCATTAAGTTTGCATTTGATTTCATGCTTGATATCGTCACTATTTACTTCCTGTGGTCTCAGACTTTATCCAAAGGAGTTAATCATTGTTTCCTTCACTGGGAAATTAATAATCCCTAAGGAATGTGCCAGGAATAGAGAAACTCTTTAAAGTCTCCCTTTTAAATTATATTTAAAGTTCTTTCTTCTGCAGCTTCATTAACAAAGTCTATGGAAAACTCATTAATTCATGAAGAAATAAGTGCCCACCCAAACCAGGGCAGGGTGCCAGTTCACCTCCCGATTGTCAGGTTGGTGTGCAATTCTTTACCTGGTCTTTATGCTGCCAACCTGTGAGTGACTAATCCCTGCCTTCTTCTCCCACAGTCAATTTATCCTATTATATGTTCCCATGATAGGCATCTCTGAACGTGTTCTAACAACTTGTTCAGAGGAAGGCTTTCAGTTGGAATGGAAGACTAGCAATTTTTCCTGCTTCAAGGGGCACTCATAAGAACATAATTTATTAAGCTCAATCTACTAAACCAAGAGTAAGAGTTTCTTGTTCGTGATTATATTATACGTATAGATTTATTGAGATACCAAAAAGGAAAAAATTTTTTTTCAAAAGGCTCACTATAGCATGTATTCTTTAGAGGGGGAAAATTGTTAAAGAAAGTATAGTTGGGGTCAGGAGATTAAGTGTTATTACTGCTCAAATGATTGGAATCATTTGACATACGTACCCCACAATGCACCTTTCTGAGCAATAATTCTTTCTTTCTGCCTCTAAATTTAATCCTACAGGCTGTGAGCCTGCAGTGTTATTCTGTTTCTATTACTAAGATTACACTGCCCACTTTTAGAAAGAGAATCTTTGGGTCAAGTTATGGTCTCATGAAGTCCACATTGAAACACATACCTGGGGCGTGCCACACATTAACTTATTAGTATCAATCATGACATAATCTCAGAGATTGATTTATGGCATTTTCACCAACTAGCAACTAGCTGAGCAGGTAAAAATTGCCAGGAGACTAGGGAGACAGCAGAAACCAGACCAGGAGTTGTTCTTAAGTAGGCAAATTTACAACGAAGGGTTGAAGAAGGTTCCTGAAGAGGCAGCAGGAGGAAGCCGCCCAACAGGGGAATGCCGGATCAGCTAATATTGAAAGGGCCCTACAGAGACTAACCCCATTCCTCACAATTCTTCTGAGGCTGCTGTTTTCCAATCAGTTCTTTAAATAGAATGTTCAAAGTCTGCGGCAAAAAGGACAAAACGTTATGGGTTACAACTTTATAGCATTTCTGTCAGGTTTTTTTAACGCTCTATTTACAAGTTTGGAATTGCATCGAATTCTGATCTCAGTCTACTGATAAAATCATCGGCATTTACAAGGCCCCAGATCATGCTGAAAAATCTGCAACCTGATCTTTCTTGGTACACTCTGATGTCACTGATGAGTAGGCTTTATATTCATGGTTCCTTTAAAGTGCAGTCACAAAGACAGAAAACACTTCAAACACGATCAGATAAATTTAAGGGATCAAGGACCACTGATAGCCACTTCACTCCTTCGCCATATGAAATCCTTTCCCACCATAGTTCCTTTTTTTTTAAATTGGAAAAATTTAAAGTTGAGAAATAGAACCATGTTAAATGTGTAAACATAGAGGGAAGAATAGCTTAGCCATTAACAGCATAGAATCCAACAGAACTGCATTGAAGTTCCAGCCCCCTCGCTTACTATCTCTGTGAACTTGAGCAACTCTGTTGAGCCTCAGTTTCTCTGTCTATAAAGTGGGAATAATAATAGTACTTCATGGGACATTGTAAGTTCTGCACAACTTAGCTGCTACTCACTTTTTAAAATTAAACACTGTTCTACTGAAGTTACTTCTGTGATATAAAGGTTTTATACATTATAATTATACAGACAGTTACCACTAAAATTTCTAAACAAATAAATTGTAATCAAGGAATCATATGACTACTAGGTATTTAGTGCTGGGACAAGAGCTTTAGGAATGCAAAAGATATATAAATCCTAGTCTTTTCCCTGAAGTCATAGACCTCAAAGTTAGGGAGACAAGAGTAATTTAGGACTATGTAATTGTTAGTAAACATGTGCAGTCTTAGTAAATAAAACATTACAGTATTTATTTAAAAGCTCCGTTTGGGTGCCGATTATCATATCACATGTCAATCAGTCATATAACATAGTCCTTAGTCTTCCAGTACCTCAAGACAATGATATATAGGGATAAAATAGAGTAGTAACCACTGAAATAAATTCAGAAGCTGCAGTGAAATAATAACCCATTCAATTTTGCATTTCCCAATTTTACCTTCATTGCAAGGGCTGGTACCATCCTCACCTCTGCAATGGGCACTATATAGAGCTCTCCCTATAGTGCGGTGAATACAGACTGAAAGGGGTGGGCTCATTTCCACACTTTGTATATCAGCTAAATCCTCATTGCTGGATGGGGACCCAAGAAGCACAGCCAGGATGAGGAAAGGTGATTCTACTAGCCAGTCAGGGTTCAAATGTGCAATTGGACCAGATGTCATGCTCTACTCCTATAAAGTAGGCAACAGAAAAATATTTCTGATACCCCTCTTCCTTACACATCCCTCAGGCTAAACATTGCTACATGATGATACTCAATATCTATTTAGAAATGATTATGACTACATTAAAACAACAACAGACATTGGGAAAGGTGTCTTCTGGGCTTTACTGGCATCTAGAACTACCCGGGGGTATCACACTATTCCTAAAGTGAGGAGGGAAAGGAGATGTTGGAACTGAGATGCGACACCAGCTTGCTTCGATGTGAACATTTTCTTTTTTTCCCAAATGAAGGCTAGAATTGCCTGACTCTAGGAGGCACCGCCTGGGAGTTATTTGTTTCATGGTTCAAAAGTTTGTTTACTGTGCCTTTTTCTGATAATGATCGGAAAGTCAGTTTTACTTTAGAATGAATGGCAAGTCTAACTTGAATTTTTTATTATTTGAACTGTGCTGCAAGAGGTCAGAAATGACCATATCATCGATCCATGGAAAAACACAGAGCTGTTTTCTGTAAAATTGCTAACTTTATCTCCAGTTTAAAGTAACCTTTCAGGAACACACACACACACACACACACACACACATCCCTACACATTTTGCTTCTCTCCACACAAGTAAAGAAGGTGGGCAGTTTGAAACAATCAATTCTTACCTAAATTGGGTCAGTCAATTTTTACACACCTTTTTTTTTTTTAACCAAGAGTGCGACAATCATTCCTGAGAGTGGGGTGCCTGGGTGGCTCAGCGGATTAAAGCCTCTGCCTTCAGCTCAGGTCATGATCTCACGGTCCTGGGATCAAACCCTAAATGGGCTCTCTGCTCAGTGGGGAGCCTGCTTCCCCCTCTCTCTGCCTACTTGTGATCTCTCAAACAAATAAATAAAATCTTAAAAAAAAATCATTCCCAAGAACAATTTCTTTTTTTTTTTAGATTTTATTTATTTGTTTATTTGTTTATTTATTTGACAGAAAGAGAGAGCAAACAATTTCTACTGGATGCTAGCTCCTTCGGTTAGCACAATGTCAGGAGGTGGTTAGTGGTTACAGAGTAACTCAAGTCTTCAGAAGAAATGCCACTAGAATAATAAGACATGTTTTCAAGCCTGGCTGGAGTTTATGTAACTATTTTGTGATCATATGTCTTATCTTCTTTAAGAGATTTCATATCCAAATAAGTCATACCTTACTTAGATGTGAAAACTACTTCAAAATTATTGTCTATTGGAGTTTAATATCCCCATGATGTAGGTAAAATATATTATGATTTCTGTTAAAAAAAAGACCAGTGAGGCATTGAGAATCTGTGTTATTTCTATTTGGTGTTTTGTTTTTTTTTTTAAGATTTATTTATTTATTTGAAAGAAAGAAGGTGCGTGTGGGAGGGAGCATGGAGGGGAGGGGCAAAGGGGGAGAATCTTGAAGCAGACTCCCCACTGAGCGGAAAGCCCAATGTGAAGTCAGGGCTTGATCCCATGACCCATCAGATCATGACCTAGGCAGAAACCACCAGTTGGTTGCTCAACTGCTTAACCCACTAAGCCGCCTAGGCACCCTTGTTTTATTTCTATTTGAAGATTTTATTTATTTACTTGACAGAGAGAGAGACACAGCGAGAGAGGGAACACAAGCAGGCTCCCCACTGAGCAGATAGTTCGATTTGGGGCTCAATCCCAGGACCCTAGAATCATGACCTGAGCTGAAGGCAGGTGCCCCTATTTCTACTTGAATAGAACTTTCAATATTTGTGGCTTAGTCTGACACACAGGCAAGAACTACATTTGGTTCATTTAATGTCACAAGTGTCCACACAACATAATTAATTATATTAATTAATATTAATTTTATTATATAATATTAAATTAAATATAAATTAAATATAATAAATATTTGATTTATTGATAATTTATTTATGTTATTATAAATTATAATAATATATTATTAATTAATTTAAATATAAATAAATATTACATAATATTATTAATAATATTAATATTAATAAAATTAATTATATTTTAAAGCTATTGTAAGGGAGAATTTTCTTGAGGCTGGCTATAGAATTCTTCGTTTGTATTCTCAAAATAATACCTCATAATATTATAATTCTGGTATCATCTGAGGACACACACACATACATATACATACTCAATTTGAAGAGGTAATATTGCCCTAGGAGAGATCCATTGAAAGGGTTTTCCCAGGGTGCCTGGGTGGCTCAGTTGGTTGAGCAACTGCCTTTGGCTCAGGTTATGATCCTTGAGTTCAGGGATCAAGTCCCACATCAGGCTCCCAGCTCCATGGGGAGTCTGCTTCTTCCTCTAACCTTCTCTCCTCTCATGCTCTCTCTCACTTTCTCTGTCTCTTAAATAAATAAATAAAATCTTTTTAAAAAAAATAAATAAGTACATAAAATTTTTCAAAAGAAAAAAAAGTTGGGGGTTTGGGGGGTGCAGACGCAGTCAGTAGAACATGCAACTCTCGATCTCACGGCAGTGACGTCAAACCCCACGTTGGGCTGGAGCGTACTTAAAAAAATAATAAAAACATAACATTTCTCTCTTTTAGTTAAGGGTAGATTATTGAAGCTACATTTAATACAAAGAAAAATATCAAGTAGCTATAATCTTACCCAGATTCATGTTTGATTTTCTATTTCAGTTCAAAATAACTTCTGTATTCATGCTAAATCCTGGACTTGATATTAATATTTTGCAGAGTGGTTTGAAACTGATTCTAAAAGGCAAATCGTGTAAGCAATCTGCAATTTCATAAAATATAAGAATACCTCTTGCAAAAAAACGTACAATAGTTGTGAGTGATGTTTGTTTTTCCTGTTACCTTTTATTATTAAAACTCTTTCATAAAGCTGTTATTTCTTCTATGCCCAGAAGGCAAGAGCTTGCCCCTCTGTTGAATTAGTTCATCTAAATGTCAACTGTTTTTTTTTTTAATGGAATAAGAATTTTGTCTTAATATTCTCATTTAGGACTACAACTATCTGACCTTTAAGATCCTTTCCTATGCTATGATTTCTGACGATTTTATTATAACTTTCCTTAAAATTAATAGTAAAAATTTTTATCATAATTGTTAAGGATAATTCACTGTTATATTAGCTTACGGCAGAATATGAAAATATTTATGTCAACTATGGCTTTCTGTTGGGATTAATATAGATCCTAAGCAATCTCTAAAGAATTTTCCTAGCGTCTTTGGGCTGCTGCCGGAGAAAAAGGAAGCACTGAAAAATTTCTCTTCCAAAGATTGTATTCTTGAACTCAGTTCCTCCTCCTCGTGTGGCCCACCTCCCCTCCCCCACTATAATATCTCTGAGGTGTGACATATGCCCAGCAAGACTGTGTAATGACAGAAACAAACACATCTTCGCTCACACCCTACATGTGGTTGGTCGATGTACAGGCGCAGAGTTGCTTTCACATAAATTAGGTTTTGTAGTTTAACCCCTTGCTCTCATTCAAAAGCTCCCTCTCAGGGTTCCCAGCAGGGTTTGCTGGCTCACATTCTTCCCTTTGATCCCACATTTACTCAAGACTTTCTCCCTGGCTCCCAGCCCTCGCTGTTTAGTTCCAGTTTCAAAGTACTCTCCCTGCGGTCACCCCAAGGCTGACTCCGTGGCTCTACCTTCTCTTTAGTTTGCCCCTCACCTGTCAGGCCTTCCCTGCTCCCTGAACCGTCTCCTTGCTTCCTGGGATTGTAGCCTCAGATAATTCTACACAGTCCAGTCTGTTCTGCCTCAGTTCTTTCAGGGTTTGGGTGTTGTTGTGGACCACTTTCCATAGTGTGATCGCATTTCTGCCAGAAGTCCTTTTCACGGAGTTTCCCAATTTAGATTAGCATACAGCCCTTGCCTTTCCATGGTCTGTAATGGAAAGAGTTGATGAGGGAAAGTTTTTGTTTTACCACATTGCAGCTAATAAATCCAGAAAGGACAATAGCATCCAAATATTACCATTGTGCAATCCCTAATAAAATAATGAATCTGGGCAACGACCATCAGTAGTTTCTAAACCATTAAGTGAAAAACTAATGGGGAACTTTATGAAGATTGGACCAAGCTGACAATCCCAGAATCCACTGATCCAGGTGAACATTACCAAAAGGGAAACGACCACACACTCTGTGCCTCCTCAGATGACACACACACACAAAATTTATATATACTGTTAACAACAAAAAAAATTTATATGTACAGCTCTCTTCTTCCCTGGCTGCTTGAAGCTTGGCCATCATCATGAGTGACACAGTAACTACCTAGACCAGGAAGTTCATGACCAACTGACTACATCAGCAGAAACAAATGATCTTTGATGTTCTTTACCCTGGAAGGGCAACAGTACCCAAGATAGAAATTCGGGAAAAACTAGCCAAAATGGACAAGACCACACCGGATGTCATCTTTGTATTTGGATTCAGAACCTATTTTGGTGGTGGCAAGACAACTGACTTTGGCATGATTGATGATTCCTTGGAAAATGTAAAGAAAAATGAACCCAAACATAAATATGAGAAGAAAAATACCTCAAGAAAACAGTGAAAGAAGGGGCTCCTGGGTGGCTCAGTTGTTAACCATCTGCCTTCGGCTCCAGTTGTGATCCCAGGGATTTGGGATCGAGCTCCGCATCGGGCTCCCTGCTCAGCAAGAAGTCTGCTTCTCCCTCTCCCACTCCCCCTGCTTGTGTTCCCTCTCTCATTCTGTCTCTCTCTGTCAAATAAATAAATAAAATCTTTACAAAAAAAAAAAAAGAAAACAGTGAAAGAACACAAGAACAAATGAAGAAAGTCAGGGGAACTGCAAAAGCCAATGTTAGTGCTAGCAAAAAGTGAGCCGGACATTGGAGAACAGAGGAGTAAAGATTCTGCAGTGACTTTATCTGTGGCAATTGTGCAGATTTTTCAGGAGAGGATTAATAAACTCAGAACATTTACACACACACACACACACACGCACACACACACACACGCACACACACTATAAAGTATTCTTGTAAAACATTGGAAGAGATTCTGATCAAGGCCTCTCGATCTAACTGCCAATTTTATAGGAAACACAGGAGACAAGATATCACACAAAGGCAATCAGTAAAACCCAGAATGTGAAAAATTCTACAGGGAAAATTATCTGCTTTCTTCAATAAATTGCAAGAAAAACAAAAAAGGGAAGGAGACCTATACATTACAAAAAACGTGAGAGACATATTGTGACATGTAATGTACACATTTTGGCTCCTGATTTGAACAAAGCCAAGCAATTGTAAACAAATAATCTCTTAGGAAATAATCAGAGAAATAAATCCAAAGACCGGGTATTTGATAATATTAGGGAACTATTATTAACTTCTAGGTATAATAAGAGTAGTTTTATTTTTTTTCTTTTCAGAAAAATCCTTCTCTTTAAAAGACATATTATAAAACATTCATAGATATAGTGATATAAACTCTTGGATTTGTATAAAAATATCGAGGAGATGGAAGATGCGGCTAGGGTAAAGATGAAAAGAGATTAGCCATGAATTGACAAGTATTGAAATGTGATGGTACTTCATCATACTATTTTTATATACTTTGGTATATGCTTAACATTTTTTATAATAAAAAAAGTTTTAAAAGATCCAGCAAATAATACACTTCTCTGCAGATGTAATAGGAACTCTAGTGTCAAGAGAGAAGCTTATTCTAGAAATTATAGCCTATCAAATGGAATCTATTCTGTAGGAGTGTAGTGATACTCTCAACCCACTTTCTTCTCCTTTTCCTCCAAAAAGCTTCAGAAAAGATGATACTGTCTGTTAAAATGTAGACGTGAGTGACTGGTGGGTGGAAAGAAAGGTGTTCACTAGGGAAGCAGCAGGTTTATCTGTTAATTTTGGGACTCTCTGCTTTGTCCTCACCACGCTAGAAAGGACTGTGGTGATCCAGGCTGAAGGTAAATTGTGCAAATCCCTGGTGAGTGCAAGTCCCCTTAAATGACCAGTGCAGCCCAGTACGTGTCCCGGGGATGCCTCGGAAATGATCCGGGGAGCCACCGCCACAGCCGGTAGTTCCTTGCTGGAGCTGGGAGGAGAGAGAAAGCCGTTGCTAAAGTAGCAGAGTTAGATAAAACTGAGAACAAAGGGGCTGGGATAGTCCTACGGAGGAATCTACAGTCCAAATCAGGAAGTTCAAGCCACGACAAGTCCAATCCTAATTCTGGCTAAAAATTAAAGGCTGAAAACTAGGGAGGTTGGGTGTAAGATGCCACCACAAAGACTTCTCAGGCCTGGCAGGAGTAGGAAAGAGGCATTGAAGCCCACTGGTTACCAACCTAGTAAGCAGGAGAGGCTCAGCCTTAAGATTGAATTAGAGTGGAGACCAGGAGTCGGAAACACATCCTTCGGAGGGACAGGTTGATGAAGTAGATTTAGTGGAGAGGCTGTGGTCCATTGATTATGTGGTCTCCCAGGAGTCTCGTGTCACGTGTAACTGATTCCAGGTAGGAGCTACATTCAGGAATAGCAGAGAAGGAATTCGAACCCTGTTCTGAGTTCAAACACCCCAGTTGTTACCCCATTGCCCACTCTGCCTCTCAGCTCCTTGAAGAGCCTGAGCATCTGGGCCGGGCCTCCAAGAGTGGCTCTGCTCTATCCACTAGGCATTGTTCTGGTCTTGGGGCCCCTCCCAACCCCTTGTTAGATGGCAGCCCCGCCCGGGCTTAGGCAGTAGAGGAGAGAGCCAACACGACACAAAAGGAGGAAGATGGAAGGGGAGGGGGGACGCTTGGGACGCTAGAGGCAAACCCACCTGGATTGAATCCTGATTTTCTTTCTTTCAAGCTCACTAGCCTCCGGCAAGTTTCTTGTCCTTTAGTACTTGCTTTATCATCTGGAAGATGACCAGAGTATGATCTATTTTGAAGGATTGTTATGAAAATGAAATTTAAAATGGACCATAAAATGTAACATTAAAGTAGCCAAGGGCCCCTCTTTCCCTTTTAAAACTGTTTTTGACCCTTCAGGGGTCCTGGAATAAATGGAAACCAGACAGACTGGGGGACAGCAGAAACTCAGGAAGTTTTATTAGCATGTGGCAGCCCCACACCAAGAAAGTCACATACTCAACCTGTCCAAACTTGTTTGGGGAAGAGTTGTTCTTGTGAAAATTTTATGAGTCAAAATAGTACAATACCTTGCCCAGTGTCTTCCCAGTAGCAGCCCATCCCATCATCACAGAAGTAAAAGTGCTGGAAGGGAGTTTCCTGCCAATGTCATCTTGTACAAAAGATTTATGTTTCTCGGACACCTGGGTGGCTCAGTTGGTTAAGCCGCTGCCTTCGGCTCAGGTGGTGATCCCAGGGTCCTGGGATTGCGTCCCATGTTGGGCTCCTTGGTCGGTGGGGAGCCTGCTTCTCCCTCTGCCTGCTCTGCCTGCTGCTCCCCCTGCTTGTGTGCTCTCTCTCTCTCTGACAAATAAATAAATAAAATTTAAAAAAAGATTTATGTTTTTCTATTTCATGGTTTTCAACACTGCCAATAGATTGGGCATGGGACCTCTGCGAAGCAAGTTACCCAAGTGATACATATCAAAAGGTTGATTCCCTTCGGCAGGGCAATGCTATCATTCTAAAGCAATTAACTAGAGCATTGCATCAGGTTAAGTCTAAAATGCTTTTTCAAAGAGATCCAAAAATACAGAGGATTAGGAGCACCTGTCTGGCTCAGTCGATGGAGTGCACAACTCTTGATCTCAGGGTCATGAGTTCAAGCCCCACGTTGGGTGTAGAGCTCACTTAACAACGAAATCTTAAAAACAAACAAAAAACACAAAAACCCCAAAATACAGAGGATTAGAGGAATGTAATGTGTGAGGAGTTTATTTCCCTCATAGACTGTAATCCTTAAATGAGAAAGCCAGGTTGAGGAATAGCTCTGCTCTACGTGGGCTACGTTATGCAAAAATGGTGGCAGATAATGGAGGAGGAGAATAGATTGCAAAATTTTCTCTTATGTATTGTAAAGGTTTTTATCCTTTTTAATATTCTTTCTCAATATATAGCTATTGCTCACTAAATGTTAACTCCTTTCTTCTTTCCATATCATTTATATCAAGTATGTTGGAGACGGCCAAATCCTTCGCAGATAATATTAATGAAAAAATTTTTTAAGATTTATTTATTTATTTTGAGAGAGAGAGAGACAGAGACAGCATGTGTGGTGGGGAGGGGCAGATGCAAATGGAGAGAGATAATCTCAAGCAGACTCCCGCTGAGCATGGAGCCAGACATGGTCTGCTCAATCCTGAGACCCCAAGTTCATGACCTAAGCCAAAACCAAGAGTTGGATGCTTAACCGACTGTGTCACCCAGGTGCCCCTTAATTAAATTTTAATTAAGTTTGCAAATAATGTCCCACTTTGACTCTGTCAAGAAATAGCCCTATTTTTCACAAGAAAATTCTCTAGAATTGTTATTGACTTTGATTCATGAGCTTTTATTCTTATTTTTAAAAGGATCATTTGACTCATGTTTAATAGAATAGAACTTCATTTTGCATTTAATTTTTAATGTCTTACTAGGTTAGCTGTTGACAATTCTAAATTTTGGCTGATTTTTTTTAAAAAAGACATCGATCGTAATGATACAGAATTTAAGGAATAGGGAAGACAAATGTTTAACTCAGGAACTCCTTTAACACTTTTCAAGATCCTCTTTGATCAATAGCCATCCAATCAAGACCAAGTCTCCAGGAGAATGGTGTAATTTTGTTCATTTCAAGTCAAGTCATCAAAGACGTTCCTACTGTATATGTTGCCTCCATTTTATAAATCCTTTTGGGTTACCAGAAGACCATTATAGAACCTTCCCTAACATTAATCTTCTAAAAGCCATTCTCCGGCACAAATAATTAAAACTTTTCTTTTTCCTAGACTCACGGGACTTATTTTAGATCTGCGGAACAACTTCTATTATGACTAGATTGGAAGAGTTTATACTACTATTCTTTAACTGGTGATAAACCCTTAACAAACATATTTTTTCCATTGTTTACATGACCCCCAAATATCCAAATGAATAAAGAAATTCATCGATTGGCTGGGCTTCTTGTTTTACACACACACACACACACACACACACACACGCACACACACACCCAGGTAAAGACTATCATCTGGAACACTAGAATTTTTTTCCCCACCTCTAACCCGGTAGTTTATCCCTGTAGACAGTTTTAGACAATAGTTGGAATGAAAAGCCAGACTGGAAGGATCATGCTCATTTTCTTGAATTCCAGGCAATATCCCAACATTAAAATGAATTGTTCTCAGAGCTATGGGGAGTGGATATCTGAAATCACTCCTTTACAAGCTGCGGGAGGCTTGGGAACTATGAAATGGTAAAATCAGCTGGAAGGAAATGAAAGGTTTCAAATCCTGAACTTGACGTTAGAGAGAAGGTTGATTCTTGAGTATCCACAGGGGGAAGCACAGCCACAATGGACCTTAGAGAAAAGGTTGATTCTTGAGTAACCACAGGGGGAAACACAACCACAATGGATCTAAGTGACGATTATCTGGAGCACAAACTTCAGAGGCCCCCAAACCAGTAGAATGCTGAAATAAGAAAGGAACCGATCAAACAAGTCTTGGTTCCAATGCTGCTGGTTGCTGGTCGCTTGTGTTCTCTAAAAGTCAAGAGGTCCTTGGTGCAAGTGGTTTAGCATCTGAGCCTTGGAGCCAGACTGTCTAGGTTGACAGAGCTGATCCTTTCTCTTACCAAAGGGTAAACTTTGGGAATCTCAACCTCTCTAAGCTGCATCTGTAAAATGGGACTAATGATAGAACCCAACTCTGAGTGTCGTGAAGAGTGAGTGAGGATATGTAGACCTGGCACACAGTAAATGCTCAGTTATAGAGCTCTGTTTATTTTCACTCCGGTGAGCTGCTGAAAGGAGCGTCTGCGATAAAAGATGTTAAATTTTGTGAAGACTGCAAATGGCCATGCTAATTCAAGGAGTTTGTAGCTTCTCCATCACACCTGCTGCAGTAATTCATCAGGGCTAGATGAAATCTCAAGCCGTAATGGGAATGAGTACTTCTTCTACATCCAGCTAAGGACCTACAGCTCGTGTCTGCAGGAACTTGGAAGAGAAAGTCATTTCTTTTTTGTATGTGTCTGGTCAAGTAGAGACCTAACACTGCTGGCAGCCATGTCCCCACCTGGAAGATTGCCCATTATTTTAATAAAGTGGAGAAACATCCCTTGCCCTTGGAATTGAAATGCTGGGAAAGAGATGGGAATAGGAGTCAGACTCCTTCCTCCTTCTTTATCCTGCCCTAGACAGCCCCCTTCTTAGGTTTTCTGGCCAGTAGATTCACCATACTTTAAGTTATCCCATAGGTTCATGATCTTCCTTCATATTGAGACTGCCCTAGTCAGGAATTACAAGGGCCTGCCTCTGCATAGATTGAATTTAATGTACGGAGAATTGGACCATTAATTGGGATGAGTTACCTTGAAACGAAATGTATTCTGCTGCTTGAGAAATATTCTTGGAAGAAAAAATTGATTAAATGTTGCTGTGTAAATGTTCCTCCTGGGTGGCTCAGGCAGTTCGGTGTCTGCCTTCGGCTCAGATCATGATCCTGGGGTCCTGGGATCGAGCCCCGCTTTGGCACCCTGCTCAGGAGGAAGTCTCCTTCTCCTTCTCTCTCTATCCCTCCCCCCTTGTTCTTACTCTCCCTCTCTCTCAAATAAATAAACAATCTTTTTTTTAAAGATTTTATTTATTTATTTGACAGAGAGAGAGATCACAAGTAGGCAGAGAAGCAGGCAGAGGAAGAGGGGGGAAGCAGGCTCTCTGCTCGGCAGAGAGCCCGATGCGGGGCTCAATCCCAGGACCCTGAGATGATGACCTGAGCCGAAGGCAGAGGCTTTAACCCACTGAGCCACCCAGGCGCCCCAATAAACAATGTTTTTAAAGAAATGTTGTTAATACCTAAATTGCTGTAGGAGCACAGAACAGACTAAGAGAAGGGGCTTATCACTTGGGGAGATGCTTTGAGTTCCTTTATAAAAGATGTTATCAGAATCCTAGAACTTTTCCTAGCTGATAACAATCCTATCAGAAGACCAACCTTTCCTCAAGGCCTGGTGGTATCATCAACTTAGAGCCCAGAGAAAAAAGCATTAGAGACAAGTTTTATGGATGAAATAACACAGGGAGCTCTACACAGTTCGCAAAATACACGGTATTTTGAAAAATAACTCTGAAGCCATGCTCCAGCTTCAGAAAAAAGGAGATCAACCATTAATAAGATTCTATGATAGGAATTCTGAAAATCTGAGACAATTTCCCCTTTCCTTTAAAATGGATGACGTTGGTATACACACTATGATGGATTTCATTACCATTTATTGGGTGACTATCCAGTCAACCAAATAAAATTTACTCTCTCCATCTCTCTGCAAAACACGCATCCTCTTGCTGTGCCTGCGGGAGTCTCAGGAAAGGGGTATTTTGATCAGCCTAATCCTCAAAAAAAAAAATCTGAAGCTCCCTTCATGGTCTTTCTCGCCACAAGTGAAAACCTGTCCAGCAGTATACCTTCTGAGCCCATTGACTAAATCACAGCAAAATGACCCGAATCTTGTGTAATTCCTCTTCCTATAATCCTCTAAAGGGGGAAGAGATGACGGGCAGGGGAATGCCAGGCTGTGGCAGGGGCTATCTGCATTCTGTTCTTTAATCACCACCACCCCTAGCACCATGTCACAGATGAGGACAGGAAGGTAGATAAAGCCTATTGATGGGAACATGTCTGTTTCAGTTTGCAAAGCACCAAGAAAAGTACCTTTGACTGTGAATTGCTACAATGAAGGGAGCGATACTCTATCTGGCATTGTTCATGTTCGCGCTACTTCTATTCCAGACGCAGGTCAACATTGCCTCAAGAATGAGTGACTCAGCATTTCAAAACTGGGAGATATCTCCTCTGCAATCAAATCTGGCTCTCTCTGAAGCAATCCAATCAAAGTGCCCAGCAGGAGCAAGGCTGGAGAGGAATTTGGCAGTATAGTGTAGTTGATTGCTATTATTTTATCATATTTGTGGTGGAAACTATTCATTGGTGCTGACCGAAATCCACTCTCCTTCTCTTCCGGACATAGCCCCATCCAACCCCAAGATTGCATTTCCCGATCTCCCTTGACACGAGGTGTGGCCACAGGACTAAATTCTCAAAAAACGGAATGGGAGCATGAGTGATGTGTACAACACGTGCATCATTTGCTTAAAACAAAATTGATGCTCTCCGCACTTCCTCATGTGCCCGGGACTTATCTCTGACCCTGCTGATGAGGACAGGGCTCTTTCTGGGCGATCGCCAGGGGGGACAGGATGAGAGAAACACAAGCCCCTGAAGCTGCCCAGGCCCAGCACGGCTCACTCAGGATGGCCATGTGTGCGGACAACAAACTTCCTGTGTTTTCAAATCTTCTCTTTGAAAAGGCCTCTGACACTTTATCCTGATGCGATATACGCAATACATCCTCCTAGAAAATATACGTACATTTATATTTGTTTCCTATAGCTACAGAAACAATTGCCATAAACTTAGTACCATAAAACAAGAGAAATGTATTATGTCATAGGTCTTTGGCTGGGGTTACTGTCTCATCGAAGCTTCGGGTCCTCTTCTAGGCATGCTGTGTTGTTGACATGATGCATTTCCTTTCTGCTATAGACTGAGGTCCTGTTTTCTTGCTGGCTGTAGGCCAGACCCTCTCAGTTCCTGGAGGCTGGCTGCATTTCCTTGCCACGTGGGCCCCACAGGTAGTTGATAGATAATTGTCGCTACTGCTTTCAGGCCATTGTAAGCACATCTCTACCTTCTTGCTCAAACATTTGCAATCTGGAGAAAACTTGGCTATCGGAGGACTTGCCTGATTAGGTCAGGCCCACCCTGATACTCTTCAGTTATCAAGGCTGTATTAGATAATACAATCACCGGAATGATACATCATCAAATTCACAACTTCTGTCCAAACTCAGGAGGGGACTATATAGGGCTTGTACATCAAGAACTAGGGCATTTTAAAATTCTGCCTACCACAGTCATATTTCGTATACCTATGTAATATTAATATGCATGTGATATCTAATAACATAACAATATAATAATGATTACTTACACCAATAATTATGCTTACTATGTGTCAGGAACTTACAAACCAGCTTATGTGCATTTTATCATTTCATCCTCAAACAACAAACCTATGAGAGAGAATATTATATTCACCATTTCACAGATTTCAGAAGGAACTGTGGTTTAGGAAGGTTAAGTAACTTGCCCAAAGTTATATAGCTAGTAAGCAGCAGAATCTACAATATGCCCCATTCTGTTCCCAGACAACATAGACTCTGGAAATGGACAGACCTTTTATACGTGCTCCTAGTGCCCTCTAACTCTCCTTCAAGGCACTTGTCACAATGCCAATTAAATAATTGTGGTATAGATCGGTTGTCTGTCTCTCCAGATAAAGCATAAACTTCATCAAGGAAGTTGTATCTGTTTTGAAGTACATTCAGGGACAAGTAACAGAAAACCTGATAGTGGCTTAAACAAATAAGGATTGACCTTCTTCCTCTAAAAAGAAGTACAGAGGTAGTGGCTGCTGGTAATGGTTAGAGGCTCAATGGTACCGGGACATCTCTGACTTTTTTGGTCTTCACTCCATGGGTTCAAAATGGCCATTGTTGTGCCAGCCATCACATTCAAATCAAAGCTGGAAGAAAGGGAAAGAGATGAAGATAATCACATCTGTCTCATTTTAGTGGGAAAGCAAACTTTCCATTCTTGAGTTTGGTCATAACTGGGTGCTTAGAACTCTAAACTGCAAGGGAGGCTGGGAGAGAGAGGTTTTGCATAGTGTAAATTGAGGCAGAAAGGTGTAGTGTATATTTGGTAGGCAAAAAATACTGTTTGCCATAGGCAGGGATTGAATTAGTCTTATTCATCATTTTATCTCCTGCACCCAGTTTAATGATTGGTACATAGTAGTCTCTTAGTCACTGTTAAACGAATGTTTGCTAAATAATGCATACAAAATGCTTAGCACAGTCTTGGCATATGCTAGGCAATGGGTAAACAATGACTACTAGTAACTACATTGTTTAGAGATCCCAAGTGTGTGTGTGTATGAGAGAGAGAGAGAGAGAGAGAGAGAGAGAGAGAGAGAGAGGTAAATAGATGCTTTCCAACACTACTTTGGTTGATTAAGAATAAGCACCAACAGCTGAGGATTCTGCTAGGCGCATTAGCCACAGAAGAGCCCTGGATGGGGTGGGGGAAATGGGGGGTGTTGAATCTCCTTCTAGCCCTCCTGGGGCTTTAGAGGCTAAGACTGGCCTATGAGGGATCGCCCTGCAGCAATCCCTCAGCTGCTGCTGGGACAGCTCAATTTACACTGCTCCCTCCTGCAAAGAAGTGAATGCTTCAAGCTTTCTCTCTTTTGTTAAAGAGAAAAAAATCCCCGCCTTCACGGAGGCAAGATTTCTCCGCCTGAAGGCGAGGCCAGGAAAGAACTTTAAGACGTCTGTGCCTCTACCCACTTCTCTGCAACTTTACAGCAACCTTGCTGGTCTTCAAACTCACTTCTTTTGCTCTCCAGCAGGAGGCCAGGCAACAAGGTAAATGTAGATTGCCAGATGCACATCCCAAGCTCCGCTCACCCTCCCAGAACTAGCAGGTGAGCGCACTGCTGCAGCAATAATGCAGAGAATGGCACCCGAGCTCCTTCCCTCTTCCCTCCCCAGCTACTGTGTGATGTGGGGGACTAGATCAGCATGCGGGGGGGGGGGGGGG
>CM052807.1:76073141-76145670 GCA_028533885.1 Nasua narica
CAGCAGGCAGGCCACAAACAATAAGATGCTAAGAGAGGGCATCAGAATAAAAGCTGGAATAAAATAGCCAGAATAAAAAAGTGAGAAGGTGATAGTGCCATGAGAAAAAAGGAAAAAGGACAGGAAGGCAAGAGGCACTGGGAATGCTGACAAGACACCCCCATTTCCCTTTTTAATTTTTAAATTTTTTAATTATTATTTTTAAAGATTTTATTTATTTATTTGACACAGAGAGACTGTGAGAGAGGTAACAGAAGCAGAGGGAGTGGGAGAGGGAGAAGCAGGCTTCCCGCTGAGCAGGGAGCCTGATGCGGGGCTTGATCCCAGGACCCTGGGACCATGACCTGAGCTGAAGGCAGACGCTTAACTGACTGAGCCACCCAGGTGCCCCAATATCCCTGTTTTAAAGAGCTTATGGAGGGCAGGCCTCACAGCAAAAGTGACACCACAGTTTTAGGCTGGAGAAGTTGGAATCAGAGTTTCCATTAGATGAAATTCAGCAGGACCATGAAGAATATAGCGCATAGATATTACAAACAATGGCCCAGGTTTGGATGGCATGGCCGAAACAAGGCCTGGCTGAGGAGAGTTCTGGAGACAAATCACATTCCACTCCCTCCCTGTCGCCCTCCAACTTAGCCTCCTATTTTCAACCAAGTATATCTGGAATGGAGAGGAGAAATCACATGTTTTCCTTTTGAAGTGATTGGAGCGGGGACGGAGGTAATGAGACGATTGTATGCTGGAATAGCGAGTTACTCAGAGTTGGCATCTGAAATCAGCTCAAGACCTAATGGAAATGTTGAAAATTATCCTTGAAAATTCCTCTGCCAAGTGCCCATGGGAGACCAGCAGACCACCTCTCATGAACTTGGCACGGCCAGGTTTGCTCTGGCACTTGAGTAGATTTCTGTTTCTTTAGTTGAGCTGCAGATAAAATGATTACTTTGCATCCTGGGGCCACCGGAAGTATTTAGACATGGTGAGAGGGGCACAGGGGCATGGAGTAGATGACGTCACTGCAGGTTCATGCCTCTTCTCACTCTGGGGAGGCTGATCCCCGAGCAGACAGCAGATAAATGCTATTTTCACATCTCTCTCTTCTGAGCAAGCACGGTTAAGTTTGCATAAATTATTTAAAAATAATTATTTAATGTAGCAACGGTCTACCTATCAGCCTCAGGTCTGGTGTCGATCAGCTGTTATCAGCGTGCTTGTATCTCTCTCTGCCTCCCTGAGAGAATGACCTTCATTTGCCCATTTTCTACAAGTTTATGAAACCAGTAGAGTTCACAGCCACATGACATTTACCCTTTCTTACTGTCCGGCAGGATATCTTTACTGAGCTACTGAAACAAACACATCACCTGTATATTTTTCTCTTTGTTTCATTTAGTTCAATAACAACATGAGAGAAAAAACTTAGGCAAAATGCCACGATTCTCTTCTACGCATTTACTTCATACAGACAAGATCCAAATTAAGAGAACTGCTGGAGACAGTGAAATAATTTAAGACAAGTTCACAATATCATGAAGCTTGAAGACCCTTCGTTTAATTATTAGTTGGGATTATTCTGATTACATATGCATAAACTTCTCCTTGGGGATAAGAAATAAGAAGATTAAGTTGTCTTTTTCTAAGCAACACATTACAAGCTTAACCAAGATTAGCCACATTATAACAACTGAGATTATACCTTCAAGATTCCAGTTACATAATTTAAATATTTCAAAAATTGAAGTTAACTCCTCAAAATGACCAAACGAAAGAAGAAGGAGAAGGAGGAGGAAAGAGGGTTTTTTGTGTGTGTTTGTGATTATTTTGTGTATTGTAATTGTGGTTTAATCCATTAAACACAATGCTAAATAAGTTTTCTCGTTTTGTGGGGGGAAGTGTGGGAAGGAATATTACAGTTATAGCAGAAGCAATTGAAATTTAGTTTTCTTTTTGGTAGTATTCCTAATGTGGAGACTTTTTCAAAATTCTCCAAGATAATTATGCTTCTCCAATTTTCATCTTGGCCTCAATGGGAATACCATTAATCCCTTTTAGTAGACTTTTGAGAACTGCCGAGTTTAGACCCTCTTCCAAAGGAAAAGAAATAAAGGCTTGAAGTGTACTGCTCCATCCTGGGTGACTGCCAAGTTTCCAGTTTTGGGGAAATTTTTCATAGATGGCACAATCCTTACTAATATCAAATTTCACATGTATTTAGGATGAAATACTTAAACAAGTCCAGCGAACTTAATATCAAGATTCAGTTGCTTAAATCATTTAGGGACTACTTTTTAAAATAGAAATTTAGGAATGAAATCATTTTCTTTTTTTTTTTTTAAAGATTTTATTTATTTATTTGACAGAGAGGGAGAGATCACAATTAGGCAGAGAGGCAGGCAGAGAGAGAGGGGGAAGCAGGCTCCCTGCTGAGCAGAAAGCCCGATGCAGGATTCAGGGCTCAATCCCAGGACCCTGAGATCATGATCCAAGGCAAAGGCAGAGGCTTTAACCCACTGAGTCACCCAGGTGCCCCGTGAAATCGTTTTCTAAACAGGAGTCCTATGATAGAAGCTGAAAAAATCCCAAACCCACTTATAATTCTTACATGGGCAGAGGGAGTGAGGAATGATCTTTGAGAGAGCAGCGCCCCTGGGCACACAGAAACCTTTAGAATTCACCGTTCAAAATGGCCAAAGGAAGCTGATGTCTAGCAGAGTTCCAGAGGGAGACCTGGGGCCTGGGAAGCCGCTGCAAATCCTGCCATTCCACAAACAGGGCTGGAGGGTCAGCTGGGCAGTCCTGCCTCCCAGGGAGTTATTAACTAGAGGAAGCAGGAGCCTTGTGGGAAGGATTTCACCCAAGGAGGCGGAGGTATGCAAGCTCTGTCCAAGGACAATGGGTGATTGTCAGAGGGAAGGAGCTGTCTGCGTTTGCAAGGTTAGTGTGGCTCCTATTTCCCTCAGGCTCTCTTTGCATCCAGAGACCAGTGCCCACCTCCCAGGAGGAAGAGTGTCTGCTAAGAAGCGGATCAGCAACATCCCTGTAACTTACAGGTGGGACAGCGTGGCTCTGTGATATAACACGATAACCTAGGTGAAGGGGGAGGTGACTTCCTCAGTTTAGCCAGAAGGCGGTGGGCACGGGTTGCAGCAGTTACGTGCTGGGAATCCCATTCGGATCAGCCACCTGGGATCCCCTTGGCCACGTTGTTTGCCTGGAAGAGCAAGGACCACAGTCACCAGCCGGATAGGGGCGCCACAACCTGACTTCTAAGCGAGTTCTACTGGGGAGGAGGAGGGCAGAGTCTCCTGCATCCGGCCAGGAGGACTCGCCCTGGGAGTCCATGAAGTGACACAACCTCTAAGACTTTCCCTGGCCCCTCCAGCAGGCCTGAGATGGGGCTGGGGCTCCCTAGGAGTCACCTGGACGGACCAGAGGGATACTTTTTGGTGAAAAATCTGTTGATCCTGTCACCTTGCTAGACTGCCCAATGCTGGTGGAACCTGGGGAGATAAGGGTTATGAATGGAAGCAGCTTTTATTCAAAAATCCCAGCTCCTCTCACTGCTTGCTCCCCCCACCCCCCACTGCCACCCTCGACATGCCCATAGAGCTCCAGAAGTGCTGAAATTTAATGAGCACCTACGGAATTCAGTGTGGATACCAACAAACCTGAAAAACGACTTTGACTTCTAGAGCTGTTGAATCTAGTTTGGGAGTCGCCATATGTTTAAAAATATGAAGCGGAATGAAACAAGGACGAATGAAGATAAAGCATTCCACAGAGCCATTAAAACGAATGACCTGGTGGCTTCACTCAGGGCAAGCTGCTCGGAAGAAGCGAGAGGATAAAGACATTGGAGAGGAATATTGCCATTTCTACTTGCGATTGTGAAATCCCAGTCCCCTTTGTGCAATGTTAGTTCAGGCGGTAGTACACACACACACACACACACACACACACACACACGGAAGACTTAGCTGAAGTGGAGCAAGGTCAGAGATCAGCACTTTTGAGAAATTCACGGTAAAATCCACCGTTCCAGGGCCCTCCTCAGGACATGATGAAGTAAGTAATAGCCATGAAAACGTGAAGTGCTCATGTTGGAATCTCTTTGGCATGGTGAAAAGGGAGGCAGGCCCAAGATTCATTCAAAATGCACACCATAAAAGCCGAGAACCTACATCATGGGAGCAAGAAGCAGCCTGACTGTGGGAGTCAGAGTCCCGGAAGGGCACTTATCTTCTCTCTGAGCTTGGGCTTCTCATCTGTGAAATGGGCATAACACTCACCTTCAAGAGTTGTGAAGATGGAGAAGAAGGTGGAAGTTGGGATCTGAGGAATACTGCTCTGTCCTCAGAATCTTCAGGACTTGGGTGTTGTCAGCAGTGCTGGTGCTGCGGGCAGCTCTCACTGCTTGTCTCTGATGCTTCTCCCCATCGCGGTCACCATCACGGGCTGGCCACAGCTGCTAGCTCTGGGCCTGAGATCTGACGTGGGGAAGGAATAGGATCGTGTTTCCTCCCAGTGCTGGGCTGGGGTCGGGCATTGCGAGCACTTTGTCTTCTGCACTGCTAGGTAGCTGCTTTTCATTTCCTTGAAAGGGAAAAGGTGTATTTCCAACTGAAACAGAGAAAACCCTGGGATGTTGGCATGCCCTCACCTTCCCTTCCTGAATCCACCATTCAGTAATGCTTTAAAAATTGTATCATTCAATCCAAACAGCAACATTAGAGAACATAGATATTGCTTCCCCATTTTACATATGAAAAAAACTAAAGAACTCCAGGTAAACCCCTTCACAGCTGGTTCGAGATAGAGCTAGGATACAAACCCAACTTTTCTAGCTCAAAGCCCCTCTGCTTTCCAAAGCTCTATAATTCACACAGAACTGTTGGTCATGAAAGACCCAATCCTATAAATTGTACCTCCAGGATCTTAATAGTCCCTAATACCTATGAAGTACTGCATTGCAGTTTGTTGAATAAATAAATGCATAAATGAATATTGAATGCAAGCACAAGGCAATAATCAAACAACTCGCTTGGTGATAATAGGCTGCCCTCATTTCAATAAACAGTATTCAGAGATATATAACACGGGGAGCATGTTGCTTATGAATGATGGAGGCTCCAGCTAATTTCGCAGTGCACAGGAGAAGGTGATGGACAGGCAATTTCTGGGCGTAGTAGTGCCTCCATTCTGGGACACACTATACATCAAAGGCCTGAGCAAAGACAGGTATGGATTGTGCGAGTCTGCTTGGAACCAATGATGAGGACAAATAGGAATAACAGCAGCAGGCAGGCCTGAGAAGTGACATCTGCACTTAAGCACATTGAGACTAAGCAGTGCAAGGACAGTTGAAACTTCGAGAAAGCACTAATGTGCTAAATATGAGAGAGGAAATGAAATAGGCTGTGGAGGTAGGGCAAAAAGGCAGGAAAAAAGCTCACTGTGTCTGAAGGAAAGGAAGTTAATAGATTGCTGAATAGATCAGGAAATGAAATTTTTTTCCAGAGGCTCTATTCCTCTATCCACAATACAAAGAAACGAAAAGTTTCCCCTGAGCATTGTGGACCCACATTCTCTTCTTCTCCCCCTTCCCCACCCAATAAATTACTTGTTCGAAAAGATACCTTAACAACAGCTTAAGAAAATGAAAGTATTTCTCTACCAACAGAAGCTCTGCCAAACAAACTGGATTACAGGCACAAAAGGCTCAAGAAAAGGCCCAGAAATCTAAGTAACAAGATAAAAGAGAAGAAGCACCATACTCTCTCTGGTTATTGGCAACTATATGTCTTAAAATGTTACTATATCATGTGACACTGCAACTCATTCATAAAGTCATTGGTCACCCAATATTTATTAAATCTTCCTGAGAGACGAGTATAAGGCTGGAAGCTGGGGACAATGTGAAACCATCTTGCCTTCAAAGAGCTCATTTCTATCAGGGGATATAATTATCTGTCTTATTACAAATGAGATACATAAATGTTCTCTGAAAGCACTCCGCTTGGGAGGTGACTAGGAGTGGAGGCTGATGGGTTTCACAGAGTAGGTTACATGTGAGTTACATATTGAATAATAAGTAACAAAAGGAGGTGGAGGCAGGCCCAGGCAGAAGAAACAGCATGAGCTCAGGCTTGGAAGCCTACTTGAAATACTATAAATTCTGTAAGGGGCAGATCCAGACTAAGTAGGACCTGGAGATTATTTAGTTGGGAAATCCTCTTTAATAAAAATAATAAAACTTATGAATATGAAATAAAATATTAGAATGCAGATTTATTTAGTATGAGAAGGTAGATGACAACAACTTACATACGTGAGAGCTGGCAAATATCACTAACCTCACAAAATTTGGAAAAATAAAGTAATATTGAATTAATTCACATAATTCTGTAATACTTTCCACTATCATTTAGTGAGGGATAGGGTGCTTATAATCTTTGACAGGCTCTTCACATAGCAATGATTTTACAATATAGTATTATGGAAAAAGGAAAGATAATTCATTAATTTTTCTTTTCTTTTTTTTTCAAAGATTTTATTTATTTGACACAGAGAAAGAAAGATCACAAGTAGCCAGAGAGGCAGGCAGAGAGAGGGGGAAGCAGGCTCCCTGCTGAATCCCAGGACCCTGAGATCATAACCTGAACTGAAGGTAGAGGCTTTAACCCACTGAGCTACCCAGGTGCCCCAATTCATTAATTTTTCTAAGGTGGTTGATAAACCTGAATTTTATTGTTACCAATTTAGAAAAGGATGTTTCAATTTCATAACTCTTTGTTGTTAATACCATGTTGACTTTCTAAGGCTGTACCGAATTTGGGAAAACACTGTTCAGTTTCTTTTATACATGAGCTGTAAGATTTTAGGGTGTTTCAATTTCTTTTTTGCAGTGACTTGTCTTTAATTCTTTTTGAATTAATGACATTATCATCCTGTTGTCATTAATGTTTTCATTTTGGTGGTATTTATTGGGCTTTATTTTATCTTCCTTGATGTCAGTTATTTTATGTCAAATCAGCAAGAAATGTGACTTTTTTTTCACTATATTCACATGCTTCATTCTACTTCATTAATTGGATTACCAAACAATTATCCATGAGGGTTTTTTTATTACTTTTATTTAAAATTTATTTCTTCCTATGAATGATTTTCTGGTGTCAAAACAGTATCTATAGATTTTTATCACTCATCTTTATCACATTTCATATTCTATTAATCTCATCTAAATTTATACTTTTCTTTCATAAATAAATATAAAAGGAGGTGCGGTTCATATATATTTAAATGGGGAATCTATCCATTCTTACTCATTCTATGGAGATGTCTGTAACACGACTACCAAATTACGGTTAAGTTGTATTTTTCAGTTTTACTTTTAATTAATTAATTAATTAATTAAAAAGATTTTATTTATTTATTTGACAGAGAGAGATCACAAGTAGGCAGAGAGGCAGACAGAGAGTGAGGAGGAAGCAGGCTCCCTGCCCAGCAGAGAGCCCCATGCGGGAGCTCAATCCCAGGACCCTGAGATCATGATCAGCGCCGAAGGCAGAGGCCTTAACCCACTGAGCCACTCAGGCGCCCCTATTTTATTTATTTTTTTAAAGATTTTAATTTTTATTTAGAGAGAGTGTGTGTCTGAGCTTAGGGAAGGGGCAGAGGGAGAGAGAGAATCCCAAGCGGACTCCCCGCTGAGCACAGAGCTGCACGTGGAGCCCTGTCGGGCGACCCAGAGTTCATGACCTGAGTCAAAATGAAGTCAAAGCTCAACAAGCTGAGTTATCCAGGCGCCCTGAGTTCTACTAACTTTTAAATAAACTTTTTGCATTTTCTTTGGGTCCACCTTGCAAGTCTTGAACAGCTTTATAAGGGGCAGGTCAAACAAATTGTTACATCTAGACGAAGGAAAAAAGCCCAATGAGTATGTGGGTTTAAATACTCTATCTAGGAGGTGAACCAGAAAACACAGAACTTTTACCAAATATCAAAGCGATCACCGACCTCGGCAACTGCGGGGTCAGTCGTTTTTTATTCAAGTAAGCTTAAGGTGTGAGCTGCTAGAGGCACATATTCTGCAAACTTACTAATGACCAACCAGGAGATCTTTCCGCTCACCGTTTTTTGCAGCTGTGTTGTTACAATGTCTGCTTGTAAATGTTGCCTCGCGGCAGGTTACAATCAGACCGACTTGTTTCACTTTGTTAAAGTCACACATAAACGCTTTTCAGGCGGCAAAGTAAAGCTAAATATAAATATATAATAGTTATTCCGCACAAATATATTCTGCTACATCCAAACTAAATATAACTCCAGGTCAAGTTCTCCTTCGCTAAATCCCCAAAATGCTTATGCCTGCGCCTAGTGCCACGCAGCGCTGGGAGTCACGTGCCAGGGGAAAGCTGCAGGAGGAAGAGACGGTGTTCATAACTGATCACGGTTAAAAATATCTTTTCCAAATTTGTGGGAGGCCATTTATAAAATATCCTTATTTTATAAAAACATCGGAAATCCTCCTCCCTTCCACCCTTCTTTTCTGAACAATTGAGTCCAAAAAGCATTAACTGGGACCAAAGTGGGTGTCTGTCAGGAGGGGTAGGGACAGTGGTGGCAGCTTGAGGTATGGACGACCACATGGTGGGGGATTGGGAAGGTGGCGTCTCCGGGGGAGGGAACGGTAGATGTGAGCTGTCAGAGCCCCAGAAGACTGAGGAGGTTGTCCATAAGCCCCTGGAGGACTTTGAAGTTCAATAGGTGCAAAGGGGAAATCTGAACTCAGGGTGAGGGAGGGTCAGCGGGTAGAGGCAGCCCAGAGAAGGGCTTATTTGGGTGAGGAGAAAGCCAGGGCACAGTCCGGTGGTGTGTGGCATGGGGTAGGCTGGGGCATCCATGAGGCAGTTATTGGCGAAAAGATTGGTTATAGAAAAGGGAGATGGATGCAGTAGGTAAATAAACTGAGGTATTGGTAGCCAGGCTTCCACTGTCAGAGAACAGGGTTCTAAATATGCTAACCTATATCATGGGTTTTATTTTATCTTCCTTGATATCAGTTATTTTATGTCAAATCAGCAAGAAATGTAATATTTTTTCACTGTATTCATGTACTTCATTCCACTTCATTAATTGGATTATCACACAATTATCCATGAGGTGTTTTTTTTTATTACTTTTATTCAAAATTTATCTCTTCCTATGAATGACTTTTCAGTGTCAAAACAATTCCTGTAGATTTTTATCACTCATCTTTATCACATTTCATATTTTCTTAATCTTATCTAAACTTTTACTTTTCTTTCATAAATAGACTTAAATATTAAAGGAGGTACTGTTCACATACATTTAAATCAGGAATCTATCAATTCTTACTTGTTCTATTGAGATATTTATAAAATGACTACCAAATTACGGTTAAGTCATAAAATGAACCTTGTGTTGGATTGCTATAGGAGGTATCTGTGTGAATTCATATAAAGAAAGATATAAAAATAGGAGCCCTTGGGTGGTCATGATTTCGGGATCCTGTAATCTCGAATCCCCCATCAGGCTCCCTGCTCAGCGGGGAGTCTGCTTCTCCTTCTCCCTCTGCCCCCTCTCCCTGACCCCCTGTGCTCGCTCTCATTCTCACACTCTCTCTCTCAAATACATAAAAGTTAAAATTAAAAATATAATAGAAATGTATAAAAATAAATATAGTAACACCTCAAAACAGTGAGTACCCCTAGCGCTCAGATCTTGGTCTGTCAATACTATTGCAGGTTTGGACCAAGGAAATTATAAGATAAGCTTGGAAATATTGTTGTTTTAGAAACCAAGAGATACTCTAAGAATGATGGCAGTGTGTCAAAATTCAGAGAAGCCAGCTTAAAGGGGTTCCCACTGGCCAAATCAGGGACAACTTGAGGTTAAAATAAAAGATGCTAATAATAGATTATTGCTCATGGAGTAAAATAACAATTATGAATTCACACGACTCTAAGTTAATTTGTGAATAATAAATGGGGAGAAGAAAAAGCTTTTACTTACAGTAGGATGCCAACTAATACATGTAGAAGGAATGAGGGAATTAGAAAATGATCTGTTGGCAACCATTATAGTAATAATCCAAGTCATTAATGCATGCTAAGACTAGTGAGTGAAATTCATAAAGTCTCAAAATACCTCCCCCAAATACCTTCATTATAAAGGGAAAAGATAACATTAGAGACACCCAGCAAACACCACCTCAACCGTGACTGAAGTTAACTTCACCACTAACTGAACAAATGGAAATCCTGTCCCACCGGAAGAGATGCAATGAGAAGAACAGAGAGTTACTTCTCAAATGGTCTTGCTAGAGGTGGATAAGCTGAATCGAACTATGAGGAAACGTCAGATGAACCCGAACAGAGAGACATTTTACAAAATATCTGGCCTATGATTTTCAAAAGCATCTTGGTCATGAATGTCAAGGAAAAACTAAGGAAGAGCTCCAGACGGAAGGAGTCTAATGCAATATAGAATCATAAAGTGAATCACTTTGCTATAAGGCACATTACTGGGGTAATTGGCAAAACTCAAATTGGGTCTCTGGATAGTGGTGATGCATCTATCTTTGCAATTTTCCTTTCACTCTTAAATTATTTAAAAAAATACCGATACAGCCCCACGAACAGGTTTAGGTATGGCCTTGTCACGGAACCTCAGAAGAGAGAACTGTCCTGGTGGAGGTCCTTAGACTTGAGATTCATTGGCCTCAGGATAAATCTGCTTTTGCCTCTAAGTATCTGAAGATGGGATGCATTCCTAGAAATAAAATCATGTTGTGATTGCCTAAAGTTGGGAAAATGTTTTTTCCAGGATCATCCACCAGCTACTTCTCTTTGTCTTCGGTTCCCTGGAGTCATGCTGTATCTCCAACCTAAGCATCTTCCAACTTAAATGATGGTTCTGGTTAATCCTTCTGGTCTGCAGTAATATTATAGTGCTTCTGAGATGTCAAAGAACTTTCACCCATCCCTAATTATCCGAAGATTGCTACTTTCTTTTTTCATTATCTCTTTCTTTAAAGAGTGTCTCGACCCTCCTTGGATTCTGCGTGTATACCATATAATCTCACATATTGAATCTAAAATAAATGAATGAACTCATCAAAAGACAGTGGGTTGGCAGTTGCCAGGGGGCTGGAGGGTAGGGGAACTGGGGAGAGTTTGGTCAAAGGGTAAAGATTTCCTGTTCTAAGAGGAGTGAGTTCTGGGGATTTAACACAAAACTAGGTGACTATAGCTAACAATACCGTATTGAATACTTGAACGTTGCTGAGAGATCTTAATCTTCTCAGCACAACAACAACAACAAAATAGTAATTAAAAATGCTTTAAAATACTGTATTATATACTTGAAATTTTCCGAGAGTAGATCTTAAGTGTTCTCACCACAAAACTTATGATGATGTGAGGTGATGGATATGTCCATTAACTTGAGTATGGTAATCATTTTACTATGTGTACAAATATCAAAACATTATGTTGTACACCTTAAATACATATAATTTGTATTTGTCAATAAAGCTGGGGAAAAAAACATGAAAAAAAGGAACCTACATTTTCATTCAGGTAGTTATTTTTCCTTTGCTGCATCACAATCTGTTCAAGAACATAACATGCATAGCTTTAGTTAGCCATCGTGGATCCGAATGCTTCGCTCCATCGTGAAAATAGATGTCAGAGAGCCCAGAGTGGAATAAACCGTACACATGATAGAATAGATAAAACTTAGGAAAGCACATTGGAATCTCATTGGCTGAAAGGTTTCGGCCGTCTATGGAGCAAGAGGAAAATGAAAACTATATATTAACCACATATTGTAATATGTTAGCAAAATAAATATCACTAAACAAATCGGTGACACCTGGATGGTTCTGTGAGGAGTTGGTTCTTTGAGGAAAGCGCAGGGAGTAGTGGGAGATTGGCTGGGGCCACTGTATTGAGTTTTGCTTGACATACTAGGCAATTTAACTTCATTTGGTAAGCAACAGAGTGCTATTGGAGTTATTTTAGTAAATTAGAGTTGCATTCAGGAAGAATCTGAAGATAGCATCAGGAATAGACTGAAATAAGAAGTCTAGATACAGATGGGGGTGGAAGGAAGCTATTGCAAGAGTCCAGACATCATGAAGGTCTGAGCTAACCCAGAGGGAGTGGGAATTGAGATAAAAGAAAAGGTTTGTTAAGTCTGTTGCGGGCAGAATCATCCTGGCTCATATCATATGTCAAATGATGCGAGACAATTAAAGAAGGTGCTTGGTTTCCAGCTTGGACGACTTGAGGGAAAGAATGGTGACGGTAACAGACAACCGTGTGATCGTTCATCCCATAGCTGATTTGTAGGTTGCCTCCCAACGGACCTGTTTCCTTCCTTAGTAACAAAGCCCTGGACAATGCATCAAGCTAAAAATGCCATTTACCGTCTTCCTTTGCAACATAAGAATAAATCCTATCTGAGAAGTCTCCTTAGAAGAGAGAGAGATATGGGGCTCTTCTCTTTCATTTGTGGAACACAACTGCCTAGACTCAAGAGACCTTCAGGACTCTGCCGTGACAACCTCATCTGGAAAAGCAGAAAACTTACAAAGAGCCTGGATCCCTCATCCCTTCATGGAGCTAGGACAAGTGTCCCGGATTTTCTGCCTCTGGATTTCTTTATATATGTAAACCACTGGTGGATTGGGAGTTTGTTAATAGCAATTAAACCTAATTATAATTGGGGCACATGGGTGGCAGAGTCGGCTAAGTGTCTGACTCTTGGTTTCCATTCACATCTGATCTCAGGATCCTGAGCCGGGCTCTGTGCTCAGTGAGGAGTCCACTTGAGTTCCTCTCTCCCTCTTCCTCTGGCCCTCCCTCTCTCCCTCTTCCTCTGGCTCTCTCTCTCTCACTGAAATAAATAAATTGTTAAAAAAAAAAAAACCACCCTAATTGTAATTGATTCAACTATCTTCTCTCTTTTCTAACAGAACCCTGACTATTCACGTACCCACCACCCTCAAGGCAATTATGGTACAAGAGAGGTGGGCCTACAGCAGTGGCCCCTGTCTGTCCATTTTATAGTAGATGATTTCGGAAAGTGCATGTGGCACAGTTCTGGCCAATGAGAAGAGAAGTCTTCTACAGGGCTTCTGGGTCAAGGTTTCCTTTGTTGATATGAAGACCCACAGGAAAAGAAATAGTTCCTGTCTTCTTCCAACAAATACTCCTTGTCTTGATACGCTGTCTGACACCACGGCAGTGATCTCAATGAGAGACCAGCCTGGGGATAAGCCAATGGGCCGAAAATGGCAGGAAGTAAAAATAGGAGGAGTTGGGTCTTGCTTGATGTCATTTAGCCTCTGAGTGAACCCATCAAGAGACTGACCTATCTTTAGAATTCTCATTATGTGAAACAATACATTTTCCTTATTATTCGAGCCGACCAAGTCTGAGTTTTCTGTTACTTAAATTTGAAAGCATCCTTACTGATATTAAATCAAAAATGGAGAAATGGGTTTGAGGGGAGGGAGACTGTGAAGAGGATTCTATTCTTTAAATGGTGACTTTGATGATTTACCCTGACTACTAGGAATACTGAAATAGAGGTGGAGCTGAATATGGATATTGGAGATCATATATAGATGGTCCCTGGAGCCACAATTTAGAAAAATTCCTCAGGGAGTACATGTATAGTGAGAAAAAGGTCATGGATGAACATCTGAGAAACAATTTCACTTACAACATGAGCAAATAGAGTCTGAAGGAAGGACAGAGAAAGCAGAGACAAAAGTAAAGAGGTAAATCACCAGAGGGTGGTGATTTCAGAAAACAAGAGGATAGAACTTTAAGAAGGGGTGATTGTTGCAGAGAGTATTGAGAGTTTTAGTAACAAAGTGGGGTGGAATCTTGCTTACAGTGGACTCAGGAGACTGGGGATATTGGCTACTTTGGTGGTTCTCTAATGTTAGAGCAGCTTTATTTTAAAAGAATAAAAAAAAAAAAAAAAACCAGTAGGTTGCCGCACAGATGTTGATTCATTACTCTTGGAGTCAGAGCCCAGAAGGCTGCATTTTAAACGAGGACTTGGGTGACTCTGGTTTGAGTTGTTCATGAACCATACCTTAAGGAACATTGGGCTACTCTCACTACGAATTACTTGGAAGGAAGAAGGATAGAAACTTGAAGCTAGGCGAGCGTCGATGGAAGGCATTTCCATTGGGGAAGACTCAAATATTATTTTTTAAAAGATTTTATTTATTTATTTGAGGGAGGGAGGGAGAGAGAGAGAGAGTGAGCGAGCATAAACAGGGGGAGGGGCAGAGCGAAAGGCAGCAGCAGACTCCCCGCTGAGGAGAGAGCCTGACGCAGGACTCTGTCCCAGGACCCTGGGATCATGACCTGAGCGAAGGCAGACACTTAACCGACTGAGCCACCCAGGTGCCCCCTTTCCTGCATATTCTTTTTTTTAAAAAAAATTTTTAAATTATTTATATGACAGAGAGAGACACAGCGAGAGAGGGAACACAAGCAGAGGGAGAGGGAGAGGGAGAAGCAGGCTCCCCGTCGAGCAGGGAGCCCAATTTGGGTCTCGATCCCAGGACCCTGGGATCATGAACTGAGCTGAAGGCAGATGTTTAACCAACTGAACCACCCAGGCACCCCTCTAATATTTTTGAAAGGCTGTAGGAGAGACAAAGATACCAAAGAAAAAGAGATGCTATCTGGTAGAACAAGGTCCTGGAGAGAGATGCAGTCAGTAATGGATGAAGTATTCTTCAAGACCTAAAAGAAATAGATAAAGAGATGGTGAAAATGGTAAAGCCATCTACCCACAAATTGCTTGCAGCTTGGCTCTCTATACTTTTTCAGATACTGCTCTTTCTGCTTTCTCTGTCCACCTGGAGGTATGGACCCCTTCTTCTTCTGGAAGCCCTTAGAGTTACCCGTCAAGATTCTGCCCAATTGTTCCCTCCTCAATATATCAATGAATGAGTAAAATGCTGCAAGTAGAAACTAACAGAGGATTTTGGTTCAATGGGAAACTTGTTTTTGATCGATCGGATTAAAAGTTAATCTTTTATGATGAAAAGGGCTACTACCTTCTCATTTTAGAAGATCTTAAGCAGAGGCTGGAAAATATGCTGGCAAATAATATAGGCAGGACTGATGCACTGGATAGAGTTTTGAACCAGAGAAGCTTGTATTCTTTTCTATCACTGAGATTCTAAGATTCTAGGTGATACTGGAATTGAAGAGCCTTCTCAGGGGAAGAGAAAAAAGCAAGTGGGGCATAGAGCTAGGAGGAAATCAAGAACTATGGACAGCATGAGAACATTGAGATAGAATAAAACCAGAAGGTAGGAGGGTAGCATGCAAAGGTTTTATCTTCTGTATGATTTTTGGCTCCATCTTTCCCTGGCCCCTAACTAAGTGATGATGCCAATGTTGGATATAAATTCCAAGTTCAAAATCTGAAAATGTCTATGTCTCAGTCTTGTGCTGAAGAGTATTTGCAGTCCATCACTGAGGCCAACCCTAAGGTTTTCAGGGTGAATGAGCTGTTGCATAAGGCATGCAAATGGTGACTGAAGGCTGTTGGCTTTCAGATTCACAGCTTTTTTGGGGCAGAAATGGCAAAAACAATAATGAACATCCACAGTACTGAAGCATGGCAGAGAGTAGAGATTGCTTGGGGAGGATTTTTTTTTCCTCAAAAATCAAGGAATTTATTTAATGACTGGTGATGACTAACGCGTTGCTTTTTCTGTGAGCGAAGTATATATGGTTGATTACTGCCACGTAAAAGGTTCAATGCAAATAAGAAAACAACAAGAATAAGGACAAAAGAGGTGCTGTGCTCATTGTGAAAGACAAAGTTAAGTCCTACTAATTATATTAATTAATTGACATGCATAATGCATCAAGAAAAGAGGCTGATTAATGTCAGTAGTGATGAACTTCAATTATGTAATAGTCTCTTCAAAGCATTCCATGGATTTCACTGACACTCTTTTAGGCACCTACCTCCCTCAAGCCATCAATTCCTAGATCATTAAGGAATTGTGTGGGTGGTCAGGTGTCTTGGGATAGTCATGCAGCAAATGGCCGGTAGAACCCAAGCGAAGCACAGAGTTCAACTACTGTCCTGTCTAATCCTTCAAATGCCAATTTGTATCTTCAACTCTTTCCAGAAAGGCTTGGAAGAATTTCAAACATTTGGCTGAAAGGGGAGCGGTGGAAGTACTTGAAATGACTTCACAGGGCCTGACTGACTGAAGGAAATGATTTCCTGGTGGAATGGCTCGTTGCTGTACTGCCGGAAACGCTCGGTTTGATTTCTTGCCCGTCATTAACGGTGTGAAGCACAAGTACATAATGGGCACAGTTGGACTCAATCTATTTTATGCAGCCATGCCTGACATCACAACAAGGGACCTAGATGCTATTATTAGAATATGTTTCTAAGTCTCCAGGATACTTCTCTCTCTCTCATTGGATTTCAAATATCCCCAGAATCCTTGAGGGGGCCATTGATGAACTTCCTTGGAGCAAATGACTGTACACTAGAAAACAAGTCCAGTTAGTTATTTTGGAGATTATAGACTGCTGTGCAGTGGTAGCTTAACAGCAGAGTCTGAAATGAGTTTTAAAAAGACAAACCAGTTAGAAAATCAGCCCAGAAAAATATGGCCCCAAAACTTTGTTGCTAGGCTAGAATGAAAAGCTCCCTATGTCTGAAATATTGCTAGGAAATATCGATGGCTCAGTAATAGGAAGGGGAAAGGGATTCCAAGATACGTATTGTTCTAATCTAGAAGAAGACAGAGGTTTTATAACCATGTACAGTGTATTCAGCACAGAGTGGGTAATCCATTTCGGTTAGAGAGGAGGGTGTACAAGGGGGAGTAGCAAATATAAAGTAAAACAAAACAAAACAAAAAGAAGAATAAATTTGTTATTTGCACATGGGGAGTTTGGAAGAAAAGAAGTTTGGACTTTCTTTCCTCGTGTAATTTTTCTCCGATCTTCCCAGATTAGGTTCAATGACCCTATTAAGTGTGAGGCTGGGCAGCTCCCAGTCAGCTGCCATCAAGAGGGCGGACAACGGATCACTTAGAACCATTCCATACTCATACAACCATTCCATTTTTCTCTTCCAGTATAGTATTCAATCGATTACATGAGCTATTCAACACTTTATTATCAAATAAGCTTTGCTTTAGATGATTTTGCCCAACTATAGGCTAATGTCAGTGTTCCGAGCATGTTTAAGGTGGGGTAATCTAACCTGTTATGATTACCTGAACACAACCCCATTCTAAGTCAAAGAAAATCTGTATATGTGGCCATGTTTTGCTTAATGCAATTTTGTGGTAGGCAGTTTTTAAAATGGTTCCCAATGGTCCCTTTTGCAATTGCCTCCTCTCGAGAATGAGCTGGACCTTCTAATGAATGGAATATGACAAAAGTGAAAAAATTAGGTCCAAGATTAGGTTACAAAGAGACTATGGCTTTCATCTTGTGGTGCCCTCTCACGCTCTTTGGCTCGGAGGGAAGCCAGTTGCCATATTGTAATCTGCTCTACAGAGAGACCAAAATCACGGCCAGAGACAGATATCCCCAGCCAACAGCTAGTAAGGACTTGAGGCCAGTCAACAGCTTCATGACAGATCTCAGAAGCATATCCATCTGAGGTAAGCCTTCAGATGACTTAGACCCAGCCAACACTTTGACTGCAGCCTTGTGAGAAATCCTGAGCCAGAAGTACTCAGCTCAATTGCACATGGATACCTGACCCACAGAAACTTTGAGACAATACATGTTTGTTGTTTAAAGCTGCAAAGTTTTGGCATGATTTGTTACACAGAAAAAGTTAACTAACACAGCTATTAAGGAAGTGCCCTGAGGTATGCACAGAAAGTCTCCTAAAAGGATGAAGCCATCATATATCATGCTGCTTGGAAGGTGACTGTGCTGGTCAGAGCTCCATCAGCTATCTTGGATCACGAGTCAAGGACACCCTACGAGTGTGGATAAAACCAACTCCATCTTTGGGGCTCCATCTTGCTTGCACCGGTGCAGTGACCTCCCTTGGGGCTCCCACCAAGGCTCCATGGAGGTTAACATATGCCCTGACCGGAATGTGGGAAGACTTGTTCTGATTTTCCCTAAAGTGGTGCACAGAAGATGTCGCTTGAGGTAACTAGTAGAGATCACTGTCGCACAGATGACACCACTTCAGATAACTAGGAGAGATGACTGGTGCATAGCTGGTACCACTTTACATAACTGTCCTTTGACCTCACCACGATGCCTCCCACCCTATAAATGCTGTGGATTAAGGTTTGGATGTGGAGGGTAGAGGACAGCTGCATGGTACCCGGATCCTCCGCTCGCCCCTTGGCCCCTGTTGGTAAGTTACCTTGAATGAAACTAAGTATATGGAGTGGCTTGCTTCATTTTTCTGTTTCAAGGCACCTTCCCAGTCTGGAGGATCCTTTACTGACCCTCCTCCACCTTCTAATAGACACCCTCCCAGGATGGCAGCAAGTTGAGTTGGAAGAACTTTGTGAATGTTTCTGAAGGCACTGTGGGACTCCCTTACTGGTCACAGACTTCCTGCCTTTTGTTTCTTTAACTTAAACTTCCCGAAAATAGGCAGTGCGACTTTGTGTTGTGTTTCCTTTCATACTGGACCAAACCTAATCCCGACCGATGTAGGTGGATAGTTATAAGAACAGGTACTGTATCAGTGATAAGAAATATGAGTCAAGCCTGAAAGAATAAGTCGTGGGGACAGGGACTTTTGTGCAATGAGCAGAAAATGCAGGGATAGTTATTATAAAGGGGAGAAAAAGTGTCACTAACTGCGATTGTCAAAGACACCTAAAACTAGCCCAGTGACAGGATTAAAATATAGGTCCCCAAGTCCCCTAGGCAAAAGTCTCACAGAAGTCTTCTGTCAAAATAATGGTGAAATACACAATATCTTAAAGGACAATATAACAAGCTCAATATTAATATTTTGTAAGTGGCTGGTACCTATTTTGGTTCTATTTTATCAAACGAATATTTGTTGATCATCTATTATGTGCCTGGCACTTAAAATATTTTCATTTTATTATTATCAGCACTATTTTATATTTATTATTTAGGGAAATTAGTTAATATTAAAATGTGCAAGTAGACGCTGTGTTGGATTTATTTCTAACAAAGGAAAAAAATTTCTTCTGAGTATCGGCAAATCAACATTGTCTTTATAACCTTAATCCTATCAGGGTACAAAGGGGAAAAAAAATGAAAACACCACTTTAAATGTGACATTAAATCAGCTATTACCAGGAATATACATTCTTTTTTTAAAAAAAAAGATTTTATTTATTCATTTAACAGATAGAGAACACAAGCAGGCAGAGAGGCAGGCAGAGGCAGAGAGAGAGGAGCAGGCTCCCTGCCGAGCAAGGAGCCCGATGCGGGACTTGATCCCAGGACGCTGGGATCATGACCTGAGCCGACCTGAGCCGAAGGCAGCTGCTCAACCAACTGAGCCACCCAGGCGTCCCCAGGAATATACATTCTTGACATGCCTTCCTGATAATTCTATCTGCCAAATGACAAGGAAAGCAGTGAAGGGAAAATGCTACTTTGGATCTAAACATAGCCAATAAGAAAGAATTTGTTGATAAAGTGTAAGTGCTAGAACTTCGGAAGAATGGAATGATGTTGCATAATATTTTTTGATAGTCTAGAAGAACGCTGGACATATTCAGCCATGTATCAGATCATATTTTTATTTATGATTATTTTTATTACAAAATAGGTGTTCATTACAGAGGAACGCAGAAAAATGTAGAAAATTACCAAGGAAAAATAATGTAATAATCTAGAGATAACACTGTTAACATTTTGATGTACATTCCCGGCTTTTTAATACCTGTATTATGCTTCTATTGTTATATAATTTGTTTTAGAGTTTATATAAAATTTTATACTCTTCTTTATCCCATGAACGATTCATCATAGACACTTTCCCATTTTATTACAAGGTCAACTGAGACATTATTTTTATGTCTACATGATAATCTATTAAGAGAAAATATGAAATTAATTTTCATCGGCATTATGTGCTAAACACTATATAAAGGGTGCATCATTGGTTTATCTCATTTCATGCTCTCTTCAATCATTATGTTAAGCACTTTTAGGATCCCCCTTTATACTGACATTTAGCAAAAATAAACATCTTGTCAATGGCTGTAAAGGTAAGAATAATAAAATTCAGATTTGAATTCTACTCATTTAAAACTAGAGTCTGTGCCCTTAACTACTGCATTATGGTATTTCTTTTATTGTAGGAATTTATCAAAATTGGTTTAACCTCATCTTTTATTGTTGGCTTTCTAAAGAGTTTACCTTTTTAGGCCATTATGGATAATGCTATCATTAACAACCTTGGCCATATGCTTTCATGAATATCTATTTTTACTGCCTTAAGGTAAAGTTACAGAAATGAAATTGCTGAATTAAAGAGTATACAATAATTCTAAGACATTATATAGTTAAAAATATTTGCCAATTTGACAAAAAAATCACTTTTTCTTTAAATTTATATTTCTTAGATTACTAATGGGGTAATAAATTTGTCGGCTACTTAGGTTTATTTTTTAAATAACTAATAATATTTTTAGCATAATTTCTTCTGGTTTTAATTTTTTTTCTTATTGATTTGTAAGAATTCTTTATATATTAGTGATAGTCAAAATTTATGTGGAATTTTTCAAATTTTTCTTCTAAAATTTGTCCTTAAAATTCTCTTCATGGTGCCATTATGAGATTTAAGATTTTAGGTAATAAATCAATATTTTCTTTTTTTTCCTTTCATTTGCTGTTATGTTAAGACACTTTGTTCTCTGAGTTCAGGCAAATATTTAGCCTTATTTTTGAGCAAATTTAAAAGATTTTCTCTTGAAAATTGAATTCATTTTTTAGCTAAGTGTATCTTACATATATTTAAGTACTATAGACCATTGAACAACACAACTTTGAACTGTGTGGGTCCATTTATACATGGATTTTTTTTTTTTGGTAGATACAGTATAGTATTGTAAATGTATTTTCTCTTATGACTTTCTTAATAACATTTTCTTTTCTCCAGCTCACTTTATTGTAAGGATACAATAGATAACACATATAACATACAAAATATGTGTTAATTGACTGTTTATGCTATCAGTAAGGCTTCCAGTCCACAGTAGACTCTCAGTAGTTAAGCTCTGGGGAAGCCAAAGTTATACATGAATTTTTGGCTGCACAGGGTGTCAGTGCCCCTTATCCTCTGTGTTGTTCAAGGATCAATTGCAAATGACCCACTAATGAAATCATACACAGCAGTCTAGGCAAGAAAAGAATTGACTTGTATGTTATGAGCTCACTGAACTTTTGAACTTTTTTATTTTATTTTAATTTATTTTATTTTTTAAAAGATTTTATTTATTTATTTGACAGAGAGAGAGAGATCACAAGTAGGCAGAGAGGCAGGCAGAGGGAGAGGGGGAAGCAGGCTCCTTGCTGAGCAGAGAGTCTGATGCGGGGCTTGATCCCAGGACCCTGAGATCATGACCTGAGCCGAAAGCAGAGGCTTTAACCCACTGAGCCACCCAGACACCCCACTTTTGAACTTTTTAAAAAAGATTTTATTTATATGGCAGAGGGAGAGAGACAGCAAGAGAGGGAACACAAGCAGGGAGAGAGGGAGAGGGAGAAGCAGGCTTCCCGCTGGGCAGAGAGCCCGATGCTGGACTTGATCTCAGGACCCTGGGATCATAACCTGAACCTAAGGCAGCCGCTTAACAGACTGAGCCATTCAGGCATCCCATCCATTGAACTTTTTATAAGTGGCTGGTGAAACACAATTAAGTTAATAATATTGTTTAGGTTTATAAGGTTATTTCATTTGGTTCTGAGCAATACCATGGAATACCCCTAGAGAGAGTGTTTGTAAGACAACTCTAACTTTGTGCTATTTAGAGCAGATGTCTCCATGAGTGACATGCCATTTTCTTTAGCAAAATTTCTTGCTTTATCTATTGGGACTGCTGGAGAGGAAGTAAACAACTCCTGTTCCTCACACGCATTATGATGTTTCTATTGTCATAATCTTTTCATTCTTTCAGCTACCATTCCATATAATGCATATATGATACATATTGCATTACTCTCAACCACAAGGCTCCTATTTCCCCGGGGTGCGATGCTGATGTCATCGGTCTGCAGTGTTGTTATCCTCCTGCACATTCCTATCTGTACCTTTATTGTCTTCCCATGAACCTCGATGTGCCTTGTTGAAACTCTCCTCCAGCGGAGTTCTTAATTTCCATAGTAAGCTCCTTCAAGTGAATTGAAAGAGGACTCCTCTCTCTATCAGAGTCCTGCTTGTTGTCAGAGAAGCTAGCAAGGGGGGTGATACTGGGAGCTGTGCCGCCTTGGTGGCACCAGGAAGAACTGATGTAATAATAAATAAAGGAGCAAGCTTCCCTAACTCTAATCTTTTAGTACATCTGACATTTATTTTTGTTTGCGGTGTGAAGTAAAAATCTAGCCTTATGCTACTTTTCTCTAATGATTTGAAATGCTACCTCTTTCATACATTAAATGTATATATTTAAGTATATGCACATAACTGTTTCTGAGCCTTTTACTCTCCTAGTCTCTTCCATTAATCAGTTTCTTAGTCTCGTGCCACTCTCATATTGTTTTCATTATTACAGTTTTAAAGCATATTTTAATATCCAATAGTCACAATCCAAATCATCTCCTCCCAGTAATCAATTTACTGCTTCTCAGCTCCAATTCACCCTTCATTGAATGCTCTGGGAAAATAGAGCGGAGTCCTTTAAATATTTCCCTTGGCCAGTGCGGATGACGTTAATCTCCCGTCAGTAGAGGGCGGTAAAGAGACATTGCAAGGGCAAGAGGCCCTTTATTCTGGAGGGCTGCTTAGCACAGTCTGCAGCAGGCATGGGCTCTCTAGTGCCTACTTCCCCCCAGTGCACAGGAGTCTGGAGGACCCAGCAGCCAATAAATGCCTCCAGCACTCCCCTTGGGAGTATTGTGGTAAAATGCTTTTAGCAGGCCACCCCAGCACCCTAGAAAGCAAATTTCAAGCAAGTTCCATGGATAGCTACAGTACTGTTGCAACTTCTTTGCCATGAGCCACAGCCCGCCTTCAACAAAGTCTAGATCTCAGCTGTTGGGAAAGGCCTTTTCTTCTGCAGCCCTGGTTTTAGTGGCTATATGCTATTACGTTCTTTAGCTCTTTTTAATTCTCACTAGCTAAACCTTCATTACTCCAATCCTCTCTCATACTTAATAATTACTAATATTAAATGTTCCTGTTTGAATTACTGTTTTGTTTCTGTCTCCTGATTGGACCCTCAATGATACCATTCTTTTTCAACAATTTCATAAATCCTTTTTATTTTTCCAGATGAATTTTAGAATTAATTTGTAAAATTTGGGAAAGACACTTTCAGATTTTCCATTATAATTACATTAATCCTGTACATTAATTTGTGAACATTAACATATTTTCAACATTAAATGTTTCCTTCTAGATAAACCAGTCTCTGGTTTTCAGAAGAAAAGTTGTTTCCTTTATTTAGGCCCTACAAATACCTTGCTATTTTCTGGATATTTTGTTGCCATTTATATGAATGTACTCTTTACCCATTATATTTTCTACCTGGCTTGGAGGTCCTGGTTATCTTGACTGATACCCTGAAATTTGGCTCCCAGAAAATTGGCCTTCTACAGAACTCCATGGAACCTGGATAATGTCAAGTGTTAAAGCAATCAATTCTGGTATAATATCCAGGTTGTGGATTAGGCCACTGGTCATGTAAGCTACACATGTAAGACTTAAACTTTTGTGGCAGTTCTAGTTCCTATGGTTATATGACAAATTACCCCAACATCCAGTGGCACAAAGCAACCATTTATGACACTCGGGGATCAGAAATTTGGGCAGGACACAGTGAGTACTGCTTTCCTCTGCTCTTGATGTCTAAGGCTCAGCGGCAATACTTGAAGATTAGACCTGAAAGTGTCTGAAGTCCTGTTAACTCCTATGTCTGGCAGTTAACGATTCTGTTGGTTGCGGAGGGGCGGGGGCAGGGGCGGGGGGAGGGGGCGCTCTGTTCTTCTCCACCTTGGCCTCTCCATGTGGTTGCTCCGTAAAGGCTAGTTTGGACTTTCTCATGGCATAGTGGCTGGTTTCCCCAAGGCAAGCCTCTCAGAAAGAAAGCACCTTTTGGAAGCCGTGTCCTACTGTTGCACTAGCCTTGAAAGTCACATGATATCACTTCCTCCTTATTCTATTGGTCAGAGAAGTCACATGCATACTCTAGCTCAAGGAGATCTAACATCAAGGAAATGTTAGATAGACCCTACACTTGATGGAGTGTGGCAAGCTTCCAGAAGAGCATCTAGAATCAAATATTGCTGTGGCTATTTTTTGATAATCCACCACAGTCCCCAAATAAAATCAAAGGAAGGGCTGGTGCTTCCCAAATGGTGATAGCTAAAGTGGCAGTAAGTAAGTGGGAATAAGTAAGCAGTTTATAAGCCTCCTATCCCTGGGGCCAGGATCCCTCTCCTAGTATCTGACACCTGACCCTATTGGATCTCTTGGCACTTTCTCAGATTGTGAAGAGCAATGTTAAGCCCACAGACCATGCTACTGCTTCCATCTCTAGGAGTTGTCTTAATAAATGTTGTTGCAGGGGCCTGTTTGTGTGCTCTCTGGCAATCTGCCTTTGTTCAGAGTTGGATTTTGCTGGCATATAATAATCCAACTTTTGTTTATTTATAGTCCTATTGCTAAACTTTTTCATTGCTTCTAAAATCTTTTCAGTCAATTCTCTTGAGTTTTCTAGGTAACAGATTCTGACAGTTTTGTTTTCTTGCTTTTATCATTTTATAATGGCAAACATTTGCAGAAAAATGGTAAATAAGAGTGCTGATAGAGGAAGCCTTTGTCTTTCATAATTTCAAAATAAGAAATGTCTGTGTCAAATCATTAAGCATGATATTGGTAATTTGGGATAGAATTTTTACTATAATTTTAAAGAACCACCTTCCTAATCTTCATTTGCTAACAGTTTTTTATTCTATTTTATTTATTTTTTTAAAGATTTTGTTTATTTATTTGACACAGAGAGAGAGAGATTACAAGTAGGCAGAAAGGCAGGCAGAGAGAGAGGAGGAAGTAGGCTCCCCACTAAGCAGAGAGCCTGATGTGGGGCTCGATCCCAGGACCCTGAGATCATGATCTGAGCCAAAGGCAGAGGCTTTAACCCACTGAGCCACTCAGGCACCCCAGGTTTTTTTTTTAAGTCAAATTAAAGTTTTCTGTTTAGCATTTTTGAGATTATTTTTCTTCTTTAACCTTTTGGTGTGGATGCTTTATATTTCCTCATATTAATCATGCTTGGAATAAACATATTGGGTCATTTGCATTTTTAGTATTAAATTCAATCAGCTATTAATAATTCTTTGCATATAGGATCTATTAGATGTTCTCATAGTCATTATTTCCTAAGTAGTTTGAAATAACATTTTCCTTGCTCCAAAATTATTTTGGAGGGGCTTAAACAATATATTATTGCTATTTCCAAGTAGTTGAGCTTTATCTGAAATTCTGTTGTAACAACTTAGATATTAAGAAAATATATTTGTTTGTAGAAAAGATGTATAATATTTTAGAGTGTGTTATTCACATTAGGCCATATTTACTGCGTTAACAAGTTAACTCCCAGATCCTAGTGGTTTCACACAATAAGCATTCATCCTTAGTCACACTACATATTGAATGGTAGTTTGGTAAGAAGCTCTACTCCAAGATCTCAGACTGATGGATGTCCATCTCTTAGTACTGGTATCTCAACTTGTGATTTCAGCCTTCCCTGTACCACTGAAGAGAGTGAATGGAGAATTTACTCTTTCTTTTGAAACCTTAACCCAAAACGACACATGCCACTTCCAGTCATTGCCCCTTCATTAGAAGTAGTCTTATGATCCACCCTAACTACAAAGTTAGCCAGTCAAGCAAATGGAAATTCAGAGGGTCATAAATGTCTGTCAAAATATCTAGGACTTGAAAAGGAAGATTGTCTCAGGGTATTATACTGAAATTGTAATGAAGTTACATTAAATGTTAGAGTATCTGCAGAAATATTTTACTGCAAACGAGGAAGACAGGTGGGAGGCATCTAAAAGGCCAATGAGACTACAAAAACAAGGTCCCTGATGAATTATCAGGCATTTTAAAATATTAAAGAAAAGATGGAATAACAGGGACTGGAGTGTTCTCTTACCTGAAATAAAACAAATGGACAAAATACATGAAAAAGCAATTTTTAAGAAATTGGACATCAGGCAACTAAAGATAGAGTTGATTTTTTTTTTTGAAGGGAAGAAATGAGAAGAAAGGTTTATTCATTTATTTATTTATTTTACTCTTTAAAAAAAATTTATTAACATATAATATATTATTTGCTTCAAGGGTACAGGTCTGTGAATCATCAGTCTTATATAATTCACAGAGCTCACCATAGCACATACCCTCCCCAGTGTCCATCATCCAGCCACCCTATCCCTCCTCCCCCACCCCCCAGCACCCCTCAGTTTGTTTTGTGAGATTAAGAGTCTCTTATGGTTTGTCTCTCTCCCCGGTCCCATCTTGTTTCATTTTCCCCTCCCTTCCCCCCACAACCCCCCACCCTGCCTCTCAAATTCCTCATATCAGAGAGATCATATGATAATTATCTTTCTCTGATTGACTTATTTTGCTTAGCATCATACCCTCTAGTTCCATTCATGTCATTGCAAATGGCAAGATTCCGTTTTTTTGATGGCTGCATAGTATTCCATTGTATATATATACCACATCTTCTTTATCCATTCATCTGTTGATGGACATCTAGGCTCTTTCCATAGGTTGGCTATTGTGGACATTGCTGCTATAAATATTGGGGTGCACTTGCCCCTTCAGATCACTACATTTATATGTTTAGGGTAAATACCCGTAGCGTGATTGCTGGGTTGAACGGTAGCTCTATTTTCAATTTTTTGAGGAACCTCCATACTGTTTTCCAGAGTGGCTGTGCCAGCTTGCATTCCCACCAACAGTGTAGAAGGGTTCCCCTTTCTCTACATCCTTGTCAATACCTGTCATTTCCTGATTTGTTAATTTTAGCCATTCTGACTGGTGTGAGGTGGTATCTCACTGTGGTTTCGATTTATACTTCCCTGATGCCTAGTGGTGTTGAACACTTTTGCATGTGTCTGTTGGCCATTTGGATGTCTTCTTTGTAGAAATGTCTGTTCATGTCTTCTGCCCATTTCTTGATTGGATTATTTGTTCTGTGGGTGTTAGTTTGATAAGTTCTTTATATATTTTGGATACTAGTCCTTTATCTGATAAGTCATTTGCAAATATCTTCTCCCATTCTGTCGGTTGTCTTTTGGTTTTGTTGACTATTTTCTTTGCTGTGCAAAAGCTTTTGATCTTGATGAAGTCCCAATAGTTCATTTTTGCCCTTGCATCCCTTGCCTTTGGCAATGTTTCTAGGAAGAAGTTGCTGCAGCTGAGGTCAAAGAGGTTGTTGCCTGTGTTCTCCCCAAGGATTTTGATAGCTTCCTCTCTTACATTTAGGTCTTTCATCCATCTTGAGTCTATTTTTGTGTGTGGTATTAGGAAATGGTCCAGTTTTATTCTTCTGCATGTGGCTGCCCAGTTTTTCCAACACCATCTTTTTTGCATTGGACATTTTTTCCTGCTTTGTTGAAGATTAGTTGACCATAGAGTTAAGGTTTCATTTCTGGGCTCTCTATTCAGTTCCATTGACCTATGTGTCTGTTTTTGTGCCAGTACCACACTGTCTTGATGATTACGGCTTTGTAATAGAGCTTGAAGGCTGGAATTGTGATGCTGCAACTTTGGTTTTCTTTTTCAACAAACATTCTTCTGGCTATTCGGGGTCTTTTCTGATTCCATGTAAATTTTAGGATTATTTGTTCCATTTCCTTGAAAGAAGTTTATGGTATTTTTTTTTTAAGATTTTATTTATTCATTTAACAGAGAGAGAACACAAGCAGGCAGAGAGGCAGGCAGAGGCAGAGAGAGAAGCAGGCTCCCTGCGGAGCAAGGAGCCCGATGTGGGACTCGATCCCAAGACTCTGGGATCATGACCCGAGCCAAAGGCAGCCGCTCAACCAACTGAGCCACCCAGGTGTCCCAATTTATGGTATTTTGATGAGGATTGCATCAAATGTGTATATCGCTCTAGGTAACATAGACATTTTCACAATATTTGTTCATCCAATCCGTGAGCATGGAACATTTTTCCATTTCTTTGTGTCTTCCTCAATTTCTTTCATAAGTACTTTATAATTTTCTGAGTCCAGGTTATTTGCCTCTTTGGTTAGATTTATTCCTAGGTATCTTATAGTTTTTGGTGCAATTGTAAATGGGATCGACTCCTTAATTTCTCTTTCTTCTGTCTTGTTGGTATATAGAATGCAACTGATTTCTGTGCATCGATTTTATATCCTGACACTTTACTGAATTCCTGTATGAGTTCTAGCAGTCTTTTGGGTTTTCCATATAAAGTAGGATAGAGTTGATTTTACTTTATATTCTCTGTGATGGTGATTTGTGGCCCAATCAGAAGTGTAGATTAAACATTGGTAGGAAAGAACTGAAATCCTACTGAGATTATCAGAGATTACTTTCAAATAAGTTTAGCCTTTTGGGACTCATTGAGTTAATTATCAAAGTACTAGTACTATGGATTAGAATTGATCTTTAAAAAATCTTGCAGAATAGGAGAGATTCCAGATATCTGGGAACTGGTAAAGGTTGCCTTGAGTTTTACGAAAGGAAAAAAAAAGGTAGAATTTGCGTGATATACTAGCAATAAAGGAGGTAGGTAGATTCCCCCTGATTAAATGAGTGTCCCCAAATTTTCATGATGTAATGGCGATAAAGGAGATAGATGGTTTCCCATATGATTAAACAAGTGATCCCCAATGTTGGTCTCTGGAGGATTGCTATAGGACTCAGTCTTCAATTTATCCTGTTCAAAATATGAGTTACAAGCTAACACAATGAAATTTAATGAGAATATATGTGCAAATGGAAAGAAATCATCTAAATAATATAAATTACTTATGTGCAGAACTGGGGATGGAAGTATAAACCTCAAAATGCTTTAGAAAAATTAGTGTTTCTTATTCAAATTTAAGTGTGATAGGGTGGAGATTGTTTAAATAGCAAGAAAAATCATTTTAGAAATCTATCTTAGAGTTACAAATAAACAATTCCAACTTAGAATGGGAAAGGGACTGCAAGAATATCTTGTCTAAGCCTTCATTGTACAGTTGTCAAAACAGACATCAAGAGAGGTGATGTGCCTTCCCAGCCTCCCAGCAAGTAAGCTGCATGATTTAATTCTGCACCATCTGTCATTGGTCCCTCTCTCTCTCATCATCTCTCATGATCTACCTACCCTTCAGGGAAAGGCTGAGGTTTCCTCTGCTAAACATAATGGGTTCTTCAGAGGAAAAATATAGTGAATGTCTTAGATTGAAACATAGATTTCTACCTTTTAGACTTTCAGTTGGATTTAGGATTTCTATAAGAGACCTAAATTGAAGATTGGCCCTGTTGGTCTGACAGGTGGTATTACATGAGGCCACATTTATGACACTTTTGGCTCTTCCCAAGGAGAAAAACCACTATTCCTGTCTCGTGCAGAAAAGGTGTTCTCCTTTCCAGATAGCCTCATCATCTGCTCAACTCACCTCTCTTACCTCAGGTCCAATAAGTCTCCCATGAGTCATTACACAGCAATGACTCTGGCCTTCCATCTCTTCCTCCAACATTTTAGGCCATCTTGGAAAGCCTTTCTTTACACATACTACTCCCTTTTCCTGGAAGCACTGAGGTCAGATCTTTGTATGACTGGCCAGAAGACTCAGTTTATCTGTGAGCTCCTCAGAGAAGCCTTGTTCGACTATTCACTTTAAAGTACCTGCTCATGGGGACCTGGGTGGCTCAGATGGTTGAACGTCTGCCTTTGGCTTGGGTCATGATCCCAGAGTGCTGGGATTGAGTCCCACATGGACCTCCCTGCTCAGTAGTGAGCCTGCTTGTCCCTCTGCCTCTGACTCTCTCTCTCTGTCTCTAATGAATAAATAGATAAAATCTAATAATAATAAAGTACCTGCTCATTTTCCTGTCTCATTTCCATCCCGTTTTTCTGGGGTTTTTTCTTCATTTTATTTGTCACCATTTGAAATTGTGTTTTTCCTTTAATATCTTTATGTCTTTATTGTTTGTCCTCCACACTTACTAAAATGGAAGCTTCTGTAGAACAGTGCCCTTGAACATTCTTGTTAGCTGTTGGATCTGCAATGCCTAGAAGAATAACTGTATCATGGAGATATCTCAATAAATATTTGATAAATGAGTGAATGAAGTTCCCACGTGGACTCCCTGCCCCACTTCCTAAATGGGAATCAGAATATTCAGCTTTATTTGGGCACCATATTTATGTGTATATAGATGTATATCAGAATTAGGCAGAATGGGCTGATTACTCATATTAAACTGATTACTGTTAAACTAGTATGTACCTTTATACTTGAAACAGAAACTGGAATTTCAGAGCTTGAATAACTTCAAGGAGGAAAAGGAGGAGGAGGAGGAGGAAAGTGATGGTGGTGGTGGTGGAGGATAACTTAAACCCAGAGAAGTGACAGCCACAAAGTGACACAGATATTTCTAAATGAAGTGGAAACAATCCAGTTTCTTCTGTATCCCAATGCTATGCTTTTCCTATTGAGCTACATACCTTCTATAAACTCTGATACTACATATGAACTAACAGTGGGGAGGGAGGGTGTTTGGGAAGGATGATGAATAGGAGGAAAAAGTCAGAAAACACAACTAACAATGGTTGCCACAGAATCAGGAAGTAGTGATACACACTACCTATAGTCTAAATGAGGGGAATAATAGTTGACGGCTCATAATACCATAAACTAGGAAATCGTGAAAGAGCACAGCTATTTCAATTATAAAGGATATAAGGTGGGGTTTTTTCCCCCGGGGGGGAGGCCATAAATCTCCTGTAAGCTAAGCTACTCTGTATAAGAAGCTCTGAGGTGTTTTGTAGTTACCCCATTATTTAAGTAAATCAAATCAATTTTCTACATTCATGAGAGATCTCCTCTTAGGAGAAATGTACTGCAGGTATAAGAAGTAATGATTTCTCACAATTGTCACATAAAGTTCTATCTTTCATATACATACCAAGATTATAAACTAGAAGTGAACATGGATATAGGACCAGATTAATTCAACATGATTTGTGTAGAGATAATGACATTAGATAAGAGATACAAGTACTCTCTATAATGACATGATGCTCTAAAATTATTATTTCCAAATATCTTTGACTATTCTTAAAAAGGAACATTTTCATAGGTTGGATTTTTGGCTGGGATTCCTTGAGTTCATAAATGATTCAACATGGAATCTTTCTGATAAGATTTTGTGAAGATGTAGACTGCATTTCCACTTATGCTATATTTTCATTAGCTCTAGCGTGGTTTAACTGTCTTCAAAATGATGGACTTTGATATATTGTTTACCACAACATTTTGGACAAGAACTAAGGAGGAAAAACTATATTATTCAATACAAGCTTAGAGATAAAAGAGCTGTTTTCTCACGCATCACATGAGAAGGTGTGGGTTAAGCTGGGAATTAAGTAGTCATAGAGATGTGAAGGGAGCTCTTGACTTCCTTGTACATTACCTGGACTGAAGAAATGTCTTGCCATGTTCAAGGACCAATGAACATTCCTGTGTGGAAAGAGATGTGTAAAGCAAACAACATTAGACTTGGGATTCTAGCCCTTATAACAATGTGATGTGAAGTAGTCACTTAACTTTTAAGAGATTTAATTTTCTCATCTACAAATTGATGATAATGATGTTTCCGTGGCTCTATCAGAGGATAGTTATGAGGATCAAGGGAGATAATGTCCATGAAAGTGTCTCATAAAGTACAAAGAACTATATAATTGCATTTGTGTATGACGGGAAGACCTGACTGGATATATTAAGGGCGAGGTTAGAAATTCAGAAATAAGGAAGCAATAAAACTGAAGGAAGCCGTGTTTGTTTATTCAGTTCCGCTCTCTCACTTCCAAATATCTGTGGAGGTGTGTGCGTGCACATGTGTGCATATACATCTTTATCTTATCCTCAAAAGGACCAGAAGTAAGGCACCCTAGTAACCAACACCACACCTGGGACCCAAATTTTGGTTTCTAATACCATTTTTTCACTGAAAGCAACCAAAGTACCTTGGAGAAAGACTACTCTCAGGGTTGGTGCAGAGAAAATAAAATATGAGCCTAGTATATCTTGTGTGAGAAATTAAGGGAGTGTTCAAAAATTATGCAGCATGGAAAAAGACACAAAAGCAGTTTAAAGGATTTCCACTGGCCAAATCTGGGGAAACTGAGCATCAAAATAATTAAGGATAACGATGAATTATTAGTCATTGAAAACTCATGAGTTCATACTGCTAATAGGTAAATAGATAAGTGGAGAAGAAGGAAGGAAAATGGTATAAAGCCCTTTATTGAGAAAACTGATAAAATATAAATTGTGGCTAAATAAAAATCTTATATTCATATCAAATTTCTATAATTTGGTAACTGTACTGTGGTTTATACAAGGTTCTATTCTCTTAGAAAAAACACTTGGGAGTAGGGAGGGATAGAAGGGCATGCTGTGTACAATCTACTCTCTAATAGTCCAGAAACATATATGAGAGCCTAAAGTCTTATATTAGACAACTAGGGGATACAGAATTGCTTCCTGGGTTTAGCACTTATTATCTGTTTTAATTTTTTTCCCTATTACTTCTTTTATACCCTAAGTACAAAAGGACAGGTGAGTTGGATCTAACCATAAAATAGGTTTAGAGAGGCTATATAGAGGAAAGTAAGCCTTTTAGTTAAAGTATAACATTCACAAAAAAAAAAAAAAAGGACACACATAATGTGTAACTCAGTGAATTACTACAAAATGAACACACTCGTGTATCACAGCATCCATATCAAGGGATAGAATATTGCTGGCTTCAGGAAGCACATCTCATGTTCCCTTCTCGTCACTACCCCCACCAGAATAATCACTACACTGATTTCTAATAGTGTAGGTTAGTGTTGCCTGTTCTCAGGCTTTATATAAACCATCAACTTTTTTTTCTCTCCACGTTATGTTTGCAAATTCCACACTGTGTGCAGTTGTAGTTTATTTACCTTCAATTCTATAGAATGTTCTATTTAAGAACAAACCACAATTTATTCTTTCATTTTTCCTGACCATGGATATTTAGATTGTTTCCAGTTTGAGACTGTTATAAATAATGTGACTAAAGACATTATTGGACATGTCCTTTGATAAACATGCATTTATTCCAGTTATATATCTAGGAATGAAATTGCTGAGTCATAGGATACATATATATTCAGTTTTAAGAGAAGCTGCCAAACAGTTTTCTAAAGTAGCTTAACCAGTTTACACTCTCTCCAGTAGGATATGAAAATTCTAGTTGCTCCAAATCCTTGTCAATACTTGGTATTTTCTATATTATGTTTTCGCCATTTTGGTGGGTGTATTTTCTATAACTGTGCAACAAATTATCACAAACTTAGTACCTTAATACAAATTTATTACATCACAGTTTCTGTGCATTAAGAGTACAATTTAACTGAGCGCGCAGAGTTTCACAAGGTTGCAATCAAGACATCAGCCAAGCTGCAGTCTCATCTGGAGGCTTGACTGGACCAGAATCTGCTTCCAAGCTTATTCAACTTATTGGCAGAATTCCTTTCCTTCCTGCAGTATGACTGAGAGCCCTAATTTTTTGTTGGCTGTGGTCTGGAGGCTGCTTTCAAGCCCTAGAAGTTGTTCACAATAACTAAATGCCCCCCTCGGTTCCTTGCTACATAGGCTTCTCTAACTCAGCTACTTACTTTATTAAGTTCCCAACATTACTTCCAGTATTCTAATACAGGCATACTTTGAAGATATTGTAGGTGCAGTTCCAGACCACTGCAACAAAGTGAATATTGCAATAAAGTGAGTCAAAGGAATTTTTGGTTTCCCAGAACATACAAAACTTATGTTTATACTATAGTGTCGGTGATTAAGTATGCAATAGCATTAGGTCTAAAAATATGTACAAATCTTAACTAGAAAAGACTTTGTTACTAAAAAATGCTAACCATCATCTGAGCTTTCAGCAAGATATAATCTTTTTGGTGGTGGAGTGTCTTCCCTTCATGTTGATGGCTGCTGATCCATCATGATGCTGATGGTTGGGGCGGCTATGGCAATTTCTTAGAATAAGACAATGAAGCGTGCTGCATTGACTGACTCTTTCACAATTTCTCTGTAACCTGTCATACTGTTTGATAGCATTTTATCCACTGTAGAACTTCTTTGAAAATTGGAGTGAATCTTCTCAAACTCTGCCTCTGCTTTGTCAACTAAATTTATATAATACCCTAAATTGTTTGTTGTCATTTTGACAATCTTCACAGCATTTCACCAGGTATAGATTTCATCTCAGGAAACCACTTTCTTTGCTCATCGATGAGAAGCAATTCCTCATCCATTCAAGTTTTGTCATGAGATTGTAGCAATTCCGTTACATCTTCAGGCCCCACTTCTAATTGTAGTTCTCTTGTTATCTCCACCAAATCTGCAGTTATTTCCTCCACTGAAGTCTTAAACCCCTCAAAGTCATCCAACTTTTCGAAAACTCCTATTCATGTGGATATTTTGACCTCTTCCCATGAATCAAAAATGTTCTTGGTGGCATCTAGAATGGTGAGTCTTTTCCAGAAGGTTTTCAATTTCCCCAGATCCATCAGAGGAATCACTCTCTATGGCAGCTATAGCCTTACTAAATGTATTTCTTCAATAATAAGACTTACAAGTTGAATTACTCCTTGGTCCATGGGCTACAGGATGTTGGGTTAGCAGCACGAAAACAGTATTCATCTTTTTTCCATCTCCATGAAAGCTCTTGTGTGACCAGGTACATTGTCCATGAACAGTAATCTTTTGAAAGCAATCTTTTTTTCTGAGCAGTAGGTTTCAACAGTGGGCTTAAAATATTCAATAAACCATGCTATAAACATAGGTGCTGTCTTTGAGGCTTTGTTCCATTTACAGACCACAGGAAGAATAGATTTAACGTAATTCTTTTTTTTTTTTATTTAACATAATTCTTAACAAGAGGCCCAGCTTTCAGCCTGTCTCAGCATTCAGTGTAACAAATATAATAATAATGAAAAGTTTGAAATATGGTGAGAATTACCAAAGTGTGACACAAAGATACAAATTGAGCAAATGCTGTTGGAAAAATAGTGCTGATGCACCTGCTTGACACAGGGTTGCCACAGATCTTCAATTTGTAAAAAAAAAAAGCAATATCTGCAAAGCAACGACAAAATGAAATAACAAGGCATGTCTCTACAGGGTCTTATAAAACGTGGTGTAATAACAGGAATGATATCCCACCGTCTTTGCCATATTCTATCAGTTAGAAGCATATCACGAGTCCTCTTTGCAGTCAAGCGCAAAGAGTTTTACAAAGGTGTACACACCAGGAGGTCTGGATCACTGGGGGTCATCTTAGAGTCTGTCAGCCACAGTGACTATATTGTGGAATTACACTATAATTTCATTTACTTTTTAAAAAAATATTTTATTTATTTATAACAGACAGAGAGAGAGGGGCAGAGGCAGAGGGAGAAGAAGAGCCTGATGCAGGATTCGATCCCAGAACACTGGGATCATGACTTGAGCCGAAGGCAGACACTTAACCGACTGAGCCACCCAGGCACCCTATAATTTCATTTTCGTTGGAAGACAATTTTCTCTCTAAAACTAACAGAATAAGAAAACAATGTTTCCTTTAAGAAGTTTATCCTAAAATACCCAAATAATTTTTCCTGTCCATCTTATGAATTAAATTCTCCATCTGACGCTACCAGTTTAGAAATGGGCTCAAAGCATAGACTTCAGCTTTCATGTCTTAGGTAAAGCCTAGCTTCAATACAGGTTTGACATTCTGCCTGCTCTGATATCCGTACCATTTCAATTGGACACAAAGGACAGAAACCTGAGTCATAGCCTGAGATACTCCAGAGATTTTGGATACATTACAGAAATATAAGGAACTCTTATTCAGTTGTCTGGAAATAGGACTTGGCCTCTTCTTTCTTGCTTGCTTCCTCTAAACAGCATGAAATATCACTCTGCACTATTAAGCAGTGGCAATTTCACTCTAGGGGAGACATTTCAGGAGTGAGTGCTGTGATCTCTGAGATTTGCTTATCACTCCTTTTAACTTTAGAAAGCAGTGGGAACCTTCCCCAGGAGGAAGATACTGATTAACTCTCAAACATCGTTATGGTTAATATGCTTGCAGAGTCACATATAACGGAATCATCAACACTGACCACAAAGAAAAAAAGGAGATCATTACACCTTTAAGATTAAGAATTTATAAATCACCCAGATAATGAGAACTGCATTTTTAAATGTTTTATTCACTGTAGAGAACAGTGTCACAGATGAGTTTTTGAATGAAATTATACCAAAAAGATTTGAGAAAATAATTGAGTGAGTTTAAAGACTCAATACTTCACTCAATCTAGAAAGAAGAAAAATTCCTCTATCTTAGTGATTTTCTTTTTTTTTACCCCAGTGGTCTTTTAAAATCTTTTGGAAACTTACTAACTGAAATGTATAGAAGGAAATTGACAATGTTGGGAAAAATCCCCTCAAATACAGCAATATACCCATAGGAGAGCGATTGCATCTAATGCGGAAAATATTACGGAGATAATTCCACCGGGAGCTGTCTCTGAATCATCTTCATAAGACTAAAGAGAAATACATACAGATTTGAATTCCCTTGCAAAGAAGTAGAAAATGTATGCCAAAATATTCAGAACTCTGAAAGAAACACCTGAAAATTATTTATAATGAATAAAATTTAACTGTCATGAGCACTGAATTAGAATTTCTGCTGAATAGAGAAATTTTTATTCTTTAAATCTAAATTTATAATTAAAAGGCAATGGTTTATCCATGAAACAAGCTGAAGGAGTGGCATGGGTGATGCAGGTTCTGTTCTATTTATTTTAAAACTCACGTAGCCAATCCATTCTAGATTGTGTATTTATAGTGTTTTACTTTTTTAAAAAACTTTTTGAAGAGAGGTCCTTGGAAATAATTTTTTTTCAGTGCATTTATTCTGTTCTGTTAGGATATGCAAAAGCTAAAATTTCCTCTTGAAATAAAACTCTTAATTAAGCAAGACTACAGTGGTAAAGCAAACAATTTTGACTTAACTGGAAAAAAGTCACATCTCTAGGGAATAAGATAAAGACCAAATAACCAAATATAAATATCTCTTTTAAAATAATGATGATTGTTATTAACCCTGACACAGTATACTAAGCGTTTTGCTCTGATATGGTGTCAGAAAATAGAGCCTGGGAATTTGAAATCTCTCGTTTTCTCATTGAAGGGAAACTACTGTTGTAGATGACCCAATATACCAGGATTATATATCTTCTCATCTATTTAAAAAATATATATAAAATAAATATATTTCTAAAATGTATATATAATATGTATACTCATCTAATCTTATCAAGAATTTTGCAAGATAAATAGTATCACCATTTGCCAGATGAAGAAACCAAGACTTGTGAAGTGCCAGAGTCACATATCAGTCAATACTGGAGTTAGAATACAAATCCAGCTGTGCATGATTCTATAGCACATTGCATTCTCCCGCTCAGAAAAATTTTTATTTTATTGGTGTGCATCAGGTGAAGCCCCTGTAGAGGTAATCCTCCCCGCCCAAAACTTGTCCATCATTATCCTATTACCACAATCCCCTGCAATTGGCTTCAACCAATGAGTTTAAATTCCAACATTGTTACCGAAGTGTACTCAGAGTGAGGTCAGGTTTATAAGGTCCTTGAGGCTGGGCTATGCCCGAAGATATGTGCCAAAATGGCTTTGAGAAGGCTTTTTGCATTCTGCTCCAGTTTCTCTTACCCCTCTTTAAATATGATGTGAAATAATGGAAAATACGTATTTTCCTCTTTGCCCCAGGTTGCTGGTGCAGTGCTCCTGAAACGCTTGTTATTTCCTGGATGATAGGATTGTCTTTTGTTTTAAAGAGGCTCCTGAATGTCTCCTGGATAATGACTGGTCACCAGAATGGCCAAGCTGTGATTAGCAGCTTGGAATTTTTAAACCACCCCCCCTCAAATTCAGCCACATTCTTTTGAGAAAGGCAAAGGCCTGAAAATTTAGTTAATGACTGATCATGCCTATGTGATGAAGCCTCCATAAAATCCCCAAAATGTAGGATTTGAGAGCTTCCCGGCAGGTGAATACATGATGCACACTGGCAGGGTGGTGTACCCCAACTCCATGGGGACAGAAGCTCTTGGGCTCAGGACCCTCCCAGATTTCACCCTGTGTATTTCTTCATCTGGCTGTTTATCTGTATATTTTAGTAAGCTGGTAAACATGTTTCCCTGAGTTCTATGAGCCACTCTAGCAAATTAATCAAACCTGAGGAGGGGAGTCATTGGAATAGCCAATTTATGGTCAGCTGGTCAGAAGCCCAAGTGATCACCTGGGCTTTCAACTCGCATTTGAAGTGGGGATTTGAAGACAGTCTTGTGAGTCTGAGCCCCTACCTTCGACACAATCCGAGTAGGTCGTGTCAGAATTGAGTGGATCTGTAGGGCAGCCAGCAGCTTGTGCTGTGGGGGGAAAACCCATCCGTTTGGCGACCAGAAGACCAGAAGCGAAGTGTCCTGTGTGAAATGTGAAGGGGACACACAGGATAAAGAAACACAGTAGAGAAGAACTTGGTTTTTCCTACACAGGAGGTGGAAAACTGCAGGTTTTCCTTTACACCAGCTTCTTCATCAATCACGAGAACAATGTCATCACTTGGCCCGGCTTTTCTCAACACTTCCCTCTCTTACTTCCCTCTCTCGTGTCCACTTGAACCAATGTGTGAAATTCAGGTAAGAGAGATTCCAATATTCTTAAGTATTTTTTTAGTCTTTGGATTTTAGCAGTTTATGATGTGCCAAGAGGTGGTTTTCTTTGTATTTGCATTGCTTTGGATTTGCTGAAATTCTTGAGTCTGCAGATTAATATTTTTAAGTTTCACAAAATGCACAAATATTTCTCCAAATATGGCTACTGCCAGCTTCTCTTTTTTAAGTCTTCTGGCCTAGTGCTTTTACTCTGCATGTCTCTTTTACTCACTTTGTTATCTTTTTTTTAAAAAAATTGCTTTTTGTACTTAATTTTGGACATATCCTATTGACTGGTCTTTTTAAGTTTGTGAATTTTTTCTTTTGCTGTATACAATATGCTTATAAAAAAAAAACCTTATGGAGCTGTAATTCACATACCACAATATCCACCTGTTCAAAACAAGATCAGCGAGGGAGAGAATGTCATTCGAGAATAGTGTTCAGAACCAAACCATGTTCATAGGCATAGCTGGAGGCCTGGATCAGCAAGTGATTCATGCCCAGTGGCCCATCCCTGTTCCCATGTACAGAGTTGACATGGTTTTTGTGTCTTTCCTAGAACCTTTACCTTTCTGATCTGCCAAACTTCTCCTTTCCAGACAATGCCTGCTTTTACTCTAAATTGATGCCTATGTCTGCCTTTCACTTCAACAAAAGATATTTTCCCAGATCCTTTTCCACCAAAGATCTTAAATGACTAGCAAAGCTGATAATTGCTTGACATTAATGTATAATGTCTTGTTCTGCTCTGGAGTGTTTAGAACTCAACAGAAGATCCCTAGAGATGAAATAACATAGCCTACATTTTTTCAGAGAAAGATTCATGGACCATTTTCACTAGGAGTGCATGTAAAGGTGCAGATGACCGGCTCTCATTCTTACCCTACTAAATTAGCCTCTTTACTTTTATAAGCTCTCCGGCTGTTTTTTTTTTTTAAAGATTTTATTTATTTATTTGTCAGAGAGAGATCACAAGTAGGCAGAGAGGCAGGCAGAGGGGGGGAGGGGAAGCGGGCTCCCCACTGAGCAGAGATCCTGATGCAGGGCTCTATCCTAGGATCCTAAGATCATGACCTGAGCCAAAGGCGGCGGCCCTAACCCACTGAGCCACCCAGGTGTCCCTTCTCCAGCTGTTTCTTATGGACCCTAGAATCTGAAAATGAATGCCTTCACCCATTAGTGTGAATCTCAAATGTCATGGACTTCAAGTCCAGAGCAGACTGGCACAATGTCATAGCCCAGTGTTTCCGAGTGTCTCAGCTGTGCCTTTCCAGCTACACGATGGTACCTTCACCAATTTCAACTGTAAGCAAAACCAACCTAGTTTTAAGTAAGGAAATATTATATGGAATGTGCACAAAATCCAACTTTATGTGGACTCCCGAGTGAGAGATATGGAAGCAAATGAAGACAGTCATTTTTGACTGTCATTTGAGTGGTAGAAAAAGCCTGCAACATCACGCTTCTATTCTGGGCCAAAACAGATATGGGAAGAAGCTTGGAAGTGATTAATTTAAAATGACACAATCCATTCCAAGCCCGAGTCAAGAGCACTGATGCAGCGGCTGGAGGACATCATGCTCTCCATGAGTGGAGGCTGTTGGCAGCTTTGGGCCTCCACAGATTTCTCTGCGCTCCTTCTTCGTGCTGTTCTTCACCCTGCAGCCTAGAATTCCCTTAGGAGAAATGAAACGGAATCTTAGCATGATGTAAGCACTGTCTCCTGATTTGCTGACCTCTGCTTAGATCTATCTAAAACACGTGTGAGGTGTGCGCGCCTGTAATTGGAAGGACTTTAAGAAAGATAAGGCCTGAAAAAACTAGACTCTCATCAGCTCATAGGATCAGTCTTCCCTATTACTCCGCCGCTTTGCTTCCTGTGTCTTAAAGATGCAATTCCTGAACAGACAATTCTGCTGCTCTCATTGATAAGCTAGCAGCTGAGAAATAAGGGAAAGTTATTATTGCTATAACCTTTTTCATAATTTATTTTTAAAAATCATGCTCATTACAGTATAAACACTGAAACATAAAAAAAAATAGAGAATGCTTTCAACCTCTTAGAAAAAAATAGGATAATATATTTATGACCTCAGGATAGGAAAGAATTTCAATGAGGCACGAAAAGCCTAACTGAGAAAAGCCTAATAAATTGGATCACATCAAAATTTAAAACTTCAGCATGATAAAAGACACTATAAACAAAGTTAAAGGCAAGTGACAGACTGGAGATGATATTTGTGATACATAAAGCAAAGGTTTAGTATCCAGGATATATAAAGACAGCCTACAGTTCAATAAGAAAAAGAAAAAGAACCCAATAGAAAATGCACAAAAACTATTAACAGGTGATTCGCAGATGAAATTCAAATGACCGATAAACACAAGGGAAAGAAGAAACCAGCTTAGATCTACTAGCATTGAGGAAAAGGTGATAAAATCCATAAGTATGATTTCTCATCTATCAAATTAGAAAAAATGAAAACATCTGAATAGATCACACATGGTTTTGTAATTGCAAACTATAGAAACCAGCAGTTAGTTTAAGCAGAAAAAGAATGTATTTTTTTTAAAGATTCTATTTATTTATTAGAGAGAGAGAGAGACTGAGAATGAGAGGGAAGAAGGTCAGAGGGAGAAGCAGACTTCCCACAGAGCTGGGAGTCCAATATGGGACTCGATCCCGGGACTCCAGGATCATGACCTGAGCTGAAGGCAGTCGCTCAACCAACTGAGCCACCCAGGCGCCCCAAGAATGTATTTTTTTAAAACTTTTTTTTTCTTAAAGATTTTATTTTTTATTTGACAGAGAGAGATCACAAGCAGGCAGAGAGGCAGGCAGAGATGAGGGAAGCAGGCTCCCTGCTGAGCAGAGATTGAGGGGGGGTGGGCTTGATCCCAGGACCCTGAGATCATGACCTGAGCCGGAGGCAGGGAGCCAGAGGCTTTAACCCACTGAGCCACCCAGGGCCCCAAAAAGAATGTATTAAAGTAGCTAACAGTTCCTGGTTGCTCACTACATGCAAGCACAATTCTAAATGACTTATATGTATTTACTCATTAAATCCTCACAACAACTCTTTAAGATAGGTACAATTATTTCTCACCTGTTACGGAACAGGAAGCAGGGACTCTGAGAGGTTCATTTATCTCAGGTTCCACAGATCATCAAAAAAGAGTGGCTTTTACATAGGCAGTCTGTTTCCAAGGCCTACCCTGTTTGGAGATGCATTCAATTACCTTTTTAAAAACTCAAGGCCTAAGGGAGGACCAGGAGCTGTGTCCCAGATTACATTGCTCTGGGCCACTGAAACTCCACAACTATTTAGAAATCCTAAATACTGACCACTGTTTGTGTCACCAATGCCAGTACAGAATGTTGCTTCTAGAACCTCTGTTTCTGAGGCCTCTGACAAACGGATGTAGCTGCTTCCAACAAAAGTGACGTTAAAAAGAAACAGGTCCAAAATGGAGTCACTTACGCTAAGACCCAACAAGACTAATAACTAATCTGATTGCAGTTTCTACTTTACCCAGAAGTGGGACTTCAAACCAATCAGTCTGGAATTTCCTGATCAGCACTGTGAGGTAATCTATGTGATAAGGCCTCTGGCCATTCCTTCTAAGGGAAAGTGATCTTGCCTGAAACAATTTTTTTCTTTTTGTTTGCTAATAACTTCCTTACCCCACCTCCCACCATTTCTGCCTGTAAAAAATTCCCATTTTGCACAAGTCCTCAGAACACCCTTCTATTTGTTGGATACTGCCTAATTCATGAATCATGAGTAAAGTCAGTATCTTTAAATTTACTTGGCAAATTTATTTACTTTGTTCTTTAACAGTGATTCCAAGGAGCACCTATTTCCTGTTAAGTCCCTGGCTTTCCATTCCATCCTGATCTAGTGTGGATGAGTCTGAATGGCAAAGTCTAGGAAGGATGGAAAAGAGAGTAGTGAAGTTTATCGTGGGAGGTAGAGATTCACGATTGGAGATTCTCCAAATATAGAAGCATGTTTGCGGTGCTGGGTAGCCAAAAATTATGACACATGTTCACTACATTGACAATACCATATGCTGGAGAGTATGCAGAGAAACAAGAATTCTGGGTTGAAGCTGTAATTGGTACAATTGGTATGGAGAGCATTTTGGTAATTGCACCCACCTAACAGTATATTTTTTGAGAGACTCCAGCATATGTGCACGAGAAGGCATATAAAAGATGTCACACGCGGGGCGCCTGGGTGGCTCAGTTGGTTGAGCAACTGCCTTCGGCTCAGGCCATGATCCCGGAGTTCTGGGATCGAGTCCCATATCGGACTCCCGGCTCTGCGGGAAGTCTGCTTCTCCCTCTGACCTTCTCCCCTCTCATTCTCAGTCTCTCTCTCTCTCTCTCTAATAAATAAATAAAAAATCTTTAAAAAAAAAAAAAGATGTCACACGCAACAGTGCTTAAAATAGCAACATATTAGGAATGTCCTAAGTTCCCATTAGTGAATAAGTGACTTGTGTAAGGAAATGAATGTTGCACAGCATTTAAAGTGAATGACCTAGACCAATACTAGTCAACATGGATCGTTCTCAGGAACAGGATGCCAAAAAAAAAAAAAAAAAGTTTAAAAAATGATAGCTACTGTAGAAGAGCATTTGTGTCAATTAAAAACAAATAAAAAGAGTACATAAATGTAGTGAGTATAAAAATGTGTACTAAAGGATACACATCTCATTCTTGGTCAGTGAGGTAGACATTGCCTCTGGGAAAGAAAAGCAGAGATTGGAACTTGGGGAGGGGAAGGAAGAGACAAAGGGAATTTAAACTTCATTTGAAATACTTTATTTCCTTTATCAAATTAAAAAATCTGAAGCAAAGATGTTAAAATGTTAAATGTTAGCATCTATTAATTTTTCAGTAATGAATACATAGAGGTTGGGTTTTTTTTCCCTGTTTTTTCAAAGATTTCACTCATTCTGGAGAGCTAGAGCAAGCAGGTGGGCTGGGGGAGCCAGAAGGAGAGGGGCAAACAGACCCCACTCTGAGCACAGAGCCAAACGTGGGGCTCTATCCAAGGACCCTGAGATCATGACCAAGAGTTGAATGCTTAACCAACGGAGCCACCCACATAACCCATGTTTTTCCTATATTTTAATAACTTCCAAAAAAAAAAGGAAAATCATGGTTATTCAACCATATTATTTGAGTTTTGAGGTCGTACAAATTTAATCCATTCTTCCAGAAATTTTTTATTCTCTTTCATAGGCTTCTCTTTTGGACAAATAAAGGGCACAACTTTATTAGTAATGCTGAAGCTATATAATTCATTTGATTAGCATTTCACTTTGATGACTACAGAGATTTGTACATTTTCCAGGTTATTTAATATTAAAGGTTCAGATATAATCTTTCTCAAGGGTAGAAACTATATTTAACTCGTTTCTTTTTGTGTAATCTGCCAAAAGTGATTTGTCTGCTGTCTTCTAGCTAATGAAGATAGAATCCATTTGGTAACAGAAACTAAAGCCATTTTTCTTTAATATGGAAAAAAAAACTTTTTGGAATTAGTTTTATTTCAATTGCAACAGCATCTAAATCAAACATTATATCATTGAAGAGTCTATTTTAAACAGCAGAAAGTAAAAAAATATTTTCTTCTAAAATATATATTCAGAATATCCTTGAAGCTACAGTGTTAAAGACAGATCTTAAGCTGTTAATCACCCCCCTAGCTATTCTATTTTATTGACCAACTCCTTTGAAGAATGTGAGATTTCAGTATAATCAACAGTCCCTAAAAATAGAGAGATTTAGTCCATTGCTACTAGCTTTGGAACAGACAATATGTTATACATGCAATCACTTGAGTTCTTTCAGGAAACCTACTGATATCTGCTAGATCCAACTTGAAGATTAACCTATTGATGACTTACAGGACCACAGAGATATAGGAGAAAATCTAATCTTCCCAAGAGAGTTTCAGACTACCAAACTAATATCACCTTAATAAAGGGAAGTGATTATAGTTTTCATGGCTCAAACTTTCTTTCATTTTTTTTAAAGATTTTATTTACTTATTTATTTATTTGACAGAGAGAGAGAGATCACAAGTAGGCAGAGAGGCAGGCAGAGAGAGAGAGAGAGAGGATGAAGCAGGCTCCCCGCTGAGCAGAGAGCCCGATGCGAGGCTCGATCCCAGGACCCTGAGATCGTGACCTGAGCTGAAGGCAGAGGCTCTAATTCACTGAGCCACCCAGGCGCCCCCATGGCTCAAACTTTAAGAAAACACAAAGCTGCCTTATTTAGTGCCTACCCAGATTCGTTAACAGATATTTGCACAGAGGATTTAAAGCATGTCTTCAAATGATATGAAAAGATTACATCAGAAGATGGAGAACAAGCGTTCTCCATTTCTGCTGTTGTCAGTTCCAGGTTTAATTATTTTAACTGACAATAGTAAGAATTTAAGTTGAACATTAAAAAGAATCATTGGGAGGAATGATAATGAAAAGCTAGGAGCACAGATAAAGAGCTATTGCTTATACGAACTCTCTTCTGGAAGGTTTATAAAAACAAGATTGATAGTTATTAGTTTGAGATGTCATGAGCCACAGAAAGGATAATTTAAAATGATTTTTGGCATAAAAATGCATTGGATTGGTAAACAGCGATTATCATTTTGTTTATGATAATGGTGATATCCTCCAGTGATTACCTCTGAAGGATAAGAGGAGGTTGAAGGGAAGATCATATAGGATGCTTCTTCTATTCAATAATATTCTGTTTAAAACTTGATGATACTACATAGGTGCTATTTATTCTTTATGCATTTTGTCTCAAATATTTCACAATCACATTTAAAAGAAAGATGGGTTTCAAGGTCCTGGAGAATCATGTGCTATTCTGGATTCCATATTCAAAGAGAGATTTAGACAAACAAGAGGGTAGTTAGAAGGTAATGACCCAAATAGTAATGAGACCAGAGACCCGATATAAGGAAAAGTTGAATGGACTGGGGAGGTTTAGCCAGATTGGGAAGACTTCGAGGTGGGAAGAGTAGGACTTGGCACAACAAAGAACCTGACAGATGATAAAAATATTGGAGTAACAGTACTAGGAAAAAGGAGTAGATTTGGTTCTGTACAACTACAAGGAGTTAAAAATAACAGCAGCAGCAGCAATAACAACAATATCACAGGACAGATTTAGTGGAATCCCAGTATATGTTAGAGTTGTCTACAAATGGAGTGGCCCACATCTCCACATTGGTCATGTAAAACATGTCTTGGAGGACAACGTAAGATGATTGTCACCATGTTAAATGCAAGCAAAGTTGAATGACTCCAGAGTTTTCCAGTGTAATTAGCTTTTTTGAAATGGTGAGTTATGTAAGTTTCTCATCTGATCAGCACCTTCCCTGGTGGGGAAATTGTTCAGAGTTGCCCAGGCTCATTGGTCATTTCCCTAGTATTGAGGACCTAGAAATACGACTTACTCACTAGCAAGGTGCTAGGTGCCTGAGGACAAATGCCAAGATCTGAGAGAATATGCTGGTCTAGCCAAATTAGATTATTCAAAGGGATTGATATAGAATCAAACAGAAGCTGGGGAATAAAATTAGTTGCGTTGTTGATCCAAATAGATGACATAAGACTAAGTCTAAAAAGTTCCATCTGTATTAGTCAATGAGCTCTTCTTGCTCATCTAATACTTACACAGCTGACTCAAACTCGTTTAGAGGGCTCATGATAGGAAGGAGTAACTATTCTGCAGAGAGAAGCTGAACTAATTCACTAAATCACTAAAAAGTGGAATGACTTTTTAAAAGCAGCTGATGCAGTATTTTATGATATTTATGAGTCTTAACCTTAGTTTGAATCCAAAGTCCTCCAATTACCAGCTGTTTGACCTTGGGAACATTACTCATCTGAGCATTAACTGCCCTTTCTGTAAAGTAAAGATAGGAATTTTACATGCCTCATCTGTTATTTGAGAAAATGTATATAAGCCATCTGCCCAGTGCCTGGTACATAGTAAGCGCTCAATAAATGTTCAAAACTAAGGTAGGGCAAGAAGGCATAATCAGATTTATTTATTATTATATTCTCATTGTCGGATAAATACTAAGTGTTTAACCAATATTTGTAAAGTAAATTTTCACTGGGCACCTGGGTGGCTCAGTTGGCTAAGCACCTGACTTTGGTTCAGGTCATGATCCCAGAGTCCTTGGATTGAGCCCTGCATCAAGCTCCCTGCTCAGTGATGAGTCTACTTCTCCCTCTTTCTCTGCCCCCACCCCTCGTGTGCTCTCTCTCTCTCTCTTCTCAAAAGAATAAAATCTTAAAAAACAAAACACTGAGAAGACAGAGAACCACAGATGTGACCCAGATATCTGAGCACCGAGAGACAGAAAATAAACAAAATGGCAACGGTGTTCTGTTAAGCCAGGGGTATCAGATGGATGGAGAGTGGCTAGGGAAAAAGCCTAAAGTTGAAGATGAAGGGTAATGATGTTGCAGGAGTATTTATGTTTGTGAGCAAGTCCAGTGGTCACTTGACTCCTGGCAGATATGTCAGGGAGAGAAATGCTGGCGGGTTTCAAATCAAGTGAGAGCTCGCCAAACATACATGTGGACTGCATTATAAATCTTAAGTGGTTTTTATGTACTAGATATATTTGGTATGGATATAGAGGTTTACCAGTACTCTTTGGCCCAAGGACCATCCCAATGCAGAATTGGATTTCTGCCTCCTTAGTCACATTATCTTCACTGGTTGCCATGGTGTCAGAGGATTGACTAGGGTGGGGTCTTTCTTCTGTCCCCTGATATTCTGGCTTTCATAGTGAAGTCGTAGCATGTAATGCAGATATCAGCATAAAGTGGTCCATTTGAATTGGCATGAACTGAGTTTACAGGTGTGCCTCAGTTACTCATGTTTGTCTAGGAGCATCATTCAGGTCCCTTAGAAGAAGGTCTGCACATTTCAAAGGTGGCCATGACTCCTAATACCACTTGTTCCCACCCAGAGTAATTGGCTCAGGCTGGGGTCAACTTCTAGATGAATCATACAGCAGAGGCCACCAGAGCTTGGATCTGCTTCTGAAATAATATGCTTTCCTCCAAATAATGTTTGATGTATCATGAAGGCTAATGAAGAACAAGAGTAGGTAAGGTTTAAAGCTGAGATGAGTAAGATTTTAAATGACCCTGAGACCATGATTTCTTCTAGGTACCAAGAAAACCCTTTTCCTCATGTAAAGAATTCCCAAGTACAGTCGGGTTAGAGCAGTAGTTCTCAAATTTGAGCATCTACCTGGATTATCTGCAGGACTTGCTAAATACAGACTGGTAGGCCCTGCCCACCGGTTTTTTATTAAATAGGTCTGAGGTGGGGCCTGAGAGTGTGAATTTCTAACGGGTTCCTAAATGATGATGTTAGTGTATGAATACACTTTGACAACCATTGGATTAAAGAAATGAGAGCTAAATGACCAGGAAACCCTAGAAATCACATATAGCCAGAAAAAAACTTGACATAACCTGGAGTTCTTGATTTTGTAGAGTACCCACATATTAAATTGGTATTTGCTTGCTCTGGCATCATTGGGTGCCAAATATGACCTAGTCACAACCCTAACCCAAGACTCCTTTGAAAGTCATATTCATAAAGAAACCTCCTCATCCAGAAACTCATGGAGTATCCTCTTTATGACTCATTGGAACGCAGGGCTGTCATAACAACTCAACAGTATCAACAAATACATGAACTGGTTGAGACGTTCTTGCAAAACTCTCGTCACTTATTCTTCCCGTTTTGCCCAAACCTATAGGTTCCATAAAAGTCTTAACTTTGTCGAGCCCAAGATTTCACGGAGCTGGACTATAATAGGGATTAGTAAGAATAATTAACTACCTCAAGTGGTATTGTTAGACATTCATAATCCTAACAAGAGCCCAGTGTGCTTATAGAAGTTGAACTGAGGGGCCACTATAAGTGTCAGTGCCTTGGAACTTGCAGAAGACCTTCATTGTGAGCAATGATGGTAAATATGTCTGCTTTGCTGGAACCTAGGCACTAGATCTAAAGTTCTTACTGCACATTAGAACTCACTACACAAGAGCAGGTGCCCTGCATCTTAGTTTGTTGCACACTTAGATAACTTCAATGAATAGGGGGGAGGTGAAGTTGAGACTTAATAAAGGTATTACTAGTCCTGGTGGCAGATTTCAAGGTAAAGAAAAGGATGTACGGGGCCACAAGGCATGGGTGTTTAGTTACTTATTTAACAAATATTTACATGCTAAGCTCTTTTCTAGGAATTTAGAATACAGGAGCAAACAAGGCAAAGTCCCTGTCCTAAAGTGGCTAACAGCTTTAAGCAGGAGAGGTTAGAGATAAAGGAGAATTTTGGTAATGGATAAAGGTCCCCATTAGTTTCCTGATATCTTGACAGGCTTTCCAGTATGCTGCTTATGTGTGGGGGATGGCATTTAGTAATGCATAGTAATAGCATTTTGTCAAGTGTGCTTCTTAGCTTCCTGGATAAGGACATGATTCATGAAGCTACACAATATCCCTGAATCTATCAATCTTCAACTAAATGAAAGTGGAAGCCACTTTTAAATCCATGGATCACAAAAATCTCCTTTTCTAGAAGGGTTCACTGTGGATATGGAGAGTGGGACTAGAGGGTTGAACACAGCCAGAAATGCAAGTGAATGGTGCCAGAGGGCAAATATCATCGCTGTGTCCAACAGACTGAATGTATATCCAGCAAGAAAAATCAGAATTTGAAGTAAAAATCAGCAATGGGCAGCAAAGTATCCAGTGGGGGTTGTATGGTGAGGTAATGTGACAATAAATATTTATGCATAAGAATGAATATGCTGGGGTGCCTGGGTGGCTCAGTCATCAAGCATCTGACTTCAGCTCAGGTCATGATCCCAGGGTCCGGGGATCGAGCCCCGTGTAGGGCTCCCTGCTGGGCGGGAAGTCTGCTTCTCTCTTTCCCACTCCCCCTACTTGTATTCCCTCTCTTGCTGTCTCTTTCTCTGTCAAATAAATAAATAAATAAAATCTTAAAAAAAAAAAAGAATGCCTATGCTAGGATATGTCCTGGATGAATTCCAGAGACCAAAGATAATACCCAAGATTAGTTTTTATAAGCTTTTAGTGCATTCTTACATGGGCAGAGAAGATTCCTTTGAATAGGCTGGAATGGAGCAAGTATTCTCTGCCATGTACACTAGGAATAAAAGCAAACAGAACCAAGGTAGCAGAAAAGAAAATAGGGTTTAATTGCTGCACTTAGAAATAGAGTGAATGTATATTTATTGAACAATTAATATGTGTAATGGGATTCTCCAGAGAAACAGAAACCAACACATAAAGAAATTTATTGGCTCACAAAGTTATGGAGATGGGGACATCAAGATCTGCAGTCAGCAAGCTGGAGATCCAGGGGAGCCAATGGTACAAGCCCAAAGGCTTGAGACCAGGAGAGCTGATGGTGTAAACTCCAGTCCAAAAGCCAGCAGCCTGAGATCCGAGAAAAGCCAATGTTTCGGTTCAAGTCCAAAGGTAGGAAAAGACCAATTTCCCAGTTAAGTATTTAGGCAGGCTGAGTTCCCTCTTACTGTTGGGAGGGTCAGTCCTTTTCTATTCAGATCTTCACCTGATTGGATGAGGCCTACACACATTTAGGGAGAATAATCTGCTTTATTTGGTCTACCCATTCAAATGTTAATCTCCCTTACAATCAGACCCAGAATAACATATCTCACAAGTATCTAGGCACCCTGTGGCCCAGTCAAGTTGACATATAAGGTTAACCATCATAATATACCAGGACTGCTTTATCTCATTTAATCCTCCCAATATATAGACTCTTAGAATTACTACAATTTCTGTAATAGAGTAACACCAGGCATCACAAGAAATAGACTTAAAAATTTAAAAGAGCTTAAATACTACAGAAGTTAGTTTCTCATCCGTGTATCAATACAAGGCAGAGTTCCTGATCAGTAGGCAGTTTTCCCTATCTTATGGTTCTGTCATCCTCTAAATCCTCATTGTTTTTATCTGCATCTAGACAACAGAAGGGGAGAAGAAGGTACATCCACTTCTTAGAAGTCCTGGCCCAGAATGATCCATATCGTCTTTACAATTATTTCTTTGGGGAGAACTAGTCATCTACCCACACTTTTGATGTAATAAGAGGGACAAAGTAATACTGTCCCTTTCTAGGGATAACTCCATGCTCCAAAAAGGGGAAGTTCAAACTTGTGTGCACCTAGCTTTTGGCACAGTCTGCCCCTCTAGCACTAAATATGCTCACCTTTCTTTGCACCCAGAGGACATGCTTACTCCTCCCCAAGGAAATTATGCATCAGTACCATGCACTTTCTGCAATAAGCTCAAACTTCCTGATCTCTTGGTGATACATAGTCCTCTTCCCTAGGTCTGATAATGGTCTTCTTTTGGTCTGGCAATCTATAAATTGGAAAAGAAAATATGCAATGGTAGAGCAGGGGTGGGATACATGCAACTGTAGTTCTCATTTGGATAAAGAAAGAATGGGAAATACAAAGCAGTGATAGACCCATAGCAGAGACAGAATCCTACTGGGGAGGCACTGTGAAGAACTCCTACCATGGGAATGGGGAAAGTTCCTTAGTTGAATCTTAGTTCTGCTCTCAAGGAACAGAGGCTTTCACCTTTGGCTCTTTTTCTTCTGGAGGTTCTTCCCTGTCTGTTATCCTCTATGCACACAACTTAAATAAATGTTGGGGAATATGCCATTCTTGGGAGTTGGGGAGTTGTCCAGATTTCACCGTCTTCTTCCTATCCATCAATTTTGGAAACCGGTATTCGTTTTTAAAGCTCAAATGGTCTTAGATTTGGGGCTAAGTTTCTCTCTCTCTCTCTCTCTCTTTCTTTCTTTCTTGCTTTCTTCTTTTTTTAGATTTTATTTGAGAGAGAAAGAGAGCACAAGCAAGAGGAGGGGAAGGAGAGGGAGAGGGAAAAGCAGACTCCCCACTGACCAGGGAGCCCGACATGGGGCTCGATCCCAGCACCCTGAGACCATGGTCTGAGCCAAAGTCGGATGCTTAACCAACTGAGCCCTAGGGTTACCATTTCTTTACGTGAAAGTCAGCTATTGCTAAATTTTGTTGTGGTAATAAGCAAAACTCAGTAACTGTCAACAATAAAAATTTATTTTTTGCTGATATTAAATGTCAACTCTAGTTTGGCAGAATTTTGTTCTGTTACTTCATTCTAGGATCCAGGTTAGGGGATCAGCTCTGGAATTAGCAGAATCATGTAATGGTTCCTAAGGCATATGATAGAACATGCTGACATTCATTATTTCTTTTTACATTCCAATGGCCAAAGTCTGCTATTGATGAGATAGGGAAATATAATTTTCCCTCAGGGAGGCACTGCCAGTCTTAAGGCAGTGGGAAGAGCCATAAAATCTTATTAGAAGGTGGGGACAATAGTACAATCTAGCAGGTCTTCCAGAAACTTAGTAGGCTTCAATCTATTTGCTTCCAGCTAGTTCCAAGTGTAACCACACCCAAGTTCTTTCCCGCATATAGCTCTCAACTCTCTTCTGTTTCTTAGCTCCCTTTTCCCAAAGCCTTTCTCACTCAATTTGATGAGCATTATCTTTGAGGTCTCTGAAGCCATAGGCTTAAGTAAGGGTCAGTACCCTCAATGGTATCTTTGCTGTAGAGTTGAGTCACTATTTGACTGGGGATTCTTATTGGACCTTTGTCATTCAAGATCTGTTCCCAGCTTGCCTCCTTTTAAGGTCGAGAAACATTCTTTAACACTGGAAAGCCTCATATTTTATCTTTTACTTCTTGCTTTCTGATCAGACATTCTTTGCTGGAACTCATAACCTTCTTGCAATATCTTACCAAAGGTAGCAGTCAAGCAACTAATGCAACTGTCAATACACACTAAAATTCTGGCTTTTTCCAATCCTCTCCTTTCCCTGCCAGCCACCCACCCACTGAGAGCTGCAGACTCAGCACTCAGTAGGCACTTCATCTTCTTTCCAAGCTATTGCATATGACAGTTTTACCAAATGTTTCACCACTTCGTATCTCCATTATGCATCCTAGTATTAGACATCTGTTTCCTCGGCGCCCACCACCTGCCCTTTAAGCGGGTACCATACATTTCTAGGGTTTTATTTTTTGGCTTGGGTTTGGTTATGGTAGACTTGCACTTCAATTTATCAGTTTTTGTTTGATAGGATGATAGGTGCTGCTACAAATACATCTCCCTAAAAAAATATATCCACTCAAATGAAATAGAAATTTATTTTTCACTCAAGTATTTCTCTCTCAAATCCAAAGTGGGTTTCCTAGTAGGAGACTCTTCTGAGCAGGGATACAGGGATTTAAATTCCTTCAATATTGTGGCTCCATAATCCTCCAGGACAGGAGTTAGCCAACTATAGCCAGTGGACCAAGTGTGAACTGCTGCCTGTGTTTGTAAATAAAATGTTCCTTGGGGGGCGCCTAGGTGGCTGGGTGGGTTAAAGCCTCTGCCTTCGGCTCAGGTCATGATCTCAGGGTCCTGGGATCGAGCCCTGCATCCGGCTCTCTGCTCAGCGGGGAGCCTGCTTCCCCCCCATCCCCCCCCACCCGTCTGCCTCTCTGCCTACTTGTGATCTCTCTCCCTCTGTCAAATAAATAAATAAAATCTTTAAAAAAGTTGTTATTGGAGGGGCGCCTGGGTGGCTCAGTGGGTTAAACCTCTGCCTTCCAGCTCAGGTCATGGTCCCAGGGTTCTGGGATTGAGCCCCGCATTGGGCTCTCTGCTCCACGGACAGCCTGGTTCCCCCTGCCTCTCTGCCTACTTGTGATCTCTCTTTGTCAAAAAAATAAATAAATCTTAAAAAAAAATCTTTAAAAAAAAATGTTATTGGAACACAGCCATGCCCATTCATTTACATAGAGTCTATGGTTGCTTTCATATTGTAATGTTTTTTTTTTAAAAGATTTTATTTATTTATTTATTTAACAGAGAGAGATCACAAGTAGGCAGAGAGGCAGGCAGAGGCAGAGAGAGGAGCAGGCTCCCCGTGGAGCAAGGAGCCGGATGCGGGACTCGATCCCAAGATGCCGGGACCATGACCCGAGCCAAAGACAGCTGCTCAACCAACTGAGCCACCCAGGCGTTCCTCGTATTATAATGTTAAGAGTTGAATAGTTGTCACAGAAATATTATGGCCTGCAAAACCCTGACGATTTACTATCTGGACTTTAAGAGAAAACGTTTGCTGATGCCTGCCTTAGGATTTAATCACCATCACCTGGATCTAGCTGGGAGAAGATACAATGCTCCTTAAAGCCCTGGCCCGAAGTGCCACACAAATCTTTCACTTATAGACCACTCCTACATAGCCTCGTGGAGATGTAAATGTGACTGAGAAATGTCCTCTTTCTCTGGGCAGTCCCTTTGCCACTTTCCAGCAACTCTCTATGATGCGAAGGGGCATCAGAATTTTGGTAGAGAGCTGGTCAACTCCACCATAATGCCCACCTTGTGGATTTTTAAAAATTAGGTATTTATACGTTAGTAACTTGACTAATGTCTTTTAAAGCCTGTTTGGAGGTACAATATCAAAATGGTTAACAATTCTGTCTGTAAAATCAGAAAGACTTGGGTTTGAAGAGTAAATACTCAACGAATGTTGTCAAATATTCTTGCCTCTTGCTTCCATAATACAGCAGAAGTTTTGCTAGACAGGTAAAAATTTACCTCCTGATCTGTAGCTTGAAAGTTGTGAAACATTGACCTAGGAGTCATTAAGGTTTCTTCTAATGCAGAAATTCTTTCATCCCATATGTTTTACTTGAGCTCTACTGCGTATCTGGAATTGCGGTAGTGAAGGGACAGAGATGAATAAGGCTGTGTTTCAGCTTTTGAGGAGCTAACAGTCTAAACAGGAAAACAGACATAGTATCAGTGCCTATCTTTAGGAGGTGGAAATACTGAACTAGCAATGTCCACAGAGATTTTACAGCTCTGCTGACTCCTTGTTTGACAGCATTCCAGCTAAACTCCTAAGTACCTAGACCCTGCTGGTTTGTCTATTAATTCCTCCATCAGTTGGGTCTTTCCTTTGGAACATATTATTGCTCTTTAGCTCTTGACTTCCTCTTTGTTTATAGTCTTTGCCCTAGGAACCTGTCTTTTCCCATATTTTTATTTTCCATGCTTATTTTACCCCAATTTTGTTCTCCCCCACCAATTTAAAGTGATTAACAACAGAAACTTTATTCTAGAAAGTTTGTGAATACTTGAAATCCTTTTAATTTCATTGTCTTCTTCCTTTCACTATGCCCTGGACCAGAGTTTTGAAAACGACTCTTTGGAACTCTGGGAAATCATGAATATGTTCTGTGGAATCTCAGTTTTTGGCAAAAGATTTTTAATTTTTTTTGTTTCATTGATAAATTTAAAAATTAAACATATTTTGGCTTATCAATCTGATAGCATCCTAACTAATTAATGCCCTGTAATTCTAGTGCCTGGGTTTGTGTTTGTATTTATGATTGCATCAAATGGCATCAGAGTGCTGACTTTCTGAAGGTTTCAGAGTCATAAAAATAGGGAGAAGTGGTGGAATTTGGTCACTGCATGGAATATGATGTGTAGCCATGCAGAATTAAAAAAAGAAAACCTAGATTGTAGCATCTGGTGGCATGCTTATTTTACAAGTGGGTATATTGTTGGGATACTAACCAGGAAAATTTCATTAACAATAAATATCCTATGAAGTATTCATTATTTCCAGAGGTGGATTAAATACCCATACACAGATTTTTAAATGTCACAATGCTAAAATTATCTTAAACAATTTACAGAGTTGACACAGTATGAAAATTATTCTAGGACCATTATTCCCTGGAAGAGTTTTGGTCCAAAAGGAAGACTGTTTATCCTAAACTAAGAAACAAAATCACACTAAGGAAAACACACATTTTTTTCTTGCACTAGTATTATTGAAACCAAAATATAAAAATTGACTATATATAAACTCTGACCTGAGGCTACATCCTTATATATTAAAGCTTGCATCAGCAATGCATTTCCAGCAAGACAACATCATGTATTATATTAAATTAGTACTGTTAAGTTTAATTTTTTTAGTGATTTTGTTAGTATTTAAATACTAAACTTGTTTTTGATTTTTAGGTGGATAGGAGTAAGCACATATTTCTTTTACATTCTCATTAAATACGTGCATATTTGTTTTACATCATAATAAATAATGGAAGGCAACATGGGGAGGGGAGTATCTTGAGCTTGCCTTCCCTTTTAAAAGAGAAAACACTACATTAAACACAATCTTAGGAGCTACACTTCTGGTCTTTGAATCTGGTCTTTGAATCTACACTTCTGAATCTTTGAATGTGGATTGCAAATGAAGGTTTGATATAGTTGAGGCAAAATAGGCAAAATACGGACAATGTAGTAAGTTTTGAATGATACTAAATAACACTTTACGTTTAAATGAGCCTTCGTTAGCTGATGTTTCAACTTTTTTGGATGATTAAAATTGTCCTGTAAGATAATGGCGATGCTGTGGTAGGCCTCTTTAACACTTTTACTTGACAAAATGCTACCAAAATTTTACCAGCTCATGATGTTCCAGGGCTACGAACCCTTGCTTTTCTTGGTCTACTGCAGCCTACTGGAATCTGTGATCTTCTGTCTCCAGTGTTTTGGAAGTAGGATCACTCATTCAAGTCAGAACTTTTGACCTCTTGTGGCTGCCTCAACCACACCGGAGCTTTAAAAACCAAACATCACAAGACAGTAGATTCCTTATTTATAATTGGGACTAGTGGTTGGTCAGTTAATAGAAAAAAGTAGATTGAAACTGGGATACTTAAAGTATGATACACACATAGTACAATTATTTTTTTCTCAATACAAATGAATGTATCTTAATTCACCAATATTTTGATGTGAAGTCACAAAAGTATGGGCCCATCCCTTGGTGTATAGTTTATCTTTAATTTCAAATTCTTTCAAGTGGAGCCGAAATTTAAAGGCATATGCCATCAATCTGAGTGCAGAATCATATCTGATCCCTTCACCCAGGTTTTCATAGTTGTTATCACCTACATCTAAGCTAACAGGATTTTTTAGTGGCTCGCCTTTATTAGTAGTTTTTAAATCATTTTTTCATAGAAATGGCTCCTTTTATAGCTATATTTTATTAGTGCCTACAATATTTAAAATACATAATTGCAACAATAAGTACAGTTGGATTAAAGAGCTTTGGGGTCTGGTCCAACTGACTGTTGATAAGCAAACAGCTCAACCGCTGTGAGTAGGTGAAGGCATTTTGAAGAGTAGACTCTTCATGCACTAAATGTTGTAAGCATCAGTCAGCATGTTTTATAGATAGAATGGAGAGCATCTTCTACTTTGGCAACCTGACTGAAGTCAGTTAAAAAAAAAAACAAGTTCTGCACAATGTAATTAATGTGAAAAAGGATTTAAGTACAAAATGCTATGGAAGCCCAAAGGAGGGAGCGACTAAGTATCTATGATTCTAGATCTTTTCAACCTTTTTTTTTAAATTTTGGTGTTTTTCTTAGAAATTAACTTTTTTTTCTTTAGAGATTTATTTATTTATCAGAGAGAGAGAGAGAGAGAACAAACAAGGGGAGCAGCAGGCAGAGGGAGAAGCAGGCTCCCCACTGACCAGGGAGTCCTATACGGGCAGATACTTAACTAACTGAGTCCCCCAGGCATCCCTTTTCAACCTTTAATCAAACAACAGCAGAAGCTAAAAATAACTTTTAAAAATTTATTTCAACATCTTCACTAATTAAAAAATTAATGTTATTAAACACACAAAAGTTTAATCTGAACTTATATTTTCCCTTAAATTTGGAGGACAATACATACATGCTATAGTTTCTCTTATTGTTCTGAATTATCAATAAATAAATGCCAATTGTTGTTTTTAATGATCTGACATCCTGTGTTGTAAAAAACCAGAATTCTCAGCAAAAGTATTTTATCCTTGTAGAAAGGGCAAATTCTGGGCTCCAAGCACAGAGGTCTCGTTGTGATTGGTTTTCTCTGGCTGGAGTATCCAGCTACCATTCTTCTTTTTAGCCATCTTAGTCATTGATCAACTCTCCTCACTTGGTTCTCCCCTCCTGGCTCCAGTCATTGCTGGTTTCCTTCCTTATCAGAACTCCTACAACACTGTGATATTTAATGATACCCTGTCTTGGATCATTCTCTGCTCATTGCATTTGTTTGCCTTTTTTTTTTTTTAGAGCTGACTACAAGTGTCTTGGCAGAGGACCTAAACTCCCCTGTCTTTTCTCTGTTCACAGCATCCTTACATCACAGGTACAAAAAGTTGCTTGTTGAGTTGAATTGAAACAGCAAACAGGCTGCCAAAAGAAGTGTAGGTATAGTTAATAACGTGACTAGAATTTTCTGAGCAGTTATTAAGTATTTATTCTTTAGTAAATGCTGTGAAAGGTTAAGTGTAAACCATCAACCCCTACCACGACCAAATAAACCAATTCTCAATAGGACCACAGAGGAGTAGGTGAAATTCACAATGGACTTACTGAAAGAGAAAATCGGATGGTTTATTTGTCTACATACTGGGTTAAGTATCAAGAACAATTTGTATACTACTTCTACTGCATAAACAAATGTGTGGAAAGCCATTGCATGCTTGCTTATTTGGTTAGAATAATACCTAGTACATTAAAAAATGTTTGTTATCAGAAAAATGTTTGTTATCATTATTATCATCACCACCACAACCATAATCAGAACCTTAGAACATGAGATGATTATTTGCTTTCAATCCACAGCAAGAATACTTGAACTTGGATTTGGGATTCGCAACAACCAAAACTCTAACCAAAACTCTAACCAAAACTCTAACCAAAACTCTAACCAAAACTCTAACCAAAACTCTAACTAAAACTCTAACTAAAACTCTAACTAAAACTCTAACTAAACTCTAACTAAACTTTAGTTTAGTTAGACTCTAACTAAACTCTAACTAACTGTTTGCAATGAAAAATTCTCTATACAAATTCCTCCTCCATCTGTTTCACTCGATTGCTGAAATGAAAAGGATTTTCCTCTAAAATTTTCTTTTGCTTCCTCCTCTTTCTTTCAGAAGCAATTTTCTCCTAGTGGGAACACTGTGTAATATAGCCTAACATATCTTCAATGCAAACTCCAGAGTTTAATTAGACTTTCTGATAGAAAAGTTAATTTCTTCCCTTCTCTCTGTCACTCTGCAAAGCCTTCCTGTTTCTTACGCCACTTCTAAGATGGCTGTCTTTTTAATATTTGAGTGTTCTAGTTCAAGGTCACTGGGCATGCTAATACACAAGGAGGACAAACGTGCGTCTTTCTTTCAGTTTTCCTTGTTTCATGTGGCAGGAATCAGAAACCAGCATGAGAATTTTATTTCCTATTTCAGACCAAAGCTATGTGTTTTTCTTTTTCCTCTGGATATAAGCATCTCTGGGGAAAACATTAGTATTAGTCTTTGGAGCAAGTGCACCACTGACTCCGTGATAGCGATGTCTTAAGGAAGAGACACGTATTAGCATCCAGGAGGTGAATTTCCTCACTGTGAGTCCCCCTCATGAGTCCCCCTCATTCCCCATCAGAGAAGGGGAGAGCTTACTGAAGATTTGGGCAATTGGGAAGGGAGTACCTACAGGCAAGTACACAAGATGTTCCCAACTGCAACCAGAAATAGAGCTAACAAGACTCCTATACAGAGGAGAGAAAGAATTACTCAAAGACAACATGAGTGGTTTGCAGGCTTGATTCTTCTTCACCTGACTTCCTGGTGCTGACCCAGAGGTGCTTGGGAATCTATGGATGTTGACTTCTGAGATACTGTAACTTAAAAGAAAAATATTCATTTGCTCATTCAGATAACTGTAATCTATTTCTCATATATAGTTGGTCTTTGTCTAGGATTCCTGGCTCACAGCTCCTAAAACACTCAAAATTTCCTGGGAAAAGAGTGATAATGATGTCTTTTGTTATGGTCATAAGACTTTCAGAAAGCCCTTTGGTAACTTAGGGATGGGGGGCTGGTTGCCAAGAGAGCCACCCAAGTGATTAGTCCCTCTCCCCTACCTCCAGGAGGGAAGAGGGGCTGGAGATTGAGTTCTATTGCCAACGGCCAATGATTTAGTCAAAGCCTCCATAAAATCACAGGATTTGGAGAGCTTCTGGGTTGGTAAACATGTGGCGATTTGGGGAGAGTGGTACACCTGGGCCTCCCCAGGTGGGAGGAAAGTGGAAACTCCTTGCCCTTTCCCTATACCTTGTGCTTTGCATCTCTTCTGTTCCTAAGTTACATCTTTTTTTATAATAAGGAAGTAATCTTTTTTTTAAAAGATTTTATTTATTTATTTGAGAGACAGAGAAAGTGAGAGAGAGCATGAGAGGAGAGAAGGTTAGAGGAAGAAGCAGACTCCCCGTGGAGCTGGGAGCCTGATGTGGGACTCGATCCTGCAACTCAAGTATCATGACCTGAGCCAAAGGCAGATGCTCAACCAACTTATCTAGTACCATGAGCCATTCTAGTAAATTAATGAAACCTAAAGAGGGAACCTCTGACTTATAGCCAGTTTGGTCTGAAGAACAGGTAACAATCTGGACTTTTGACTGGCATCTGAAGTGGGGCAGGGTGGGGGTAGTCTCAAACCTTAGCCTGTGGAATCTGGTACTATCTCCAAGTAGATAGTGTCATAATTGAATTGAATTCTTGGACATCCTGCTGGTATCCTAGAACTGCTTGGTGCTGTATGGGAAGGCCCTCCACACCCTCCCTGTCCCCATACACACTCACATGTGCACACACCATGCTTTCCTCTCTTTCCATGACCAAGAAAACTCTAATCAGAAAAGTTCAGAGACAATATCATCCACTCTTCACTTCTATTTTCTAATGGTTCTATCATTGTTGCAAGTTGGGTACTAAACCTGAGTCAGTGTGCAGAATATTTTTACATGGGTCCTCTTGGGATCCATGCTTGTGACAAAAAGGGAAGAAGGTGGGATTTGGGCAGAAAGAGGAGAAGAGCTGTGATGCAGCTTGATGATTGTCTAGGCTGACATGGGTCTAAAATGGCTGGAACTGGCGATCCTGCAATGGGACAAAAGGACCAGGTCTCTGTATTCCCATCTTTAGCAGCCTTTGGATGTGGACCATCTCAAAAAGTTGTGACCTTAGGTGAGGTCGCTCTCTGCAGCTGGGCAATTCCTGAAGGAGCTGACAGCTGAAGGTTCTCTGCCGATGATGCTTCTCGCTGCTAGGGCAAGTCCATCCATGGGGGCGGGGGGATCTGGGGCCCATCCCATGTCCACCACAATGATTATCATTTTCATGTCATGTCCTATTTTCCTTAGGAACTTCTCTTTTGAGTCTTAAAAGTCTTTTCTTTTGAAAGTAAAAGAAAAACTGAACATTTATAATTTCTTCTCTTTATAGCCATGCCATAACAACTTTTTTTCAAGGCAGTATTAACATCTGTTAATAACCAGAAGAACGGTCTATAAAAGAATATGCTTAACGAGGCAAAAGTTGACTGAAGATCGGTATTTCAAGATAGTAGAAAGAAACGTTCTTTTTTTACAGTCAAAATGATTTGACTTAATTTGAGTCTCAAATTTTTTATTTTGTTTACTGGCTGTTTTGCTATTCCCAAGGCCCCAATGTGGCTTAATTTTCATTCTAACTACAGTTTTTGTGAGCTTGCCCTCACAAAATCTATGACAGAGCTGAGAATCATGGTAAAATAATCTCCGTCCCAGAAAAAAAATCTAATCTCCCCGTCAAGAACTTCAGACCTTTAGTTGAAAAGCATCACCTTATCCCAGTGCCAGGTCTGGCCTGATCTGTGAGCAGGCTCAATGTAGGTTTCAATTCCAGATGTCCTGCTTCGTGGCAAAAAGAAGAGATTAGCCAATTGAATTACATTTTAATATTTTCTATCCATATGGAATACTTTGGGTCTAATAGCAGAGCATAAAAGCCCAACTCAGCTGAAATATGAACTATCATTTGTTATTATCAATCCTGTGTGTCATCATTACCAGCCTCATATTTCAAGAGGCCAGCTGGTACTTGCAAGGTCAATGACAGTTTTATATAAAAACCCCAAATGAAAGGACTACAGACATCAAAGATTTGGGAGAATCATATAGAGAAAGACTGCCATATGCTAACTCATCCATTCCAAAAATTGGGTTTTTATTTTTGGTACCTATGATGGAGAGATGCAAGGAAATGGAAAAGGAGAATTTAATAAAAGCTATCAATATGAGACTGTGCTCTCCAACATAAGTCGAACATTCCATAAGAGAAGTTGCTAAGGAAAAATATACCCAGATGATTGTTACTACTGAATATTCACTCCCTGTTGATGAACTCATTTTGAGAAAGCTTGATGCTAATACAGAACCATTCAATTATACAACAGGACAATAATGATCTCACAGACTGATGAAAACAAATCAAAATCAGCTCAGTGGTACCAAGGAATAGACGTGGACATGCTGTGCTAGGCTTTCTGTGACCTTGGTGTATTTACATTAATGAAAGAGAGATACCAAGTTTTCAAAGCTTTTTGATTTTCAGAACTAAACAGGAATCAGAATTATGATAGCTATAACTGCTATGCCTCCCTTCTTCTTGCTTCCGGGGAAGAGTGGAGTTATTGTGAGAAATTATCCAAATCCAGGATATTCAGCCCAGATAGTGACAGCATTACTTCAAAGACCTTGATCCTGTCCATGAATGAAATGCAGGGATGTAGGCATTCGGGGGCAGTAGGAGGAGGCACGGGATCTTCCCAATTATTTCAACTTTCCATGCTGCCCACCCCACATTTCATTTTGAAATCATGAGTTGAAGCTGTTTGGAGACTATTGTGGAAGGAAAAGAGTGACTAAGCGAGTAGAATGGAGGACATTGCCAGGACCTATATTTGTACACAGAAAAAAAATATGTAGTAAGCAAAATTTTATTTCAAGCCTCTCAACTTTCTCTACGGAATGTTTTCTTGCCTGGATAATATCTGGTCCCTACTTCCAGACTTCATCAGCATTTGCGTTCATTCTTTGGACTTCCCCCTCTTTTTGTTACCCAACTGCATGCTCTGGTTTGCTAGGAAATTGAAAGGATACACACACACAAGAATCTGTTTTATTGACAAAAGCAGTATTTCATACAAAACATTAAACAAACGAAGTGAAAATTGAGTTATTCCCACCTCTTGTCAGAGATTCAGCAGTCTGAAACCCAGCGGGTCCGGCTTTGGATTAGGGCTACTTTATTGTTCAGATTCTGATGACCTCAGTCCCAAGTTGTCGCACCTAGGATATGTGAGCTCCTGGCAGAAGAGAGTTCTTCCACATGTGCACCAATGGGCAGAAAGCCTCAGTTACCGCAGATAATGCCTCCCACCCCGCAATTTCTTCCCACAGACCCCTTTTACATTCTCATCTCAGATTATCTTGGCGTAAATCCGGATGCCCTGCTTCGGCATCTCACTCAAAGCCAGCCCCAGCATGCACCCCACACATTCCCAGCCTTGGGATAGATAGACACTTATTAGCTAAATATCTAGGAATTGTAAGATAAATTGCATGATCGTTTGTTTCTACAGTCCTCCTATCCATCCAACACCAGAAATCAGTTCTTACTTATGTCTCCTTAAAAATTCTCAGGAAAAAAAAAAGTCTAAGATGGGTAATTTGAAATTAAATGTAAATTCAATACCGGGTTACCTCTTTAAGGCATCTTTGCATCTTAAAAGCTTTGTTTCTTTTCAAGGAGTTATGCATAACCGCAAGTAGGGAATGGAATATGCATGCGTGTGCTCAGGGGAAGGTGTGGATACGTGTAGGGGGAAGAGTGGAGGAGGGGAGGGGAGGGGAGCCGATGGAATACCCTCCCCAAGTTTATGTAGATCTTACAGATGGCCCCACTTATCTCAGACTTGGAACGTTCATCTGTGAATGAATGACAATGTAAGTGTATGTTTACTGACAACAAATATGATATCCCTTTGCTGTTTCTTTTTCCCCTTAGGCATCGATGACTGTTTAACACACTATATACATTTTATCTACTTTATTGTCTCTGTTGCTGTTGGAATATATTCCCATTACCTAGACCAGTACCTGCTGTGTAGTAGATACTCAAAATTTTTTAATGAATTATTTATATGAATACTACACTCTTGTCTATACCTCTGCCAGTTATGTGTGTTGTAATTATATTTTCCTCCTACGCGTTTATCTTTTCACTGTTTCTAAAACCTTTTGATGTATAGAAGCTCTTAATTTTAATATAGTTGCATTTAATTATTTTCCTTCATGATTATTGTTATTTGTGCCTGGTTAAATAATCCCTTCCCTCTTCCAAAGCCATCAGATGAAGATATTCTCCTATGTTGTCCCTTTAAGGTATTATTCATTTATTTTTTTTTTCCCAACCATAGTTCTTTGATTTTGTGTATGATGTGAAGTAGTGGCTTAATTTTCTTTTTGCCCCATACGGATAACCGTTGTTTAAGCATCATTTACTGAATGTTCTAGACATTGCCACTGACTCACAGTGCTTCTTGTGATATATCAAGCACTCTTATATAAATACTTGCAGGTGTTTTGGGGCTCTGTTTTATACTACTGGACTAAGTCTCTTTCCTACACTTCTATAGATATTTTTTTTTAAAGATTTTATTTATTTATTTAACAGAGAGAGAACACAAGCAGGCAGAGAGGCAGGCAGAGGCAGAGAGAGGAGCAGGCTCCCTGTGGAGCAAGGAGCCTGATGCCGGACTCAGTCCCAAGACGTTGGGATCATGACCTGAGCCAAAGGCAGCTGCCCAACCAACTGAGCCACCCAGGCATCTCCTTCTATAGATATTTTTAAAGATTTCATTTATTTATTTGTTTGTTTGTTTATTTATTTATTTATTTATTTAAGAGAGAATGCTGCGTGGGGGGAGGCATAGAGGGAGGGGTTGGGGGGAGGGAGAGAGAATCCTAAGCAGACTCTGTGCTGAGCCTGGAGTGAACTTGGGGCTCAAACCCATGACCCTGAGCTCACGACACAAACCGAAACCAAGAGTCTGAGGCTTAACTGACGAAGCCACCCAGGCACCTTCCTACCTTTTTATATTAAGTGTTGTTATCTGATAGAGCGAATCCTCATCCTTTTTTTTTTCTTTTCTTTTTGTAAGATTTTATTCATATATTTTATAGAGAGAGACAGTAGGGGGTAAGGGGCACAGGGAGAGGGACAAGCAGACGCCATGCTGAATGTGGAGCCCAACCGGGGGCTCCATATCATGACCCTGAGGTCATGACCTGAGCCAAAACCAAAAGTTGGTTGCTTAACCCATTCAGCCACCCAGGCACCCCTTTATTTTCCTTTTTGAAGAGCTCATGACAGTTTTAGCCCTTTGTATTTTTATATAAATATAATATGAGCTACTAAAATTTCCCCTTGTATATATCCACACAAACATCTATTGGGGTTTTATTAGAATTACTTTGAATCTGTAAATCACTTAATGGAAGATTGAAATCTTAATATGGAGCTCTGTCAGTCTCTGAACATGGCATACTTCTCATTTTATTTAGGTCTTCTATAATGTATCTCATTCAGATTTTAGTTTTCCCTTTAAAAGCATGAGCATCTTTTAGATTTATTCCTGGGTGCTTCATATTTTTGATGCTTTTGAAAATTTTTTTTTTGTTCTTGATGTCAATCATAAGTATTATATGTGAAACCGCAATTTAGTTTTGCATGTTGTGTATACAGCAAACTAGTTAAACTCTACTATTAATCCTAATAATTTATGAGTAGATGCTTTGGTATTTTCTATGCATATAGTCATATCTGTAAAAATTGCTATTTTGTATTTTCTTGCCTGAACTCTTCATCATTTATATAACTTCATTCTTTTTTAAAAAGATTTTATCTCTTTTTTTGTCAGAGAGAGAGAGGGCACAAGCAGGGAGAACAGCAGGTAGAGAGAAAAGCAGGCACCCCGCTGAACAAGGAGCCCAATGCAGGATCCGATCCCAGGACACTGAGATCATGAGCTGAGCTAAAGGCAGATGCTTAACCAACTGAGCTACCCAGGTATCCCTATATAACTTTATTCTTCACTATGATATTGAAGACTTTCACTACAATGTGGGATAGTAGTGATAGAAAGCTTCTCTAGTAACTCATTTCTACTATCAAAGCAAAACTTGTACTATGTTTCTGTTAACTATGATGTGTAGAGTAGATATTTTTTTCAAAGATTTTATTTATTTATTTGACAGAGAGCGAGAGAGAGAGAGAGAGAGAGAGAGCACAAGTAGGGGAAAGTGCAGAGAGAGAGGGAGAAGCAGGCTCCCCCTGAGCAGGGAGCCGGGTGTGAGGATCGAACCCAAGACCCTGGGATCGTGACCTCAACCAAAGGCAAAAGCTTAACTTACCGAGCCACCCAGCTACCCCTACAGTAGGTATTTTTGTAGAAACTCAGTGGATTAACAAAGCATCTTTTTATTTATAGATTGCTATAATAAATAGGATTTTTTTATAGATTGCTATTATAGATAGCAATTTTTTAAAAATTGCTAAGAATTTTTATCATGAAATGATGCTAAATTTTATTAAATACTGTTTCTGCTTCTTGGTTTGATGGATTATATATATATATTTTTGACGGATTATATTTTTGCATATTGCTGGATTTCGTTTGCAAATACTCTGTTTAGGAGTTTTGCATATATTCTCATGAGTGAAATTAGTCTATATATCTTTTTATATTATCCTTTTAGATTCTGGTGTCAAGGTTTTGCTGACATCATAAAATGAGTTGGGAAGTGTACCCTCTATTTTAATTTGTCTTTAAGAGTTTATATAAGATTGGACTATTTCTTCTTTAAGTTTTTGGGAGAACTCAACTTTGAAGCTATTTGGCCCTAACTCTTCCTGGGTAGAAAATTTTGACTATATGGTCAATTTATTTAGTAGTTATAATTAAATCCTACTCAGGATTTCTGTCTTCTTTTTCCCCCAGCTTTAGTGAGATATAACTGTATAACATTGTGTAAGTTTAAGACGGTATACAACATGATGCTTTGATACATGTATGCTGTAAAGTGATTACTACAATAAGGGTAGTTAACACATACATCACCTGAAATAGTTACTATTGTTTTTTGTGTGTGATGAGAACATTAAAGATCTACTCTAAGCATTTTGAAGTATATATTACAGTATTGTTAATTACATTCACCCTGCTGTACATCAGAGCCTCAGACTTCATTCATCCTGTAACTGGAAGTTTGTGCCCTTTGAGCAGCATCTCCCCAGCCTCCCCCCCCCCCCCAGCCCCTGTCAATCACAATTCTGCTCTCTATTTTTATGAGTTTGACTTTTTATTTTATTTTATTTTTGACTTTTTATTTTGTGTTAAGATTTTATTTATTTTTGAAAGAGAGAGAGTGTGTGCACATGAACAAGAGGCAGGGGCAGAGGGAGAAGTAGGCTCCCCACTGAGCAGAGAGCCTGATGCGGGGCTCAATCCCAGGACCCTGGGATCATGACCTGAGCCGAAAGCAGATGCTTAACTGACTGAGTCACCCTGGCGCCCTTACTAGTCCAACTTTTTAAAGCAAGATCATACAGTATTTGTCTTTCTCTGTCTAACTTATTTCACTTGGCCTAATACCCTCAAGGTCCATCCATATGGTCACAAATGACAGAATTTTCTTCTTTTTATGTCTGAATACTAGTCCTCTGTGTGTGTGTGTGTGCGCGCGCAAATGTGTACCATATTTTCTTTTTCTGTTCATTCATTGGTGGACACTTAGATTATTTCCATAAGGTGGCTATTATGAACAGTGCTGCAATGAGCATGTAAGTGTACATATCTCTTTGCTATCCTGTTTTCATCACCTTTGAATATATACCCAGATGTACCCATACATTTGAATATATACACTGTCCTGTTTCATTATCTTTGAATCTAGGGATTGCTAGATCATGTTGTAGCTCTGTTTTTAATTTTTTGAAGCTCCTCCATAATGTTTCCCATAGTAGATGTACATGTATTCCTACCAACGGTGTTCAGGGGTTCCCTTTTCTCCATATCCTTGCCAACACTTGTTATCTCTTACCTTTTATTAATAGCCCATTCTAACAGGTATGAGGTGATACCTCATTGTGGTTTTGACTTGCATTTCCTTGATTAGTGATGTTGAGCACCTTTTCAGGTACCTATTGGCCATTTGTATGTCTTCTTTGGAAAAATACCTATTCAGACTTTCTGCCCTTTTTAAAATCAATTATTTGTTTTCTTGCTTTTGAGTTGTATGAGCTTCTTATACATTTTGAATATTAACCTCTTACCAGATACAGGATTTGCAAATATTTTCTCCCTTTTGGTAAGTTGCCTTTTCATCTTGTTGATGGTTTCCTCTGCTTTGCAAAAGCTTTTTAGTTTCGTGTAGTCCCATTTGTTTATTTTTGCTTTCATTGCTTGTGTTTTGCTGTCATATCATAAAAAAACTTATTACCAAGACCAATGTCAAGAAAGTTTTCCCTCTGTGTTTTCTTCTAGGACTTTTATGGTTTCAGGTCTTACATTTAAGTCTTTTATTTTTTTCTGACATTCATCTATACTTATGTTTGTTTAAATTCCACTTAGGAATTTAATTTTTATTTAAATTCCAGTTAGGTAAAATACAGTGTAATATTAGTTTCAGGTGTACAGTTTAGTGATTCAATACTTACATACAACACCCTGTGATCATCACGTCTTTAATCCATTTGAGTTCATTATTGTGAGTGGTGTAAGATAGGAGTCCAATTCCATTCTTTTGCATGTGACTGTCCAGTTTTCTTGATACCATTTATTCAAAACATAATCCTCTCCCCAATGAGTAGTCTTGGCTTTCTTCTTTCCAATATTGGTCGACTATGTATGTATGAGCTTATTTCTGGGCTGGTGATTCTGTTGCATTGATCTATGTGTCTGCTTTTATACCAATACATTACTGTTTTTATTACTATACCCTTATTATATAATTTGAAATCAGAAAATGTGATATCTCCAATTTTTTTTTTCTTCTTTCTCAGGTTGCTTTGTCTATTCAGGCTGTTTTGTGGTTCCACATGAATTTTAGGATATTTTTCTATTTCTGTAAAAAATTATCATTGGGAATTTGATAAGGATTGTATTGAATCTATAGACGCCCTTGGGTAGTATAGACATCTTAACAATATTAATTCTTCCAGTTCATAAACATGGGATGTCTTTCCATTTATTTGTGTTTTCTTCAATTTCTTTTATCAATGTCATAATTTTCAGTGTGCAGATCTTCCACCTGCTTGGTTAAGTTTATTCCTAAGTATTTTATTGTTTTTGATGCTATTTATAAATGGGACTGTTTTCTTTATTTCTTTTACAGTTTATTGTCGATGTATAGACACATAACTAATATGCCTTCTTGAATGATTTCTATATCTTCTTGAATCTCTTTTGATGAGTTCTAATTTTATCTGATAATTTATCAATTTTGTCAAAGTTGTTTGTTGAATCAAATTTATTATCTTTTAAGTATCTGAGAGGCATCTGTAATTATACTCACTTTTTCATTCCTGATAATTGGTTAATAGCAACTTCTCTCTTAATTTCTTGATCATTTTCATTATGGTTTATAATCTTAATAATTATTATTTTCAGAAAATCAATGTTGGCTTTGTTGATTCTCTCTCATATGTTTATTTTTAATCTCATAGATTTCTACTCATCATTCTACTCCTGCTTTCTTCTTTCTTTGGGTTCATTTTGGTCTTTTTAATTTCTTCAGATGTATGCATAGCTCATTATCAACCTGTTTTCTTTATTAATATTTGCACTTAAGAGTATACATCTCTCTCCTGTATTGTTTTGTTTACATCCTCTACAGTATTTTACTATCATTTAGTTCAAAATAACTTTCTAATTTGTATTATGATTTCCTTTAAACAATATTGTTGCTTTAGAAACATTTTTAAATTTCCAAATGTAAGAGGATTTTCTAGTTCTCTCCCTCATTTTCATTTCTAGTTGAAATGCAATGTGGTCAGATATATACTGTATGATTTCAACTCTTTGAAAACTGATGGGTCAGTAATACATTTCATAAGCTTTTCTGTGTCTTTAAAAATAATATACATTCAGCAGATGTTGCTTATTGCCTACTATATATGCCATTAGGACAAGTGTGTTAATTATGCTGTTCAAATTTTCTATTTCTACACTAAACCCTGTCTATTTGTTGAAAAAATAACTAAGAGAAGTGTTTTTAAAGGCTGCTACTATGATGATAGTTATTTTTTCTATATTAATTTTTGATTCATAAATTTTTACATGATATTAAATATTCATACCAATTTGAAAAAGCAATGTTTCTGATATATTATTATTATTATTATTATTATTAACATATAATGTATTATTTACCCCAGGGTACAGGTCTGTGAATCATCATGCTTACACATTTCACAGCATTTGCCATAGCACATACCCTCCCCAATGTCCACATCCCTATCCCCCCCACCTCCCAGCCACCCTTAGTTTGTTTCATGAGTTTAGGAGTCTCTTATGGTTTGTCTCCGTCCCCATCCCATCTTGTTTCATTTCTCTTCCCCACTCCCCCATAACCCCCTGCCCTGCCTCTCAAATTCTTCATAATTTCTGATATATTATTATCTTAATCTCTAGTAATACTTTTTGTCTTGAAATACATCCTTTGTAATATTAATTTGTTATATCAGCCATTTTAGCGAGGAGGAATTGTAGTATTCATATGTGTATTTGTTTTAATTTTTTTTACTTTTAACCTTCCTATGTTTCTGTATTTTAGACATATCCCTAGTAAATAGCATGTAATTAGAATTTTTCAGGCTATTTTTATCCTTTAGTCAGGGTATTTACTGATAATTTAGCTTTTTATCTATTTTATTATTTAAAAAGAATTTGTCCTGCCTATGTCTATTTTATTTTTCTCTCTGTAGTGCCTCATTTGAACTTTCTTCTACAAGTTGTAATATTATTTACTTTATTTCTATTCATTTAGTTGTTGCTCTAGAGTTACAACATATGTACTTTAACTTACAAATGCATAAAGTTTTAATAAATACCTTTACTTTTTACATTAACCTTAAAATACTTTAACTTTATTTAGCCCCCATACGATCTTATTTTGTTTTTCCTAATGTATTTTAATGCTATCATCTTATTAACCTCAAACACTTTATTATTGTGGCTTATAACATTCAAAGGTCATTTAGATTTACCCCCTATTTAACACTTTCTTTGTTCCTCATTTATTCTTGCATTTCAGACATTTCTCTGGAATTATTTCATTTCTTTCTGAAGTATTCCTTGAGAATTTTCCTTTGAGAGGCCTAATGGTTAGTCATCCTGATCATTTTTGTTGAACTGAAAATATTTGAAAAATCATTTTGTGTGTGGAATCTGTTGAATTTTTTTCCCCAAAACACTTTCAGTACATCATTCTCCTGTCTTCTGGTTTCCAGTATTACTCTTGAGAAGTTTATATAAGTATATCTGATGCTGTTGTAAATGTAATTTTGCTTTAAAAATTTGTCTGTTTTAAGATCTACTTTCCTTGGCTTTCTGCAATTTTATTCTAGTGTGCTTACGTGTGAATTTCTTTTTATTTATCCCATGCAGGATTCACTGGGCGTTTAAAATGGGTTGATTAGTAGCTTCCATCTCTAGAAAAATTTAAGTCATAATCTATCTAAATATGCCTCTGTCTCATTCTCTCTCCGCTAGGACTCCAATTAAATATGTATTCAATTTCTCACTTTATTTCCCATGACTTTTAATATCTCTTCCATATTTTCCATCTTTTGCTGTGTTCTGCATTTTGAATAACTTCTTTCAACTTATCTTCTAGTTCACTAATATCTCCTCAACTGTAACTAATCTGCTATTAGAGCACCTGGGTGGTTTAGTGGGTTAAGCATTTCAACTCTTTTTTTTTTTTCTCCCCAAATTTGTTTATTTTAATTTTTCAGTGTTACAAGATTGATTGTTCATGCACCACACCCAGTGCTCCATGCAGTACGTGCCCCTCTCGATACCCACCACCAGGCTTACCCCCCCTACCCCTCCCCTCCAAAACCCTCAGTTTGTTGC
>CM052807.1:76145770-76198394 GCA_028533885.1 Nasua narica
TTCCATACTGTTTTCCAAAGTGGCTGCACCAACTTACATCCCACCAACAGTGGAGGAGGGTTCCCCTTTCTCCACATCCTCTCCAGCATTTGTTGTTTACTGTCTTGTTGATTTTGGCCATTCTAACTGGCGTAAGGTGGTATCTCAGTGTTGATCTTGGTTCAAGTCATGATCTCAGGGTCCTGAGCCCTGCATCAGGCTATGCACCTAGTGGGGAGTCTGCTTGAGATTCTCTCTCTCCTTCTCCCTCTGCCACTCCCCCCTGTACTTTCTCTCTCTCTAAAAAAATAATCTTTTTAAAAATATTTTATTTATCCATTTTTTTTAACAGAGAGAGAGATAACAAGCAGGCAGAGAGGCAGGCAGAGAGGGGGAAGCAGGCTCCCTGCTGATCAGAAAGCCCGATGTGGGGCTCGATCCCAGGACTCTGAGATTGTTACCTGAGCCTAAGGCAGGGGCTTTAACCCACTGAGCCACCCATGTGCCCCTCTAAAAAAAAAAAAAAAAACTTAAAACAAATAAACACACTCATTTTTTCTCAAATCTGCTACATTACTTCTTTTTTTTTTTTTAAAGATTTTATTTATTTATTTATTTGACAGAGAGGAAAGAGATCACAAGTAGGCAGAGAGGCAGGCAGAGAGAGCAGGGGAAGCAGGCTCCCTGCTGAGCAGGGAACCCGATGCGATGCGGGGCTCGATCCCAGGACCCTGAGATCATGACCTGAGCCAAAGGCAGAGGCTTTAACCCCCTGAGCCACCCAGGTGCCCCTCTGCTAGATTACTTCTTATAATTATCTGTTTCTTGTAGATATTTTCAAGTTTTTTATTTCTGTAAGGGTGGTATGCACAGATGTTTGAAAAATCTCTTATGATTTATCTTTACACTAAGTGTGTAGCAGTTTGGAATCCAAGTTTTACAGCAGGATGAATAGGTTTGGGGGCCTACTGCTTCCCTATGCCAGCCACCCAGTGAAAACTATACTTATTCTCTTCTGCTTTAAGCAAATATCCTTAAGATAAAAGGAGACTTTGTCTTTGACTTAGCATTCTGAGTTATTTCTTGTACTTAAATTTTTTCCCCCAAATATGTTTATTTTATTTTTTCAGTGTTACAAGAATGATTGTTCATGCATCATACCCAGTGCTCCATGCAATACGTGCCCTTCTCAATACCCACCACCAGGCTTGTACTTAAATTTTAATCTAATAATCATTTGCACTTTGCTCTTAATATTAAAAACATTTTTTAAACTTTATTCAGTGTTTTTAATTGTTTCCAACAGGAGAGTTGGCATGAACCTAGTCCTACATATTAGCAGAATACACACACACTCACAGGCTTATTGAGAATTTGAAATTTAATGGGGCAGAAGTATGTGCAATGTTGTTCCTTCCATAATTTTTCAGTCACCTTCAGTTTCTAGGAAGATCTTATTTTTGTATTTAAGATGTAGTTATCAATTCTCAGTTCAAAGCTCAACCTCTTCCCTTTAACCTGCTTGCTTAGAGCAGAGATTGGTTAGATTCTAAGACATCTTTTTTCCCCTTCATCTCCCAGGCAAGGATTCCTTCAATGTTGGTGATACAGAGAAGAGTGGTCAGAGGTTTCACCCAAATGTTAACTAGACCCTATCTTTGCTCTGGATCAGTCTGGTTTGATCTGATATTGGGGACCTCTACTGTTGTGAAGAGATTCTCACGGGCATGTGATTTTCTTGAGGAGACCTTACACTTCACCTGACACTTTCCATTGCTCAAGAGCCTCCTTCACAGAGTGAGAATGTCTCCTATTGGCCCATTTGCTTTATGTATTCCCAATGCCTTCCCAAACTTGAATACCTCACTATGTGACCCTCAAAATACACACCTGGGCAGCCTCAAGGCTCCTGTCTCAAAATGCCCATGCTCCTTTGTGTGGAGCCAGGAAAATTACCATGGCTTTTGTGCCCTATAACGCACCTAGAAAACAGATGGGGGTAGGATATGGACCGTTCTATCTGTCTTACACCCAAGCACCACTGACTGATGGAGGCTTCCAAAAACAGTGTCTCCAAAAATGTTCTCTTTGAGAACACTCCAAATTGAGTGCACCTCCAATCCTGAAGGGACATCTGACAAGCAAACCATCTTTTCCCCATAGATGGAAAGAATTGCTAAAATCACAGTACCATATTCCTAGATCCTCAGAGCCCCCGAAATGCCATGTTCTCACTATGTTCTGCTCCTCAACAGGATGCACGTATAGGGGTCTGTTCCTGAGTCATCATCCAGCTGGAGAATAAGATGCTAGTGCCTCACCTTACAAACACCACTAATGTTCAGTGACGATCCTTTTGGAGTTCCCCTCACTGAATTACAGAGAGGAGAACCATCTTCTCTTCTTCATTTGAGAGAGGAATAAAGATTCTTCTGCCTTTTCTCTTTATCTTGTATAAACTGTCAGTGGGGAAGAAGTGACGTTGGTACTAGGTGCTGTACTGGTATTTTCCAGCAAGGCTGCAGGGGGGAAAGCTGTAGAGGCTGACGGTTAAATTGTGAGGTGATGGTTGACTTTCTTTTCTCTTCCTCTTTATTTTTTGATGATTAACTTTCATCCTCAACTGCCCTTAGCTTCAATTGTGGGAGAACAGGAAGGATCTAACTGACCTTGCTAACAGTATACATATTCTTAATGGGTATACCCCCAAATGTCAACAATTGCTCTTCTCTCCTAGGTGGGCTCCTGGATGATTTAAAATTATTATTATTTTTTTATTAATCGGTATTTCCTATTTTTTCCTAATGAACATACATTTGTTGTATAATAAAAATAAAGTGTTTCTGCATGCCCCACCTTTATTAATGGACAATTGCTAGACTTCCTTAAAAATATTCATCAAATTATTACTAGTTACATTTTAGTTTACTGGCAAGTTGCTTTAATTCTCAGATGTGGAAATGAATTCCTTGCCTTTTGACTTTTTAATATATATACTTGAATTTAAAATTCTGCCACCACATTTTGTTTTGACTTTCAACTCATACTTTAGTAAAAGTAATTTCTGTTTCAAAGCTCTAAAGGAAATGGAAAACTGAAAATTAAATTAAATGTTATACTTAATCTCTGACTAAGCATGAAAACACCTCCTCCAAACAAGAGATAGGTGGAAATGATAATTGTTCTGTGCCAGACATTCTAAGAGAAAATTTTAAATATGCACATGTATGCTTCTAAGATGGCAAGTTCAGCCTTTTACCTCCTCCAGGTAGAAAGAAGCTCACTGGCATTCTACTGAAGTACTTCTTTGACTGGATTGAATAAATTCTTTGGTTGGTGAAGGAAACAGAGAACTTGGAAATGGTTCTTGACTAGGCTGGTATTTTTCCATTTTGTCTCTGGCTAGCTATGTGTTCTTTTCAAGTGTATTGTCTGCTTCAGTACATCAAACTCATTGAGACATACTTAGAATTTTCAGATGAAAATTCTTGATTGAATATCATTTGAATGTTTTTTGTTCTGGCATCATAACCTAAACGAGGCAAAGAGTTTTCAATTCCATTAATCTTGCGTTTATTAGGTCTCCTCTTGTGCCAAGTTCTGTGCTAGACACTATTCGAGATTGGAAGATGGGTGGAGCAACCCTTACTGTACTTAGTCTAAAGAACAAAAATTATATTTTTATGTGTGTGATGCATATTGATCTTATTTAAACATTCCTTTAGAAATGGGGTTTCTTCTTTCCAGGACAAACATTTTAGTGCAGAGGATGAGAATTCCACATACTAAACAACTAAAAGGCAAGATAAGGAGGAAATTATTCAGTGTTGAGTAGTTTGGTGTAGTTAATTGATAAAGGAGCACAGATATGGAAGAATCTGTAAGCAGCATTGTTGGAGGGTGGACACTATGGACTAAGGAAATTAGATGAACTTCAAGAATGAACATGCACTGGGTAGGCAGAGTTAGGCAAGGACTTTATTATATATATAGAAAGTAACAAGAAAAAATGTATAGAGTAGGGAAAGAGTGAATCCATACCTTGACCAGAACAGAGTGGGTGATACTAGAAATAAGTACTGTGACCCCATGCACCTGTTCACAAATTCCAAAAAAAAAAAAAGGAAGAAAAAGAAAGAAGAACAGAGGAAGCAGTTGACAAGTAGAAGAGAGTCTGCAATTATTCATGATAAGCATTTGTGAATAACATATTTCTCAACCTCACTTGTAGTTAAGAAATGATAAAATGACAATGTTTTAGTCAAAATTGACATCCCAAACATTACTTACTCCACAATTAAGTCTTTTATTAATAGTATGAAGATAGGATAATAGCAAATATATGGACTTTTTCTTTATTGTCCCATTTAATTTATGTAACAATTCTGTAAAGTAGGAATTGCATTTGGTTACTACTAAAAGAGATAAGAAAAATAGTGATTGAAATAAGAAAGGGGCGCCTGGGTGGCTCAGTTGGTTGAGCAACTGCCTTTGGCTCGGGTCATGATCCTTGAGTTACGGGATCAAGTCCCGCATCAGGCTCCCAGCTCCATGGGGAGTCTGCTTCTTCCTCTAACCTTCTCTCATGCTCTCTCTCACTTTCTTGGTCTCTCAAATAAATAAATAAAATCTTTAAAAAAAAAAAAGAAATAAGAAAGGATTTTTTTCCCCACCTCACATCAAAATTCTCCAAAGATAGTCCTGATTCAGTTTCACGGCCATCAGAGACCCAAGCTTCTTTCATCACTGTGTTCATCAGACTTAGTCAGTGGCTTCTAGTCTCATGATTGCCTCATGATTACAAGATGGTCACTATAGCTCCCATCATCACATCCATGTTCCAAGTGGGAGAAGGAAGAAAGGAAGCTGAAAGGCAGAAGGGCATACTTCCTAACTCTTTCTAAAAAATGATTCCAAGTTTTAAGTTCTCTTTAAAGAGATTTCCAAAAGGCCCAGTTCAGTGATTTCTGAACCATGATCTCATTCCTCTCTGCAAGGAAGGATGCGAAATGTACTTTTAGTTGATTAAATTCTACCCCCAATAATGAAGAGTTTCTACTAGTAAGGAAGAGAGAAAAATGTGTATTACCTAGGCTGCTAGCAATGTCTGTCACAGTAATCTTACTACCATTTTACAGCTGAGGAGCCAAGCCTCCAAAGTGCTAAGTAAACCACCTCAGTCACATAACCATGCCTTAAGTACAGCTCTTTGATCAGACTTTGTCATGTACATATTGAACTATGATTCTCCTCTCACGATTCATCACTTTCCAGCTGCAAGGAGATACCTCAGTATCATTAAGAGAACAAAGAATTTGGACTAAACAATTTCTGACATGTATACATTGGTACAGTTGAGGTTTATGTAGGTATGGTGTGTGGAAGTCTTGGAAATCAAGCTTCTGCACAGATACCATATCTGATATCGTATATATTTAATTTCAACTTTACTGACCAGGTCTCTCCCTTCATCCCCTTCCACATAACAGTTATGCATTTGTCATTCCTTCCCCCAAATCCACATTTCTGCTCTTTCAGATCTGACATTCAGCTTCTTACACCATTTTTAAGAGAAATTGGGAGTAAAAACTTGTATACGGAAGCATTTTACTCAACCTCAGTCCTCAACCTACAAGTTATTTTTTGAACATTTACTCTGTACATATCACTGTGACATGTAGTATCAGGTTTAATATGAAACACTCATGCTTGATCTCAAGGAGTAAACACTTTAGTTGGGGAAATAAAATGTATTCACATTAAGTGACAGCTAATAGCGCAAGGTAGTATATATCAGTACAGGTCAAATGAGAGATAGGAAATCAATGCTCTAAGTGTTGAGAGAAAGGAAAAATCCTTTTGGCTTCAAGACTAAAGGGCACTGATTTGATCCCTGTGGATTTTAGAAAAGTCAAAAGGAGATGAGAGGTTTCCTTGGGTGGAAACATCAAAGTCAGAGCCATGGGAAACTCCTGGATGTGTTCAAGTGATGTGAGTGGGTGGGTCTAAGACAGCTGGTTAGTGTGGGAAAGGAGGGAGGAATAAGGCTGGAGAAGTAGTGTAAGGTCATATAATGGAGAGCCTTAAATGCCAGGCAAAGGAATGGGGAATGGATATACATTTGGATTTTATCCAAATCATACATAAGATCTATTTTTAAATTTAAATTTAGTTAGCCAACATACAGAGCATCAGTAGTTCCAGATGTTGAGTTCGGTAATTCATCAGTTGCATATAACACCCAGAGCTTATCATATAGGATTTAGAAAACACCTACTGAAAGTCCTGATTTAAAGGTACTAACTCCAAGTTTACATAAACTGTGTTCTGTACAACAAATTTCCCCTGCACAGGTGCACTTTTTCTGATCCCATGGCCTCTCTTCTCTGTCAGCCTGCTTTGCATTTGCACTGACCTCTTCATCAGCCCTTTTACAGGTTGAGAGAAAATAGAACAAATACCAGTCCATTTTATGCATTGAGTTTTCCAATTTTACTGAAAGGGTTAAAGAAAAAAATCTGAAAATAATCTCTAGAATATGGCCTTCTATTATTAAATGATTGTGTCAGAAAAATGAACAAGTGGTGACCCTAGGAGCAATGGAGGTACAGATTGTCCACACATTGGAACTAGGGGAGATGCTGTTGTTGTTTTCTCTGTGCCTGGCTTCATGTCATTGGTGGTTGCAAATGAAGTAGCTTGCAAAATGATATGGTAGTCTTGGCTCTGTCCAGGCCTAGGAACAGAACTAGGTGAAGAAATTGTAGTAGTCTCTCTTCTCAACAGACAAATCCCTTCAAGCAATCTAATGACATTATCTTATTTAAAGTTATTGAGGATATTTGTGGGTTGCAAGTAACAGACAATCTAACTCAAAAAGGCTTATGCAAGAAAGGAACTTAGTTCATAGAAGTTACAATGGACTGAATGTTTGTCACCCCCTCCCCAATTCATATACTGAAATCCTAACCCCCAATGTGATGGCATTAAAAGGTAGAGCCTTTGGGAGGTGATTAGGTCACAAGGGTGGAACCGTCATGAATGGAATTAGTTCTCTTATAGGAGAGCTACAGAGAGCTCTCTCTTCCCTTCTACCATGTGAGGATACAGGGAGAAATCTGTATCACAGAAGAGGATCCTTACCAGAACCCAACCATGCTGGCACTCTGATCTCAGAATTCTAGCCTTCAGAAGTATGAGGAATACATTTCTGCGTTTGTAAGCTACTTAGTCTATGGTGATTCGCTATAGTTGTCTGAGCCGGGGAGTCACGCATGGCTTCAGTGTGACCGGATCCACTGGATGGACTGAAGTGATGCCATCAGGGCACTGTGTCCATCAATCTCTCAATTCTGTTTTCTAGTGCACTGTGTTATTTCTTATACTCTCATGCTAGCAAGATGACTGTCAGTTGCTTCAAGTGTCAAGGTTCAAATCTAATGGAAAAGAGTGTATGCTTCCTCTTAACAGTTGCAGCAAAGCTTTCCAGATCATATCTCTTCAGATCTGATGAGATATTTGATTTTCCAAGTCTGAGTCTCATGCCCCACCATGATGTTAGGTGTTCAGTCAACTCCATTCAAAGCACTTGGACTGAGAATGAAAAAGACAGTGATTCCCATGGCACTATCACCAGAAGAAGGGGAAATGGACACTGTGTGTGGGGGGGAGATGGTGGGCAGGGATAGCAACATCTACAATTGTCACATTCTAAAATGTGACATTATAATACACTGCATATTTTCCCCATCCTTTTCAACTTTCCCATACCATTATCATATGACATTTATAAAAAGAGAATATGTATGGCCTCAAAATATCCACTGCCAGATCCTAGAGTATAATTTTATTTTAGACCAATTTTTTGAGGGTATGGGGAACTAGCCTTCATGGAACAAGTGTTCCATGTCCAGGGACTCACTTTTATTATGATAGTTCACCTTTTGCAACAATGCTTTGATGCAGGCATATTCTTATTTTTTAGATAAAGAAACTTCAGTTTAAAGAGGCTAATCATCTTGCCCAGTATCACATAGCTAAGGGAGAATGGGCATTGGTTCTAGAAGTCAGGTCCTTCTGGCTCAAAAGCCATTGTGCTTCCACTATGCTATGCTACCCCAAAATCTGAGTTATGTCCCAGAGCCCATTCCCATTTCCATCGTCATAAAATTATGCTGTGTGTGATCACAGTTTTTTCCCCCCTCATTAAATTCCAAACCATGGCCTGTTTGTAAAGGTAAAGAATCCAAGATGTGAGAGCTGAAAGGGATCTTAGAAAAAGTCTAGTTCAAAACTAAAAATCCTGCCTCAAAAGACAAGGAGCCTGGGCACAGAGGAACATTGGTGGTTCAAGATCATAAAAATAGACAGCGGCCCTGGCTGGCGCACCTGATTTCCAGATTCATACCCTAGCTCCTCTACTTTTTTTCTTTGCCTGAATATGACCTTGGGAAATTTACTAACCTCTCTGGCTTTAGTTTGTTTCTCTTTAAAATAAGGGCCAGATGGGGCGCCTGGGTTTCTCATTGGGTTAAAGCCTCTGCCTTAGGCTCAGGTCATGATCCCAGAACCCTGGGATGGAGCCCCGCATGGGGCTCTCTGCTCAGCGGGGAGCCTGCTTCCCTCTCTCTCTCTGTCTGCCTCTCTGCCTACTTGTGATCTCTCTCTCTGTGTCAAATAAATAAATAAAATCTTTTAAAAAAAATAAGGGCCAGAGTACTGAATTTCATTGATTCCCAAGTACGTATTATCTCACATTTTAAAATCTAAATGTGGCTCAAATGGAAAGAAGATCATAGTTTAATTTTTTTTACTTTCTTACTGGTGTATATATAAAACAATGGCATGCGTCACAGGAAATGATGTCTTAGATTCTGTGAAATATGGAAATACAACCTTCATGGGGTTGTTGTGGAGATATAATAAAATAATAAAGTTGTATCATTTAGAATAGCGCTGGCATGTAGCGAATGTTGAGTAAACATTAGGTGAAGAGGGTTATTTACTATATATAAATAAGAACACGTGTATGGCTTAACTCAAGTATTCTTTTTAGGCAATAAATTATCCCTAGGTTTTGTCACCATTTATAATGTTGTCTCCTTGGCTTTGGGTAGCACAGTGGATTCCCTTTCTTATTTTTCATTTCTGAGTGTTGTACTCTAGAACTAAACCACAGGCCCCCAAAGTCCATTTGAACTAAATTATCTAGATTAGTTTTTTCCTTTGTTCGAATCATGCGGCAAAGTGACAAATTGTGTCACTCGTGTTTGTACTATATGGATACAGGGCATGGCTTATATTGCCTTTCCTTGTTCTTTATACTCAGTTGATAAAAGTGTTTTTTTGGGGGTGTTGGCTTTGGTTTTGGTTTTTTACAAATCGTTGCATTCAGAACTTTCAACCTCATCTCTTTATGACACAAATATGCATCACAGCAGGTAAATTGGCATGATTTTTTTTTTGGAGTAGAGATTTATTTTTGCTTTGGCTAGTAATGATGGCTTTCTCTATTAAGAAGGGAAGTCTGACAGCTCAGATGTAAGCTCAAATTGGCACAATATCAATATAAGTCAAGTTTTATTGATTTCTGAGACAAGTTTCTGTTTTGTTCATTGTAGCTCAAGGCATAACTTTGAAAAGCACAGTATTCTTTAAAAGATAGGACATTCATGAAAAGACATTGTGTTTCATTCCTTTATTTTTCAAAATTTCACTGTCTATAGATTTGAGATCAAAATAGGTGATATCTTTACTTATCATGTAATTCAAAATTCACAGCTCTTCATATTATTCTTCCATTCCTCATTTTCCCCCTTGTCTTTCAGAAAGTCTATAAAATGATGGGTTATTATTTCCGCTACTTCAGTTAGTGTTTATGCCAGCAGAGGGAACATTACTTTATTATTTTTAGAGAATAAAAGCTATTTCTTGAACCAGGAAATTGAAATTGCTATTTTAGAGAAATAAAGCAAAGACATCCTTTTCATCAGTCTCTCCTTGACTTCCTCTAGGGGGCCTTCCTCATTTCCTAAATCTACCCCCTCCATGAGTAAGAAGCCTTTCTAGCATATACTGTGCATATCTCCATTTATTGCCATGTTGCATCATAATATCTATTTTATGTTTCTATCTTCTCTCCAAACAGGGCACTCCTCAAGCCCAGGAACTGTGACCATTTCATTGTTGTATGTATATATCCCAGAGCACTAAATTAAAAGGTGTGTTAAATGAAGAAAGGTCTAACTTAAAATCACTCTTAGAGCTCTGAGGATAACTGTATATTCACTTTCAAAACTGATGTTTATCCATTGGGTAGTAAGATACATTACCAAAGTATATTTTAGTTTCTCAGAGCTACACCTGCAGAGTTGCATGCACCACTTTAGGTAATAATCTGCTAGAGATACTTATAGGCACATATTTACTTAATATTAAGCTGGACTAGAAAAGAAACCAATTTGAAATTGCTTCCTCAGCTGAAAGCTCTATGCTAACAATAAAGTTTAATTTCAGCAGCTGTAGTTCTCAAATCAATAGACTGCAAAGAGGGTGGCAGAATTTCAGTTTTTGGTTTTGAATACTAAGCAGGTCAGAAGTTGCATTATTTAAGAATAAATTTACTGGATTTTAAAGAAAGCTTTTGGAAAATTAGCCATGTGGATTTATATTATTTTCAATAATAATCTAATTCTCCAGCATAAAAAATAGTGTCCAACTATAAATTATATTTATTACAAATGAAATGTTTTTGAACATTTATGGTTTTAAGAGAAAGACTTATAGATGTGTTTGTAAGTAATATTATTTTTTAAAGATTTATTTATTCATTTGAGAGAGGGAGAGCACACTTAAGTGGGAGGGGTAGGGAATCTCAAGCAGACTTTGCTCTGAGCACAGAGCCTGAGGCAAGGCTTGATCTCAGGACCCTGAGATCACTACCTGAGCTGAAATGGAGTTAGGTGCTTAACCGACTGTGCCACCCAGATGCTCCATATAAATAACAGACATTAAATCATATTATACAATTGGATATTCTTACCTGACAAGGAGTTTCAGGACATTTCTTAGGTCTCTCCTGTCCTTCAATTATACAGAAAATATTATAGTAATACCTCCTAGTAACTAGACTGTGTTATATTAATATCTGACAGTTTTTCCCTTTTAGCAGCATTTACTCCAGCGTGGGAACATTTTTGTAATGAATAGAGACCCTAGGATATTGGCCTATTTACATTGACCTTGTTTCTATGAGTATGTTATCTCACCTTGTCTTTTAATAACTAATTATGTTGGTAGTCAGTAGGGCACAAGAGTATCAAATCATGGATATTTTCATAACCAGAAAGTCCAATTTGGGAAATAAATTTAAAATGTAAATAAACTACTTTGTCTTTAGGAAAAAAAGGGAATGGTCTTATATCTCGCCAATATCATCAAACCTGCCCTTACACCAGAAGTTTCCCTACCCTGGATATTCATAGGTTGAGTGGGAAAGAAAGCTATATTTACTAAGATTTTCTAAGGTCAGGTTGTATAGGAAAGTCTTGAAGTGTTCTGCAGTAATAGGCAAGAGGTGTCAGCATTTCTGAAGGAATGTGGAAAGTCAAGATGATTAGTGCTCAACACAGAAAGGAAAGGAGACAGCGAGCCACACACACATGGTGCAGAATGGTGTCAGGACCCTGGACAGCACCACCAATCTTGCTCTACTGCTGGACCTAATCGGGTTTTGGAAACATGGAGCCATCTCATCATAGGCTTTAACTCTGGCTAAGCTGTGGAATTTTAATGTCATGGTCTTTATAATTTTAGGCTCTTCCTTTATTGAGCTGGGGAAGTGGATGTAGATAGAAAATGAACTTCATCTACCTTTCATACCTCTGTTGGTTTTCTGGCCTGACTAAAGCTTCAGCAACATGGAAAAAATACTGTGTTAACTATGTAGTGGGGTAGGGGTGAAGTTGGAGGCTACCCTCATACTTTATCATATTTTCCATCATGCATTTTCTCTCCTGAGAGTTAGATATTGCTATGAGCAGAGCCCCAAACCATACAAGTAAATGTATTCCCAACTTAGTTCATGGAAGACCCTGAAGGTATCCAGTTAAGCATTTATTTTTCCCTCTCATTGAAAGGAAGAGAAACACAAGTTTTCTTTCTTTAATAATTTTGTGTAATTAAACTTCAGGCTTTTAGATGTGATGCATACTAATAAATTCTCCATGGAATCTTTTAGAAGTAAAGCACAGCTGTTCAATTCATGAATTTATTTTGCAGTGTCTTAATAAAATGTTTTCCTCAAAAATAATTTCATCTTTAGATGGCCCAAATGACCTTCTGTATTTTATCTTCCCTGTCATCTCTTTTAATTTTGGCCTGATTCTTGATTAAAAATGCATGTTAGCTTTAGTACATTATACTGGTGTCAGGTCAGTTATTCCTGTGATCTGCATGCCTGTGTTCATTTCATTTCACCCTCTTCTTTGCCAAAGATTGTACCCACTGTAGGAACTTTAAATTCATTAAGGTTAATTGGGATTTTATTAAAGTATATGATTCTGATTCTTTTCTTAACTTAGATGGTTTACAGGTTAAGTTATAATCTGGGTTCATGAAATATTCAATAAGATGATTTCTGATTTTAAAATTATGGCTAAAACAGAGAAAGATAAAAATCACTATTATATTTAATCCAAATCCACAAAGAGAAATTTTCTCCCTCTTATTCAAAATTTGACTAACTTAAAGTATGTCACGTTGATAATAAAGTGGCCATTGAAAAACTGTAAGAGATCCCCTCCTCCTCTAGGATGTACCAAACAACATTGAATTGATGGAAAACAATATTGGATTGATTGAAAACCTTGAAGACTTTCTCTCAAATCTCACTTCTACAACCTTATAGTGCACACTCCTCTCATTCTCCATCAACTGTTCTTCTGGACTACTTTCAATCCTGACCCCCTCTACCAACATGAAAGAAGACCTAGGACAGGAAAAATGGGAGTAGTGAAAGGATAGTGGGAAATGGAAATGGGAGGGAGACTGCTAGTATGCTTTGAAACAGGACCACTGTGTGGTCTTCATTACATTCTGTGTATTCTATGTGAATTTCCCTTGGTAGTTCTTTTTAGGATCATTACCAAACAATGTTTAGACAAATATAGAGCATGAAAAAAGTCCCTAACCAAATACTACCTGCTTTATTGTTCTTTAAGAGAAACCTCTCCCTTCCTATGGCTGCTCAACCCTGGTAGTTGAGTTCATCTTACCAAGACAAATGGAGATAGCTCCAATACTTTGTCAGAAAATCTAAGAATGTTCTATCAAGGCATTTCTAGGCTTTCAAAAACATAAAACACTGTTTGATATATTCTGATCAAAAATCATTCCTTGCAATATTCAGGTAACTTTCATTCAGGGACATTTCAAATAAAACTTTTTGAAGTAATCACTAGGAAAGGGAATGTCAAAAGGATAAATAAAAGTGTTCACTATTCAGAAGGTAATATACAAAGTATGAGCATCAAAGATTTGAGAAATAGAAAAATCTTTAAATAGACAAAGTCCATACCTTTGTCAGTTCAAGAGATTTAAAAATGGTTTTTTTTTTTAAATCCTATAGCATTTACTTAGAAGCAATTTGAGTCATAGCGGTACTTGTCTCAATCATCTATACTATTTCTTGACTTCTTTGCTCTTCTGTTTCTCTCTTCCTTGGTTAAGATAGTGCCTTTTTTCATAGGCACCTCAAATGGTTGCACGTTCCCAGTCTTTGAAGCATCTATGGAAGGTAATCAAAGGACAAATACTCCTAATTTTCACATACCGAATCAAGCAATATTTGTTATTTGTTTAACAGACATGTACCACTAGTATTCTGCTATGGTAAGCAAGGTAGTTAAATCCTGGCCTCAAAGCATTTATAATTTAGAGCCATCAATAAGGATAAACATGCTGAAGCACATGTCGACAAGCAAGTAACTGCATAATAAATCTAGAGGTAGAAGCCAGAGACAAGCTTCTAAAGAAAGCAATATCTATATTTCAGAATGAAAAAGAGACATTGCTTTCACTCTTTACAAAATGTGGGGAGAAGAAATCATAGGCATTTAGCCTTCTAAGGGATGCTTTTAAGCAAAGACATGAAACTACAAATTTTGGTCATTTAAGCCTCTCATTTTTCCCCCATTTGTGACATCCTCTAACTCCTAATACTTCAGTCATAAAGTGACTTCTGTTCTCTACCTATTTTCTACCATACAGATCTAATTAGATCTGTATTGAGATAGCTGGAGATAGTTTATTCCTCAAGATTTCTTCTTTCAAAAGTTATTTGTCCTTAAGTCTCATGTCTCTTATTAGATGAAAGGCTTTATTCCCTATTACTAGAATTTTAAACACTAAAATTAATAGAAACTTAAACATCAGCAAATATACATGTGGGTAGGAGTGATATTTAAGAAATAAACATGCCTCCTTGGGCCACTGAGATTATGAAACTAAACTCTACTTATTCTTCTATATAAGAATGACCTTAATCATCCTTTTTTTAAAATGTTTAAGCCACTTCATGAAATCTTTACATTTTATTGGTGTCTGAGTAAACTGCCTGTGTGAGACTAACAGTGATGTTGGTGGTGGTGACAATAATGATTATCTGAATTGCTTAGAATGTCATCAGGTAAAGAACTCTGACATTGATTATTTTTTAGAGCAGCATTTACATACCAAAATTTTTGATCTAGTTTTTTGGGAAGTATTACAATGAATAAATATTACCAAAAACCTATTAGGAGGAAAAAATGGGAGGCTTGCCAGCATTTTAGTGGCAACTATTCAAAATATGAAGAATGACAAAGGGAAGAGAGAGCATAATAAATTATGTTAGAAAGAGTTAAGCTCTAAGGCTCAACTTCTCCAGCTACAAAATGGGAACAGCAAAGCCTACCCTACGAAGGTATGATGGGACTAAGACTTCTAACTCAGTAAATCTTATCTACCTATTCTTCCCCAGTGGAGGAAACAAAACAAAGCAAGAACCTTAAGTCTGAATACAACATACAAAATGAAACCAACAGTGACCATAGGGAGAAAACTCTTGCATATTATATGTCAGTGAATCCAAAGTGTCACAAATATGATATATTGCTGCTATAAAATTGCCACAGTTTTGAAACTTACCTTGAACACATGAAATATGTGAGGAGAATTCAGAGCAATTCCACAAAACTTTACAGAAACAGAATCAATTTTCCATTTCTCCTGTGGGAGGATCTTCTACCAAGCTAAATGTCTCCCTCTTATAAAACCTTGTTTAAATTCTATTTTTAAGCTTTTCAATAATAATTATGCAGAATGTGACTCAGGCCATTTTAATTCTTATGTATATACATGCTCACAGCATAATTTACATGTTCTTATGTTTCTAGTCTCTTCCCTTATATTTGTTTCACCACTTCCCTCCAATCCCAGGTAAATTGGATAAAACTTGAAGTCCAGGTCATTGCTATATTCTAATGGTTGCTGTATATGCTCCTTTTAGCCCTCACCTTACTTGATCTGTCTCAGAAGTGTCTGTCATTGGCTCCCACTTCTTCCTTCTTAAAATGCTGTCCTTGGTTTCTGTGATCATATACTCAGCTATTTCTTTGTTCTCAAGCTGCACCTTCTCAATCTCCTTCACGGTTCTTTTTCCTTACAATTGTTTAGAGGTTCATGTTCCTCAGGGATCTATCCATTACTTTCTTTTTGTTTCATCCTATAGATGCTCCCTATATGACTTCATCTTCTCCATGGGCTCCAATTAACATTCATATATACTGGTAACTTCCATATCTGGATTTCCAACACATTCTCTCTTCAGACCTCCAGGTACATATTTTCAAGAGCTAGTAGACATTTCCACTTACATATCACACAGGCATTTCAAACTCAGCATATCTAAACTTAATATTTTATCTTCGTCTTCTCAACTCCAAACTTGCCCTCCCTTGCTATATTCTCCTATCTGAGGAAGCTTCCATCTACATCGCTGCCCAAGACACCAGGAGGTCATCTTTAATTCTCTCTCTTCCTCATTTCAAAATCAAACTAAACTCCAATTCTTATGAGTTCTACCTTTTAAATAGTTCCTTAATTCTCTTCACTTCTTTGTGTCATCACTACCACTCAACTTGGAGGCAGTATCCATCAAATTTTGCTTAATTACTGGAACAACTTTCTGATCTCTTTGGTTTCCTTACTATAATGCTGGCTTGCCCAGTACTATCCCATTCTCCATATCATAAGGAAAGTGGTCATTCTAAATTGTAGATCTGAGTCAAGATACTCACCTGCTTAAAGCACCTAAATAGCCTTCATAGCCCTCAGGATAAAAATCCATTTTCCTTAGCAAGACCAACTAGCTCTTCATGGCTGCCCCTGTCTTACTCAGCCAACCAGCTTCATGGCTTGTCCTTACTTTCTTATTACCCCCTTTCTGAACTATTTGAAATTCTCCAAGTGTGACTTTCTCTTTCATCTCTTTGGCCTCCATGACACTATTTCCTCTGCTTAAAAAAACTCCCCTCTCCTCACCTTTAACTAACTTACAGAGAGTACCATTGAAGAATAATGCAGTTGTAAACAATTTCTCCCCTTCTAAAGCTGAACAGTTCACCTTGGAAAAGGTCAGTTTTAATAGAAGAGAGCCAGTAAATTGTTTCCTTGTGATCTAACCATGTTAAATCTGGTAAGAAGTTAACTCTGTAGAAGGCTAGGAAGTAAGCTTATTTAGATCACTGATTCTGTATAAAAATAGCACGTATTTATTATTAGTTTTTTAGCTGTATTGAGTTGATGTGGTGATTTGATATACATGTATACTGGGAAAAGGATTGCCTGTGTTGGGTTAATACATCTATCACCTCACATATTTACCCTTTTTGTTACCCCCTCCCTCGCCCCAGTCTCTGGCAACCACATTTCTACACTGTTTCTGTGAATTTTACTTTTTTTTTTTTAAGATTCCATATAGGAACAGTATCATGCAGAATTTGTCTTGCTCCATCTGGCTTATTTTGTTTAGCATAGTACCTTCTGGATTCATCCATGTTTCCCCAGTGTCCATGGGTATCATAGGCAACCCCAGATATGTGCTAAATTAGAAGCCCGACTCTCAGGCAGAAGCTTTCAAAGTATGTAGATGGATCCCTTTCAGGAAAGACTAGGGGATGAGTGAATTTGCCTGCTCCCCCTTTGCTGAACTCTGGGGAGGACAACCTTGGCTAGTGCTCCTGTACCCATTAACGACTGCTCCTTTGTTTGTATAGTCTGTGGGAATTTTCTTTGTAGTCACTGGGAGTGACTAAGCCTGCTTGTCCTAAATCTTCTCAAAAGATGGTGGTATAATGCCGAGTTACTTTCCTGATGCTGCTGAGTCATCTTAATTTGTCTTCAGTTTTCCTCCTGGAGGACCTGTGTCATACAAAGTAAGTAATAGGCACACAAGAAGCAAATAGCTCTTAACTGCTGCTACGGGATATCTTATCTTCTCTCCCAAGCTAAAACTTTCAAATCTAGAAACAAGTAATAAAACTTACCATATTTTAATAGAACAAGTATGATGGTTTTGACAAACATTTGGACATAACAAATTATTTAACACAATGCAGCCATAGAATTCCCCATACAAACTGAAAAACTTCAGTTTTCTAGTCAATGAGTTCAGCATCTGTAATATATCATTTTGATATTGCATTTGGTTTCCATCATCATAAGCATAATAAACATAATATTGTTTATTTTGCATCCATGAGATCTGAAGTCCTATCCGAAGGCCTAAGCAGGACACTAACAATTACTTTCATTTCGATCAGAAACTTACTTAATGTTACCTGAAGAAGACATTTCATTGTGAGACAAATATCCATCCATAATTTGCAATTGGATTTTCATAAGCCCACTTTCTGTGGCTAGAATTTTTTTCATATGTTATTTGACATTTTTTTTCCATGAGTATTTGGTACTACTAGTTCTTGGTAGACATAGGAGACAGGCACACCTTATGAAAATAGAATGTGCTATGGAAATGACCAAGAACACCAGCCAGAAACATCAATTACATGAAAATCTGGCTGCCAGAACTATATACAATGATTCAGATGTCATATGACTACTGCAAAGTGAAATTCACTCTTGTCCATACTCTTCTTGGACACCAGGCTTCTCATAATGTGGGAGAAGTTTGACTTATAGTCATCAAAACCCACAGCCTTGCATGAATTGTTGTTAGATCGGTTCTCCCACATTCTATATTTTCAGATTATTTTTTTAAACCTACACTTTATAGTTTTTTTTCCAGATACATTTTGTCTTATTAGTTTTAAGCACTTTTTCTGGCCTACTTGTCTTTGATGACTTCACTAGGAAGAAGAATCACCACTCATTGATTCAGGCTCCCTTCAGAATATTTTACCTCAGGACGTTTACATCAGGCTAAATTAGGACATTCTGAAATGATGTTATACTAAATGCCTTTAACAGCTTTGCAATCAATTCCTAGCAGTGGAGTGGGGATGGGGGAAAGGGAACTGATGGAGGGTAAGAGATAAGAATAAAACTTGGGAAGATGAGTGAATTTTTTTAAACGTTGGAATCAAGATTTCATTATAAATATGAAAAACACAGCTGTAACTGGCATAGGGAGTGATTCAGCCTTCCATCCTGGCAGTCTCTTAACTTTGGCAGCATGAATTGGACCTGAAAGGCTTCTACTGCTTTGGCTTTTGATTTTCATTTAGTCTTACCAGCAAGAAAAATCACCCTGGAGCAATGAGCATGCTGATTTTGTTAATTCTCTCAAATATGTCCCTTGTTTAAATCACTGCTGATTAAACATTCTTGACATCTTCCCTTTCTCAATGTGCCATGACTCATCAGGTGATCACAGTGGAAGCCAAACGCCAAATCTGTTTCTTTAAAATGTTTACTGAAAGTGAGCAGTGGAAAAAAACAATAGCAGCTAAGACGATGAACGGGTTTCGTGGGCTGTGTGTCTTTTACCTGTTGATAGCCTTCAGGAAGTGAAAGAAGAGCTGTAAGGCAAAGTCACCAAGAGCTGAGTCAGACCAAAGATTTGAACTACTGCAAGCCTCGGTTTCTGTGCCAAATAAGCATTTCCCAAATGGGGCTGAGTACTCTGCTACTACTGAAGGTCATTCAGAGGAGCTAATTTTGGCTGTAATCATGGATTTTCCCTTTGCCCTAACAGAAACAGTGTTCAAATTTGCTCCAGTATCTGATTTCTTATTTCCCTAACAGTCTGAGTTTTAAGATAGAAAAATTGCTTGGCACAAAGAAACCAGGCACGTGTAGAATGTTAGCTGAAAGTTAATTTATATTATGCTACTTTTAGCATAACAAAAATTAGGCTTTCTGTTCCACATATGACAATAACAGGAAGAGGATGACTACCGCAGCAAATTACTCACTCCTACCTACTTAATAATCCATCAGGCTGTGTCACTTGTGTTAAGGGAGGCAATCATCCTATTCAGTGTAATACAATAGAAGGAGCACAGCTCTGGAAGCAAGGAGAACAGGTTTTCTGATCTTGGCTCTGTCCACAAAGTGCGTGGCCTTAGATAAATCTTTTAAACTCTCTGATCTTTAATTTCTATCCTTTATCAACATTGGATGAGAATAAGCTCTTAGGTTTTACATTTCTTTCCAGACTTCCCCCCCCATCCTAACAAGAATTATTTCCCTGGAATGTTACTAGGATTTTATATGTGTACCACATTCAGTGCAGCCTGAGACATTAATTAAATTTTATTGTCACTTGGGAAATAATCTGAAGAAAAGACCAGATAACAAAATTCTATATTTTTTATTCTGCCAAGAAAGATCCTACTTTAGGAGTTTGGCTTTGTTGACTTCAGGGGTCACTGGAAAAATGTATTTAGGTATAATGATTAATGTTGTGTATAGAACTGCTATCTCAGGATTGGGGAATGAGGAATGTTTAAGTGCTGTGAGCCTCATTCTGAGGTATGTCACTGACTTCTCTCTGGGATTCAGGCCAGTCATCTCACTGCTTTGTATCTGAATATCTTTATTTCTGTCTGAGAGTTATTCAGTTATTTAAGCTTGCCTCAGGTAACTGTGGCAGATACAAATAAAAATCATTTGGGAGCACAACACCCGTGGGATGATGTCAGTAGAATGTTAAAATTTTAGAAGTAAGTATAAAAACTAAAAGTTCCTTCCTTTAGGCTTTGTTATTTACAATATAAGTGCTTCATGATTTGGAGAACTCTAACATCATCTGTAGGTTGTCATGGCAACGGCTACTGCTATTACTAGCCTACCTGGAATGATACAAATGTAAGGTAATAATTCAAAAGTGTTTTTCCTGGCTATGACTTATGATGTGGCAAGTATTTTCCTCCTCTGGTCTATGTATCTTTTTCATTTCTCACTTTCTGCTCCATCAAAGGACATTTCTTCCTCTTTATTTTCTTCTGCAGAGCAACATGGTTCCATTGGCCATTGGCCTCAGATCATCCTCTTTTTTGCCTTGGAAAATCTAGAAGGGATATGAACTGCAGGGGAAATAGGATTTGAGTGATGAAAATATTTTCCTTGGGGAGAATTAGAAGGAAGACATTCTCTTTTACTTCAATTTGGAGTAAATAAATAATGGAGGCCTATGGAATTGCCCCTTGTAACTCTATAGTAACTGTTAGAGTGACTTATTTAAAATTTAATCTTATTTTACAAAAGAGGGAGAAATATTGATTGGAGTTAAGTGGTTACATAAATTCAGCATAGTATATTTCCATGTATCCATTATATGCTGTTTCTTTCTTTTTTTTTTCTTTTCAATAAGTTCTGGTAACTTCCAAGTCAGGACAGTGAATGGAAGCAATGCTAAAATTCTCATCTTCAGCTGAAATACTCACATAAATTATAGGTAAAAGATATTTTATGAATTGAAAATCACACAGCCACACTCAAAAACACAAAGGGGGAACATATGGTTGCAGAAAACAAGATATAACCATAATAGTGATAGAAACAAACAAAATCAAACAGAAACCTATAGCTGCAAGCAACTGAAGCCATAGGCTTGGCATAATCTAACAGGAACCCCAAAAGGAGGAAGAGAGAAAAAGGGGAAAAAGCAATGCTATAAGAGATAATACCTAGAATTTCTCAGAACCAAACAAAAACAAGACCGCTCTGGCTGATATATTCCACCACATGCCAAATGGGGTAAATATACTTTAAAAGTTCACATCTAGACACATCATAGTAAAATTGCATAATAGTAAGATAAAGTGAAAATCCTATAAAACAAAAATAAAAATCAGATGAGCTGTAGAGTTTTCTCAGTGAAAATAGATACCTATGGAAATAGATAGGTATCTATAAGGTTTCTGAAGGAAAAATAGAGCTGTATTACAATTCTACAACCAACTATAATTTATAAAGATATTTAAAGCATACATACACCTCTAAAATAAAAACCATCATTAGAAGAACTTTGAAAGTCTATTTTTCAGCTAAATAAATTTCTAGAATTAGAAGGAGTAGTGATATACAAGGACCAAAAGTGAGCAAAGAATCAGGAAACTATAATGGAAATGTGAATGAATGTTGTTTATAAATAAAAACAAGATAATATGTTTTATGCTTAGTAACAAGATGTATCTAAAATTTTAGGCAAAACATATGGGAGTTGGGGAACAGTTTGAAGAAAAGTAGAGTGTGCTAAGATAGACTTCTTCAGAAGGAGGAGTGAGATACTAATTAATTTTGGACTTTGTTAAGAAAATAAGAATGTATGCGTGAATGTTAAAATTTCTAAGGGTCAACGTTAAAAAGGAAGAAAGGAAAAAATAGAATACAGTTTCCAAATGAATAGAGGGGAAAGGGAAAACAAAATCTTGATCAGTTGAAGAAAAGATAGGAAAAGAGAATAAGAAAAAACAAAGTATGATAGAAAATATAAGATAATATGGCAGATATAAGAACAAGTATATCAGTAATCATAAAATATGCAAAGGATCAAACTTGTCTTCTGAGATTCTTAGAGTTAGCAAAAATAAGTCCATCTGTGTGTTGTTCCCAGAATTACCCAAAAATAGATAAAATGGATAAACATTTTAATAAATACCAACATAAAGAAACTCGTATAACAACACTCAAATTATAAACATAAAATAGCTTGGTGAACAACATTAAAAGGGCCAGAGAAAGAAACTTAATACTAGTAAAAGGAACAATCCCCCTCCTGCAACCAAAAAACAAAAATATGTTCCAGAATGTATTCTCCTAGCTGTCCATTCTGTGATCTCAAAACTTCATTATGTAATTTAATTTGTTAGATCTTCAGTATTCAATTTTCAAATACTGGATGTTATATGCAACTGATGAATCACTACTCTACCTCTGAAACTAATAATATACTATATGCCAATTCATTGATTTTAAATTAAAAAAAATAACACATTAACACTTAGTTTTTAATGATGATAATTAAAATCTATAACTCATTTCTTAGTATAATGTCTATACATCTTAGTAAAATTAAACAGAAAAGATGCTACCTGAAAAATCTTCACATTTGAAATTTTTATAATACTCACTTCACATTTGAAACTTTTATTATTTACATTCTTAATCTCTATTAACCCATTGAGTTATGTCTATTGTAAATAAATTTGGCTGCATAATTCTGAAATACGATATAAGTATTTAAATAGTATTTTGGTAAATTTGTCCAAAAGTAACTCTATTTTTATATGTAGACATCTCTTGTCCTTTTATTCCTTCTTCTCAACAGGAGGATATTAGAGTCAACTTTAATGACAATTGTATTGAAATATTACATTTTATTTAATAATGCTTATATGTAATTAGTGAATTATTTCTTAATTCTTATGTTTCAAAATGTGAATTAAACATTCAAGATAGTTCTCCCAATATTTATATTTCCCCTTAAAATCAGAATATAGAAAAAATCAAGGTGATATGTACAATTGACTTTTGAACAACAGAGAGGTTAGAGGCACTGATCTGTGTAGTTGAAAATCTGTATACAACTTTTGACTCTCCAAAAACTCACCGACTAATAACCTACTATTGACGAGAAGCCTTACTGATAACATAAACAGTAGATTAACATGTATTTTATGTATTATATACTGTATTCTTACAATAAAGTAAGCTTGAGAAAAGAAAATGTTATTAATAAAATCATAAGTACAGTACTGTACTGTATTTATCAAAAAAATCTGCATGTAAGTCTATCCATGCAATTCAAACCCATGTTATTCAAAAGTCAACTGTAATTAGAAAAAGAAGAAAATGAAAAGGCAAAACAAATTACACTATTTGTCATTTGAATGATTTTAAAAGCACACACATCTGATGTAAAAGGAATTATTGATTGCAATGTCTTATTAATTAATTTTTGTGTTGTCCTCTATGATTAAAATTACATAGGAATCTTAGTTGGGAGTGGAAAGAAAAGAATGAAATATCCCTTGAGAAACATCTATAGCAAGAGGTTAGTGATTGTTTGGAGACAGTATACAGTTTTGGATCAAATATTGTTTTATGATTATTACAGTTCTAGGTTGGTTACCGGGCCAGGAGAATCTTGACATTAGGCCCTCCTCTATTAATCAAGGCATCCTATCTCCTGAGATTAGTGTTGTACAGCAAAAATTTACTCTATAGCTTAACACAAAGAAGGAGAATGTTAACTTACTGTCATTCCCTTAACACCTCATGTAAAGAAAACGTGCCTTTTAACAACAAATATGCTTCTCCAGTGCCTATTCCTTATCAACAGACATGGTTTAATCTTTGAGAGGCAGATGCACATATCTTTTGGCCAAAAATACAGAGAGCAATTTTACACCAAATTGGGAACACTTGCAACACTTTATTGCTTAGTTTTGCAAACCTTTCACAGTTCTGGACAAAAGCTGGCCTCACAGTGCCTCCCTAGATTCCTCCTTTGAAGCATAGTCTCTTGAGAGATTTTCCAGTACTATCTTTACTGCTTAGATCAACACCAAGCAGATTGAATGAAAATGAACCTTTAAACACATTTTTAATCTTTCAAACAAGCAAATTAGTTGTAAATTATTTATAAAGAACATCCAGGTGGGCGTTAATACAGTCAAATTAGCTTTCTATATTCCTGCAACCTGGAGTTGTCGACCCTTGGAAATACTGACATCACTCCTATTTCTTCTACCAAGTTTCACTTTGTTTTCTAGAAATAGCTCGATTCGCTATCAGAGTACTGAAAGATGTTAATTTCTTTGTCCTGAAGTGTCGTAGCCAAATCACTGAGAAAAATCAAATGGTACCTGGATGAACAAATGTTTAGGATTTACAGAGACATGCAAAGAGAGAACTGGGAAATTGACGGAAGAAAATAATTTGTTTAAAGGAAGGTTAAGATTATAGTAACACTTTCTGGGCTAGGAAAGAGGAGAGTAGGGTGTGTACTGTGTTAATCAGTTCACCAGCCAATCAACTTGTTTTAAAGAATGAAAAGCCAACAAAAATTCCTTGATTTGCACCTTTATGACTCAACATGAATTCTCTTTCCATTGCTGACCTAAATCTTTAGACAATCCAAATATTGTCACCTTATTTTATAGTGCACAGGCTTATAGACAACATCAAGCCTTGTGTTCCTTTTACTTCTAACACACAAACAAATATCCTGGATGGTTTACAACCTGAAAGTTATAAAATCCAGTACAAAATTGTAGAATTGACTCAAGCAAAACAGAGGCATGCTTGAAAACAGAGAATATTAGTCATGGGAATAAATATTATTTGTATGGTTAGAAATATCATGATGCTGTTAAGCACCAAGACAACTCTTAAAAGATGAACATAAATTTAAAAAAGTTTAAATGAGTTTAAAAGAATTGAAAAAGCTCTTATTGAGCACTTATTATAAACCACAATTAATTTTCATAAAAATGAAAAGGGTTAAGAGTTAGTGATATTCCCATCAACGAGGAAAACAAAATATAGAAAGACTGAACAGCTTGTCCAAAGTTCCAAAGCTAACAAGTGGGGCCGGGGAAGGACTTGAACACAGGCATTCTGTTTTCAGAGCCCATCATTTTAACTACTTGACCTCTCTTCCATTCACTATCCCTGATATTACTAAAACTATTATTTTTTTGTTTTGTTTTTGTTTTTTAAGATTTTTATTTATTTATTAGAGAGCGAGAGACTGAGAATGAGAGGGAAGAAGGTCAGAGGGAGAAGCAGACTTCCCACAGAGCCGGGAGTCCAATATGGGACTCGATCCCGGAACTCCGGGATCATGACCTGAGCCGAAGGCAGTTGCTTAACCAACTGAGCCACCCAGGCACCCTAAAACTATTATTATCAAGCACTGAGACGACTCTTTACCAAAACAACAAAAATTCCTTTAGTGTCTTGCAAAAGATTTACACAAAATATATATGTTTTGATTACTATAGCTTTGTAGTATAACTTGAAGTCTGGAATTGTGATACCTCCAGTTTTGTTCTTGTTTTTCCAAGATTGCTTTGGCTATTTGGGGCCTTTTCTGGTTCCATATGAATTCTAGGATTTTTTTGTTCCAATTCTGAAAAAATACTATTGGTATTTTGATAGCAATTGCATTAAATCTATAGATTACTTTGGGTAATATAGACATTTTAACAATATATGTTCTTCCAATCCATGAGCAAGGAATGTCTTTCCATTTGTGTCATCTCAATTTTTTTCATCAGCGTCTTATGGTTTTCAGAGTACAGGTCTTTCACCTATTTGGTTAAGTTTATTCCTAGTACTTTTATTATTTTGGTGAAATTGTAAATGGAATCATTTTCTTAATTTCTCTTTCTGCTACCTCATTATTAGTATTTAGAAATGCAACAGATTCCTGTATACTGATTTTGTATTCTGTGACTTCGCTGAATTAATTTATCAGTCTAGTAGTTTTTTGGTGAACTCTTTAGGGTTTTCTATATATAGTAACATGTCGTCTGCCAAAAGTGACAGTTTTACTTTTTACTTCTTCCCTCTAATTCGGATGCCTTTTATTTACTTTTCTTGTCTGATTGTTGTTGCTGATTACAGTACTATGTTAAATAGTGGTGAGAGCAGACATTCTTTTCATGTTCCTGATGTTAGGAGAAAAGTGCTCAGATTTCCCCCACTGAGTATGATATTTGCTGTGGGGTTTTCATAGAAGGCCTTTATTTTGTTGAAGTACATTCCCTCTAAACCTACTTCATTGAGGGGTTTTGCCATGAGCAGGTGTTGTACTTTGTTAAATGCTTTTTTTTGCAATCTGTTGAAATGATCATGTGGTTTTTTGGGGTTTTTCGTCCTTTCTCTTATTGATGTGATGTATCACATTGATTGATTTGTGAATATTGAAGCATCTTTGCATCCCCAGAATAAATCCCGTTTAATCATGGTGAATGATTTTTTTAATGTATTGTTGGATTCAGTTTTGTCAGTATTTTGTTGAGAATTTTTGCGTCTAACTTCATCAAAGAGAAATATTGGCCTGTAGTTCTCTTTTTTTTGTGGTGTCTTTCTCTGGTTTTTCTATCTGGGTATTGCTGGCCTCATTGAAAGAATTTGGAAGTTTTCCTTCCTCTTCTATTTTTTAGAATATTTTGAGAAGAGTAACATACATTTATTTATTTATTTATTTATTTATTTATTTATTTAATGATTCTTCTTTAAATGCTTAGTAGAATTCACCTGTGAAGCCATCTAGTCCTAAACTTTGTTTTGTTGGGAGTTTTTTGATTGCTGATTCCCACAGTATGTGGGAACAGGGTGGCAGTGCTAGCAAGCTAGATAGCCTGTCCCTTGCCCCTGTGTTTATGCTGGAGGGCAGAGGAGGAAAATGGCACCTGCTAGTTCCTTTGTTCCTGGAGAAGTTCCGTAGTGATTTCACCAGCACCAGGACAGGCTCCGAGATAAGTAAATAACTCTCCCCCCCATATGCCCCAGGCACCTTTCAAACTGCTGCTTATATGTTATATCTCCATGGGCTGTTGTGTTGTCTCTTTAAGGTCTGGGACTCAGTTTCCTTGGTTTTCCTCCCAGCTCTCCTAGAGCCAGGTCTGCTGATTTTTTTTTTAATTCCAAGTTTAAAGAACTGGTTGTAAGGGCTCACAAACTTCAGCCCCTCCGGTTTTCAAAGGCAAATGTTATGGGGATTCAACTTCCCTTTGTGGACACTCTTGGATGGGGGTCTGTTTCTCTCCCCATTCCATGGCCACAGCATCCTTCTCCCCCACAAACAGTCCTAAGAGTCCATTTAGCTCCCCACCATGTCTCTGCCCCTTCCCATCCTTTGCAATGTGGCTTCTTCTGTATATTTAGTTGTGGAGTTTATTCTGCCAGTCTTAGATGAAGTTAGGCACAAAAATATACATTGTTACATATATATGAAATTCTAGAAAAAGTAAATCTAATCTACAGGTCCCGCATGTCAGGGATTGCCTAGGACCAGGAATACAGGCTGGGGATTGATTGGGAAGAGGCACAAGGGTCTTTTAGGATGATAGTATTATATAGTATATATAATAATATTATATTAGGATGATAGTTATATATATCTTGATTGTGATAGTGTGTACTTGAATATCTATATTTGTCAAAATTCATTAATCTGTATAGTTTTTAAAAGACTTTATTTGAGAGAGCAAAAGAGAGCATAAGGGGAGGGGAGGAGGAGAGGGAGAGAGAGAAGCAGGGGCTCAATCCCAGGACCCCTGGATCATGACCTGAGTTGAAGGCAGATGTTTAACCAACTGAGCCACCCAGACACCCTAATCTGTACATTTTAAAATGGTTGCATTTTGTTGTACATAAATTATACCACAATAACCTTAATTTGAAAAATAAAACATCTACTATAAGGTTTCATTCTTGTATTAGAGTATTGTTCCTAGTTTGTAAGAGCACTTACAAGCGTGTGTACAAATTCTGTTATCAGAATTTGTCATACACAAATTGGAGTCAACACAAATTGGGGGAAGAAAAGATGATTCAATAAAAATGTCATGAACAACTGACAAGTTATTTGGAAAATATCAAGTTTAGCCTGCTCTCATTTCACATACCAAAATAAATGCCAGGAGTGACAGAGTGAAATATATATATAACATAATTTTTAAAGCAGTAGAAAGTATAGATAAATATTTATCTGATCCTCTAGGTGCAGAATACTTTCAAACTTGAAGTCAATGGAAAAAAATCATAAACAAGAAGATGAAACTTAAATGTATCTTAAAATTGACCGTTGTTTTTTTAAGAATACCATAAACCAAACTAAATGTTAAATACCATATTTTTTAAGAACTTGTAGTATATGACATAAATTTAACAAATGACATATAAAGAATTTAAGACATAAAGTAATCAAAATAGCTGAGGAAAAAACAAGAATAAACAGAACAAAAGGACATTAACATGTAAAGCAAAATGAATTAACAAAAATGCAAATGTGAGAAAAAGTGAGAAACTTTTTGTCCATCAAATTAGCAAACATTTTAAAGATTATAATATTAGTAAAGTTACAGTAAAATCTGCAATTTTATATACCACAGGTAGTAGAGTAAGTTGGTATAAACTCTGAAAGAATTAAAAACACCTAATATTATGAGAGTAGTTACATCAATTATAACATTACACTATGGAATATTATATAGGTGTATGTTATATATTATTAAATATGTATTATATTTATATATGAAATTATACTATATAGTTGTAATTATTAAAATAATTTACATGAAGATTTTTAAAGTATAGAATTATGCCAAAGTTATATTATACAATATTAATATATGTGATCTCATCTATAAAAGGGAAAAATACTGGGGCACCTGGTTGACTTACTCGGTTTAGCATCTGACTCGTGGTTTTGGCTCAGATCATGATCTCATGAGTCATGGGATGGAGCCCCCAAGTCAGGATCCCTGCCCAGCAAGAAGTGTGCTTGAAGATTCTCTCCCTCTGCCCCTCCCTGTACTCATGGGCACACACACGTGCTCTCTCTTCCTCACTCTCTCAAATAAATAAATCTTAAAAAAGAAAGAAAGAAAGAAAATACAGAGTTAAGTTAGTTGAAAGAAATATGTCAACGGGCACCTGGCTTGCTCAGGTGGTGGAGCATGCACCTCTTGATCTCAGAGGTGCCTGCTCCTGAGTTCAAGCCCCACATTAGGAGTGGAGCCTACTGAAAAAAAAAAAAAAAAGTATGTCAATATGTTAAAATAATGGTTATCCCAGGACATAATCAGGTAAGATTATGAATTTTTTTCTTTGCTTCTGTACCTTTCAAATTTCCTATTATAATGGGCAGATGAACAGGCAGACAAATTTAAACTTCAAACCCTTACTGTATAGATTGACTTAGATCAGTGATTATAAACCTAAAGCAATATTGCTCTCCAGGAACATTTGGCAATGGCTGGAGACACTTCTGGTTGTCACCACTCAGAAGAAGGGTTCTATAGGCAACTGGTATGTAGAAGACATGGATGCTGCTAAATATCCTACAATGCACAGGATAGCTCTTCCCCAGTCACCAACCCCCCCAACCTCTTACTGTCCATAACAAAGAATTATCTGGCTCCAAATATCACCTGGGCAGAAGTTGAGAAGTTCTGAGTTAGAATATCTGTCTATGTGCTCGCAAAGCACCTTCACATACCCCTATAAAACTTATTATACTGTTAATATTTATTATTTACAAACCTGTCTTACCTATAAGACCTTGAGTAAACTGAGGACACTTGGCTAAGTGATACCTAGCACACAGTAAGGGTTCACTGTCTCACTCATATGACTTACCCAACTACATTTTACTGATACTATCCTAGGTACTGGACTCTGTGCTAGACTCTAGATCACAGAGATGAACAAGATGAAAAAAAAAAGAAAGAAAAAGAAAGAAATTCCTGACCTCGTAAAGCTCAGTTGTTGGGAAGATCACTGTAGACTGTGATGAATCTTAAAACAGGTAAATTGATAAAGAGTAACCAGGGGAGGCTGCTTTAGATAGGATGGCAAGGGAAGGTCTTTCTAAATAGGTGGGCTTCAAGCTGACAACTGAAGGATAAGAATGCTATAAAAAGCCATACAAAGAGCTTGGAGAAAGAAAGCAAGTGTTCTTGATGAACGTGTGGTTTATAGGTGAATCAATTAATAGTATATGTTGATTAACAATATTTCAATGATAATTCATTTTGCAATCTACATTACAGTTTTTTAAGTATTTCCCTTTCAGATACTTTTCTTCACTTACCAAGCAAGTGAGAATATAAGATTCAAAGTGCATTTTCCTTTCTTACTCGGTTTAGCATCTGAGCCGAGTTATATATTTGTCATTTGTACACATAAATTCATAACCAAGCAAACAGGCCTTGGCAGTCCTATTAAATTGTATACATATGAGTTATGAATGAGTTTGTTTACTAGGTCCAAGAATTACACATATCCCCAGGGCTAAGAAACTCTCAGGGAGTCTCTACCAATGCCACAAAATTATAGCCTTATGTGGATCCCACAGGATGGGAAGGGATTATCTTATCCCTGTACTTTTTTTTTTCCTAGCATATAGTAAACAATTGCTGCTAGAGCTACAAATAGCAGAGAAGAAGAAAATTGATTCAAATAACATTCTCACCTAACACAACCTTCCCCCATCCCGGAAGCTTAAGAGAATTACATTCGAAATGAAAATGTAGAGGTGACATTGAGAAGTTGAATAAATAAAGGATTTGTAAATGGGAGACATACTGTATAATACTTGTTTCTCTACCTGCTATGATTGGTTACATGTAAATGATTTAACTGGGCACGGATATCTGGTCAACTGACCAGAAAAAAAAAAGCATAGGTCATATCTACTGTAACTTTATTAATATTATAATCTTTAAAATGTTTGCTAATTTGATGGACAAAAAGTGACATCTGCAGAATCCCCCTCAAGTAGTTAGCAGAATACTCATCAGTTCGTCAATGTGAAGAAATCATCTAATGTTAAGATAAAACCCCAAATTTTGATTTTCAGAGCAGACTAGAGAGAGAGAGAAACTATTGCCATGATATATGTCAAATTTTTGTATCACAGTTTCAGAGAAGATAAGTAATGGAATCTCTCTCAAATATATTACTCTCTGGTTCTGAATTCAAGATGGAGGCAGGTTGATGAGCCAATTTTCTTTATGGGCCAAGATGGCTATCACAGCTCCAGTCATTTTGTTGCATTCTAATCAGCAGGATGGGGGAAAGAAACAAATTAAAGGGAATCCCAGAAGTTCAAAACATTACTGTTAACAACTTTATGAGTAACACGTAGTCAATTATTCACACCCAGATACAAGGAAGAATGAGAACTGTGTCTTTTAGGTAGGTGTGTCTTTAATTTGTGCTTTATTACTGAAAAGGAAAGGGATTTTGGATGTTGAGGAAGGCAACTAGCAGATGCTACCACTTTAGAGAATACGAAAATCCTTAAGCTATAAAACACTTATAAATCTCAGGCAAAATGTAATAAATGTATTCTTAAAATTCATTTCTGAGATTTCCATTTCCATCTAAGATAGGGTAATAGAATTTAGATTTGCCCTCCCAACCAAAACAACCCTCCCCAAAACCAAAACCAAAACCAAAATAAATGAACCAATGGTTTTCAAGGATATTAAGCAATGAAAAACAGCAATTCTGAGAAAAAAAAATGAGGTGAGCCCAATGATTGCCCCAATTTATCATCCTGAGCTTCCAGGCCATAGCACCAGGAGAGGGACCCAGGCAAATCTTAGTGGACACTCCAGGTTGAGGAGATAAAGCTGAGAGTCTGAGTAGATCAAGATGGCTAGTTTGCAGATCAGAGTCCTAGGGATGAGAGAGTTTCAGAGAGAGAATTCTGACATCTGCAGAATCCCCCTCAAGTAGTTAGCAGAGTACTCATCAGTTCGTCAATGTGAAGAAATCATCTAATGTTAGGATAAAACCCCAATAAAAGCATTAGTGAATAATGCTTGCTACTCACAAAGGGCTGGTAATAGTACCTGTTTCCATGAGTCAGACTGGACAAAACCGTAATTTACAGGGCAATAACTAATCTCAGGAAGTTGCCTCAACAGGTGAGAATAATTCTGTTGAGCACTACTTTGCACCTGTGAACCAAGTCATGAGAAGATCAGGTTGTTTCTATTTTTGTATCTAAACTCATTAGATCCCAGAACAAATCTCAAAAATATTTTAGGAATACAAAAATATACACAATAGCAAGGCAACATTTTAATATATGGCATCCAGTCAACTAATGAGTGAGTTTAGCAAGGTTACTGAGTATAATGTAATATGTGAAACTAAATTGTATTTCTATATAGCAGCAGCATACAACCAAAAATTGAAATGAAACACCATTTCAAATAACATCAAAAATATGAAATACTGGGGCGCCTGGGTGGCTCAGTGGGTTAAGGCCTCTGCCTTCGGCTCAGGTCATGATCTCGGGGTCCTGGGATCAGGCCCCGCATCCGGCTCTCTGCTTAGCGGGGAGCCTGCTTCCCTCTCTTTATCTCTGCCTGCCTCTCTGCCTGCTTGTGGTCTCTCTCTCTCTGTCAAGTAGATAAATAAAATCTTTAAAAAAAATATGAAATACTTAGGGATAAATATGTAAAAAGATGTGAAAATCTTGTATACTGAAAACTTAGTGGCTGGTTTATGCGACCTGAGTGGCAAAGCAGCTTACGTTTTATCCAGACCTATTGCAAAGCCTTTCCTTACTCTGGGTCTCTTAGAAAATGGAAACCTTCCAAGTCACCCAACAAATGGATCAATGCAGTATTCTGTATTATAGTACCAACTTACTCCAAAATCCAGAAGTCCACTCAATACAGTGCTGCTTTTCTTGTGGCAGTCTAAGTGTGAGTTGCAATAATATATTCTTCATTTTAGAAGGGGTTGTCCCAGTATTGTTCATTGACTCCAGAAAACTTTAACAATATGGCAGGCTCCTGACTCTCCATGGGGGCTTTCCTTACACTTGCTTGTACTAGGGCATCATCCAGGTAATTGCCACTTCTTGCTTCTAAGATTCAATAGCATGACGTCATCAGTATAGTGGACCAATAATGTTGTTTCATGAGATATCAAAATGACTAATAGTATCTAGACACATTATGACAGTAAGAAAGTTAACATAAGTGTGGGTCAAAACAGTAAGTTTGTCCTTGCTCTATCTATGTCCTTGCTATGATTTTGATCCTTTCTACTAATTGAAATGAGGCAAAACACATTTATATACCAAATCAATAGTCAGACACTGAATGCCAGTACTATGTTGGTCTGCTTCATTATAACGACCATATTTGGCACGGCAGCAGCAATTGGGGCTACCAATTGTCTAGGTTTATGGTATTCCAATAACATCCCCCATTACCCATATTTTTACAGGAGTGAGAATCAAGCTTTGAAATTATGGGGAACACTATCCCTAAATCCTTTCAGTCTTTTATAGTGCCACTAAACTGGGCAGTTCTCTTGGATGGTATTACTTCTGATTTACTCTCTTTGCTTAGGGTTGGTGGCAGTTTCAGGGACTTCACTTGGTTCTTAATAGTGCTGTGGACCTTATTTCACAAATCTATAATCCAATGTAAAAGTTCTGTTTGGGCCAAGAATATTTATTCCAATTACATATTCAGGCCAGGAAAATGACCACAATATGAATCTATGGGCTCACTGGATCAACTGTATGGTAGACTTGGGCCAGGACTCCATTTATCAACCAGACTGCATAAATTTTACTTTATCCCTAGCCCTCAGAACGTCTCAATATTCTCCTTTTTTCAGTGGACAGTTATCCTGGAAAAAAATCTCATGTCTCTTTGAGGAAGGATTAGAAAAATATATACTTGTGTTGACATTGCAGGGTACTTCCTCAAGGGTACACATTCTCTGCTTCAATCAATTGGCTCTGGGTCTGTGAGCCGGCTTAGCTCTGGAAAGTGAATGAGAAATTGTGATTTCCTATAACTGACATCAGCCTACTACTCACCAGTTCTCACGTTTAAAAATTATTTTTGTTGTTCTACATATCAGGTAACATTGTGGTCCATTATCCTTCTCTTTTGCCACCAAAACCATGATCTAATAGCTATCACCCTAGGTCTGTGGATTAAGGCATCCTGATGGTCATTCCACTCTAGGGTAACCAAAGATTTATTGTCAAAACCAGGGCACTTTCAAGAGTGAAACATGGCACTATTAGTAATTATACTGGGACAACTGGCAAAAACTACCCTGAGCAAACTATGAAATACGTTGACCTTACTCATCATGGTAATTAGATCGATTTTGCCTCGATGATTCAGTGCTGCCACCTGGCTTCAGCCATTTCTTAATCCCTTCATCCTCCTGAATTCCAGTGCTCACTTCAGTACAGTGTCTCACATCATCAATTCCAGCCTGTACAAGACAGCGACCATTAAACTTCTCAAAGATACTGGTGATGCCTACACAAGTACATTTTGTTGCCTTTAAAAAGGGGCCATCCTGGGGCACCTGGGTAGCTCAGTGGTTTAGGCCTCTGCCTTCGGCTCAGGTCATGATCTCATGATCTCAGGGTTGTGGGATCGAGCCCCGCATCGGGCTCTCTGCTCGGCAGGGAGCCTGCTTCCTCCTCTCCCTCTGTCTGCCTCTCTGCCTGCTTGTGATCTCTCTCTCTCTCTCTCTCTCTGTCAAATAAATAAATAAATAAATAAATAAAAAGGGGGCCATCCTTCAGGACCTCTCATGAACTGTTAGGTGGTGGGTCCTCCGGTATTATGTAGTAAATCCATTCTTACATTCTCATATCTTTGAGTCCCTTGAACCCTTTCCCAATCTCATGCAAGGAAATTCTGGCATCTCCACTTCACTTACATAGGCTATTGCTATATCCAAACTTCAGAGAACCATCCCAGCAGATTTGGAGAACTGGGTCCAGATGCCTTTGCCAAAACATTGAATCGCAAGTGATGGATGAGTGTTCCCATGTCAATAAATATGCCCTATCTAACCTTATATGTCACATTCCTACCTAGTCCAATGCTCTAAAGATCTGGTCTCTCACATGTTTGCCTGGTTTATGCTTGTATATATGAGTCATATTATTCAATTCCCTTGACATGTAAGTTGTTTCTTCCTAGAGCAGACTACTTCCACATTCAACTTGCGCTGGAGTCTGACCCTAGTTTTCAGCATGGAGTAATGAGGTGGGGTGTGTGTGCTAATAATTGGCATCACCTTATGTGACACTAGCTGAATTCATTGCATGGTCTCTAGGTAGAAGAAGGTCTCCCTCATAAATGGAAGGGTCTGCTTTGGTCAGTCTAGAGGGTTTAGAAGTATTTAGGCATTACAGTACTTTTAGGCTCGCCTGTCTAAATGTCCTAATTCCAAATCTCAGAACCCTAGTCTTTTTCCATCAAGGTCCTGTCTTTCACATAAGAAATCTGTCAAGGGACACCTGGGTGGCTCAGTGGGTTGGGTGTCTTCCTTCAGCTCAGGTCATGATCCTGGAGTCCGGGGATCGAGTCCCAAGTCAGGCTCCCTGCTCAGCAGAGAGCCTGCTTCTCCTTCTACCCCTTACCCCCACTCGTGTTCTCTCTCTCTCTCTAAATCAATACATTTTTTTTAATAAAAAAGGTATCTGTCAAGTTTGCAGTCAGTCTCCTTTGTTCCATTACCATCCTTAAGATCAGATGCAGGGCCTGATTTTAAGCACAGTCTACCTTGTGATGTAGAAGTTGAGCATTTTCTTATAAACTATTCCAGAAGCTGTATGAGCCAAGATCTGAGTATTTCCTTTCATCTAGTGCACAATCGTGGTAGTAAATGACTGCAGTGTCTCACTGAGGGAAGCTCTGAAGGATATTTATAGTATGTACCTGCAGCCACATTGCAGAATACTTTCTCAAGAACCCACCCATTTTTTTTTTCTTTTGGGTAATCTCTACACCCAGCATGAGGCTCAAACTCATAACACCAAGATCGAGAGTTATATGTTCTACTGACTGAGCCGTTGAGGTGTCCCAGACTCACCCTTCTTTTCAGTCAAAGTCTGTGAACTGGCTTGGGTCTCCAAGACTAGCTGAGAGGCTTTGACTCTCCATTGTGGGGACTCAAGTCAGCTTTCTGGTCATGAGACCTGGATTATTTTTTTTTTCCTGTTATGCAGACGGAGTAATTATTTTATTTTATTTTATTTTAAAGGTTTTTATTTGACAGAGAACACAAGTAGGCGGAGCGGTAAGCAAAAGGAGAGGAGAAGCAGGCTCTCCACTGAGCAGGGAGCCCAATGTGGAGTTCGATCCAAGGACTCTGGGACCATGACCTGAGCTGAAGGCAGCCATTTAAGCAACTGAACCACCTGGGCGCCCCTCAAGTAACATTTTAGTAGTATGTCTATCTGTTTCATTTCTGTGGTAGGTGGCCAAACATTTTGATTATCCCTTTATCTGGGATGCTCATCACTGGAAATGTGTCCTCACTAACTCTAGTAGGTAAGTGCCGCCACTTGACTGTACTATGTCAGGATTCCAGCACTCTCGTTGAAATCAGGGATAGCATCTCTCAACATCCTGCCTGGCCTACAGATGACTGAGACCACAGAGCTTTTCTAGAATACTGGTGCTCCCTTCACTAACATTTTGCTTAAAACCAGCAGAAAGGAAGTGTCCTCTGAGGTATCTAAGATGATGTAATGGGGGTAGATCAAGTTAGTGCACAGATAAGTGATGGTAAATTCATTCAACATCCCTAGCCTCTAAACCTTTACATTCCTACCCCTGCCATATATGGGGGAAAGTTCTGCATCTCCGTCTCAATGAATGCAGATCATCATTGAACCCCAGTTCTGTCAACCAACCAAGTAAACTATTAGAACCATTTCCAGATGTGCAAAATAGCACATTACATCCCTAATGTCTGAAAAGGGTACCCCTTTCAATTTATTTGACTCAATACAGTTATATAACAGAGGCAATATATCATAAGGAATTGGTTAAATAGATCTTGAAAGACTGAAAAGGCAAAAGGAAAATAGTGAGATAACACAGGAACAATGGCATAGAAGGAAGCTACCATTCTAAGGGTTGGGGATCAAAGGAAAGAGGTTGGATTTATTAAAACCCAGAAGCTTGGAGAACCTCCCTGTAGCAGGAACTCAGGCCTCTGAGGAGGGGTCTGGAAACTGGGATATCTGAGGAGGTGATGTTGACAGGCATGGAAGGAGCTGGTTGATTCTTCTCCTCCAGGTTTTCAGTCTCCCTCTAGTGTTCCATTTTGGAAAAACCTACCAGGGAGCCCACTGCTAAACCAGAAACAAGAACATCACAAAGCAAAGAATATTGAACATTATAACAAAAACTAATGATGGGGCCTCCTCGGTGGCTCAGTCGGTTGAGTGTCTGCCTTCGGCTCAGGTCAAGAACCCAAGGCCCAAGGACTGAGTCCCAAATCAGGCTCCCTGCTCAGTGGGGAGTCGGCTTCTCCCTCTGCTCCTCCTCTTGCTTGTGCTCTCTTTCTCTTTCAAATAAATAAATAAAATCTTAAACAACAACAACAAACAAAAAACTAATGATGTACTATACCTTGGCTAATTGAATTTAAAAATAAACAAAGCAAAGTATAGACAAGTGGGTTTGGAGCTGAAAAGCAATAGCTTAATAACCATCAAGGTGCCTTTCAGATTCTCACGGTGGTGATTGACTCTGTGTGACCTTACTTGAATTGCCTAACACCATGAGCAGGACCCAATCTCCTCCATAAGCCTTATGTCTGTAATTATTGCCATGTCCTCTGAGACATGAGATTTGCTATAGCCACAGCATATGCCAGAGCTTCAGTTTCCCCCACACCTCATCCCAATTAACCCTGGATGAAAGTGTTAGTGAGTCTGACGCTATTGCAAACAGGAGTTCCTGCTGCCTCCGCTTACCACCAGCAATAGGGTCCCTATTGGCATCAAACAGGAGAGAACCACAGCTCCAAAATCCAATCCTGAGAGGGCTGCTACCCCTGGTTTTAGAGGTCTTAGCTCTCAAGTACAGGGCCTGGGGCCAACCCTCCCATGTTGCTACTTTCCTGGAGAATGCATGCTTAGGAGTGAAGGAAAAGATGGAAGAGCCAAGGAAGTAGAGAGAACCAGCACAAGGTCTATTACTGAGCAGACTATCCACCTGTTTTCCAGGAAAACTCATTGCTTGATCTTGCAGGATCCTCAGAGCCTAGGAACTCCCATGTTTCAGGGCCATCCTGGGAGGGAGAAGGGGTGGATCACTTTCCTGCTGGCTCCCGTCTCTCTTTCTTCTAAGATTCACTCTCTGTGGTTCTCTTGAAGATTTATTTTCCTGCGATTCTGCTTTAAAGGCCTGAAAGCTGAGTCTGTCCTAGCGCATCTCACACCTCAGTAGTAACTGGGATCTCTGGAACAGGAGGTGAAAGACACATCTTGGACAAGGGACAAAGCACTGTCTGGTCAGAGTTGAGCCATAGCTCGTGTTAGATGGGTCATCATAGGAGTAAAACAGGGGAAACAAAATAATGAAAAATGACCCTGGTGAGGCTGAAAAGATACAAGTGATGTCTGTGACAAACATCATTTATAACAAAAACAATGACAAACAACCCGAATGTATATCAATAGGAGAATGATTGAATGAAATATAAATAATATGCAGCTCTAAAAAATAATTAGAAAATATTTTATGTACTATTATGGAAAATCTATAAAACATATTAGGTGAAACGAAAGGTACAGATGAACACTTATGATATGCAAACTTTAAAAAGTGGGAAAATGAGACTCTATATTTATATTGACGGATATATGCATAAACTCTGGAATGCCACGTAGAAACTAAGAACAGAAAAAAAAAAAACAGAAAAAAAAAAAGCTAAGAACAGTACTCACCTATGGGTACCATGGTAAGTATTGAGCATATGGGCATACATATGGAAGGTCCGGTTTCCACTGTAAAATGTTTTGTATTTTTGGGCTTTTGAACCATGAGACTATATTAGCTAAGGATTCAATATAAGGTGGGGGTGGGGTGTGAAGTCAGGGGAAGCATTAGAGAACACCTAGAGAAACAAAAAGGAAATACTACTTATCTTCTCACGGTCATAAAACTCTGAAATAGACAAAAATGACAATGATAATAAAAATCAATGAAGATTTTTGAAAACCACAGACCTTGCTCTTCAAAAAATTTAATGAGAGGAACCTGGGTAGCTCAGTCGGTTAAGCGTCTAACTCTTGGTGTCGGCTCAGATCATGATCTCAGTGTCCTAAGATTGAGCCCCGCATTGGACTCTGAGCTCAGGATGCAGTTTGCTTGTCCCTCTCCCTCTGCTCTTCTCCCTTCACTCTCTCTCTCTCTCAAAAATGAATAAAATCTTTAAAAAAATAAGTTTAATAAGAACTGGGGCACATGGGTGGCTCAGTCGGTTAAGTGTCAGTCTCTTGACTTCCATTCAGGTCATGATCTCAGGTTTGTGAGACTGAGCTCCACTTCAGGCTCAGCACTGGGCATGGAGCCTATTTAAGATTCTCTTTCTCCCTCTGCCTCTGCCCCTTCCCCCTCCCACTCTCTCTATCTTTACTTTTCTTTTCTTTTTCTTTTTTTGAGAGAGAGCCCGAAAGTTGTGGGGAGGGGAAGGGGGGGGTCTCTCTTAAAAACAAAAACAAAAAGAGTCATAGCAAAACTAATAGAAAGAAGAGAAAACAAAAATAAATAACATACTGAGTGAGAAAAGGGAAAAAATACAAATGTAATAATACAAACAAGGCTGTGCTAACAAATTTGAAAACTTAGATGAAATGGAAAAATTCCAAGAAAAAGACAATGCTAAAATTAAATGTAAGAATTTGAAGAAAACACTAAGAATTAAAGAATTTGAAATCGTAGTTAAAGACCTCCACCCCACCCCATTCCACCTCCAAATTATCCCGGGCTGAATGGGTTAATAGTGAATTCTACCAATACTTCGTGGAAAAGTTAGTTCCTATTTGATACTAATTTCCCTAAAGATGGAACAAAACCTTCCCAGATTATTTTATGAGGCTAATATAATCCTGATTCTAAAAATATATGGATAAATTTTCAAAAATTAAAGAGCATTTCTCTTATAAATGCTACCTTCAAAATACAAGCAAAATATGACCACTTATGACCTCCTCAACCATCAAAGCCATCATTATCTCTCGCTTGAACTTTTTGTAACAGGTCTCTCTGTTTCCACTCTTGGCTCACTGCCATCTATTCTCCACAGTGGCAAGAATTTTTTTTTTAATTTAAGACATTGCTCCCTTATTTCTTTCAGATATCTGCTCAAATATCTCTTGATAAAAGAGGACTTTATCTTGTTCCACAGTCTCATCATTCTTTATCCCTTACTATGCATTATTTTGTTTTACTGATTACTACCTCACTAATGTTTACTTGGCAGAGGGTGGATGCTTAAATATTTGCTGAGAAATGTCACTTACATAAGTATACTTACTTGGAAACTAATATTAAATATTACATAGTATTTTCTCACACACACATATACATGTGTGTATGTGTGTGTGTGTATATATGTATATATATGTGTGTGTGTATATATATATATGTATACATATACATACATACATACACATATATATATATGATATGTAAACAAATGGAAGCCACCAAATACAGGAGAATGTGATCAATACATGGGGATAATGTTTTCCTATGTTGAGAAATAGATACATAAGTATTTGTTACATTGATTTTCTTACCTTTTTTAGGTACCTGAATAGTCAGTATATTTATTAATGATCAGGAGGATAGATCCAAGAGCTTGACCAACTGGGTCTGTATTCTGTCTCTGCCATTTAGAAGCTGTGCGACCTGAGAAGTTGCACTGCACCTCTCTGAGTTTCAGTGACTTTCCATTTAGCATAATGATAATAATACCTATCTTATCATTGAATGTACGCAAAGTGCTTGGCACATAGTCAGTGCTATGTAAGACTCTTCTTTATTATCTACTATTGAGTTTGAATTCAACAGAGGATTCTCCTCTAAGCAACAAAATAACAAAAGCCCCTCTAGGCATCAAGCATCCTTGTATCTTAGAAGCACAGAATAGAGAAAAGAAACATATTCTATGTTTAAATTTTGACCATTCCACTTACCAGTTATGTGACCATCAGTAAATTATTTTCCTTTTGTGATCCTCAGCTACTTCTCCTGAAAAATGGGAATAACAATTTGCTGTTTCATCAGTAAACACTGACAAAACATCTATATTCAAACACATGAAACAATGTCTAGAATATAACAAGTTAGCTATTATTGCTGTTGCCTAGAACAGTGCCTAGAACAAGCACTGCAGAGTAGAGATAATACATACATAGACCCTATTCTTAAAGAGGTTATATCCTAGTAGTAGAAGGAAGTCTGACACCCAGACAAATTATAAAGCAGTGTGAAAAGTTCAACACTAGAAACAGTGTGGAAAGGGAAGTGGTTAAAACATGAAAGAGTACAGCAAGGTGTCCCAGTGATAGAACTCTCTGGGAAGTTTCCTTCTAAGTGCCAGAGGAAGCTATCTAAGGGGAGATGTTACATGCTTTTGACCTCTGTGTCCTCCTTCATTCTGTCTCCAGTGGCTTCAGCTGATGAAGATTAACATCATACCAGGTGTCAAGAGAGAAATATTTCAATATCACAAGCACGACAATGAAAGGTGGATTTGGACCAAAGGAGGCAATAGATCGATAATGATATAAACTAGTGAATCCTTAATTGCATGAAATGTAAGTAAACAAAATGATCCAATTAAGAGACAGATTTTCAGACAATTATAACTAAGTGCTTTTTATAAGAAACACATTTAAGAAATAAAGATGTAAAAGATATGAAGACAAAAACTTTTATTTCAATTACTAGAAATAAAGGATACTTCATTATGGTAAGACATTTAATTCACAAGAAATTTATAACAAATTTTAAAATGTATGCATCGAATAACTTAGCCTCCAAATATAGAAAACAAAAGTTGATACAAGGTCCAAAGGTCAAGTGGACAAATCCACATTCATATTGAAAAATTGTAACATAATTTTTCGGTAACTAATTAAATACATAGATAAAAATTAGTAAAGATTTTTATCTGTGGGATTGTTGCAATATAGATACATACATCAATGGGACAATAAAGAGAACACACAAACAGAACTACATGTATATGGGCACTTGATTTATCACGGAAGTAGCACTGGAGTACAGGGAGGGAAAAGAATTTTTCAAAAAACATTGTTAGGACCAAAAAAAAAAAGCACTTAAAGAAAAAGATTGATACAGTGGACTAATTAAAATTATGAGCCTTTGTTCATGAAAATACCCTAGTAAGAGAGGAAAAGACAAGGTACAAAGTGGGAAAATTCACTTGCATAGCTTTATGTTACATATATAACCAAGAGATCATATTCAGAGCATTATGAAACAGACAGACAATTCACTTTTAAAAAAATAGGCCAAAATCTTAAATAGGCAATTTACATAAGAGGAAATCCAAATGGCCGATAAAGGTGCTTTATCTTATTAGCAATCAGGAATGTGAGATTTAAACTAAAATGAAATCTACATACCCTAGCTGCAATTAAAAATCCGATAGAACTAAGAGTTGGTGAGAGAGTGGTGTAAAAGCAACTCTCACCCACTACTGCTGAGATTGTAAATTGGTGCACTTTTGAGAACAGTACATTATCTAGCAGGAATGAAGACACTTATGTCCCATGACTCAGCAATTCTTCTCCTAAGTATATACTCTACAGAAATGCAAACTTAGATGTGCCAAAAGACATGTACAAGAATTTTCATCACAAATTTTGTGTAATAGCCAACTAGTGGAAACAAACCAAGCATCTATCAATGATAAAGTGGGTTAGAAAGGAAAATATGGCATATTTATTGAATTGAATGTTATACAGTAATGTAAATGAATTAACTACAACTCACATTTACAGTGTGGAGGAATGTCAAAAATAATGTGATCACTGAAAAAGCCAGCTAGACCACATTGCATATAAAGTTCAAAATCAGGCTTAATCAAACTGTAATGTTTAGGATATACACTTATGTGTTTTTTTAAAAAGTATGTGTATATAAAGAGAAGTCAAATAGTGATAACTGTGAAAGTTTTAGCAAGAGTGAGGAGTTGTGATTGGGTGGAGCAAATAGAGATTTCTGGAATAATAGCAGTATTCTATTTCTGTATCTGGGTGACAGTTACAAGAACTTTTGCTTTTCAATAATTCTGTGAGCTAAACATATATGTTTTTGCACTTTTCTAAATGTGGGTTATATTTCATAATAAGATGGTTCCCATTCAAAAATAAATGAATGAATAACCCTAAAATGGGTAAAACATTGTACTGGGTATTACCTGTTTGTTCTCTATTCTAATTCTGATAATAAGAAGAGTATTACAGTATTATCATCTCTGTGTTAGGGATATGCACTATATTTTAGTCATCTTTGTCAAAATCTAGGGTCATACCTGGCATATGATAAGCACCCTGCATGTTTATGATCCTGGGGCTCAGAGAAGGTGAATGCTTTTTTCCTAAGGCAGTGTAATTCACCAAGGAGTGGAACCTGGAAAGCCCCATTTTCTGAATCCGACCTCCATTTAACTGCCACATCTGCCTCTTCTCACTTCTACTGTAGCAGACAGAAGCTCTCCTTGATTCTGGTGGCCAGCTGTACACACAGCTACATGAAAAACCTATTTCTAACCATGGACTACAAATAGATTGCAAATTAATGGTATCTAGAAAGTGAGGGGGTGGGGGAAAGCCTTGACTACAGATCTTGCCCATGGGAGGACAAAATGGGAATGTACACTGTTTACTGCTGTGTTAAATTGACATCAGACAAGGAGCCTGCATCCCTTCCTTTGCCCTAAGCAAAATATTTGCAGGTGTCACTCTGCCAGCAGCAGAGGTAATAATAAACTTTTATTTTAAAGTACTTTGTATTTTTCCCATTTCCCCCCACCCCCCACCCTGTAGCTTACAGTATGTTTAACAAGTTCATCAGAACATAGTCAAGAAGTATCAGTGTAAGGATCATTTGGTTATAGTTAAACGGACCATAGGCCTACATCTCTGGACTTATTTGCCATTGTGTAGGTAAAAATCTGTTTCCTACTGGTTTCTGACATACAGAAATTATACAAATGCCTAGCAGAAGGGAAAGTTTTTACCCCTGTCCTCTAACAGTGACAAACTCCGCAGATTCTCAGCAGAAGCAGCAAGTTCTAGGGACTCTCCTGAGAAGGGGATTTTTCAAACTGCAGGTCACAATCTATCAGTGGATCCCAATCATTTAGAAAAACTAAAATAAATGAGAAAATTTTAATATTTGTTGCCTATGGTAAGAGTAAGTACTGTTTCATGAAACTTTAGTTTCACATTATGTGTGTGTGTGTGTGTGTGTGTGTGTGTGTTGTGTGTGTGTCCATGTTCTTTTTGAGTTCCTACAGGGAATAGATTTCCCCCACACACCCCCAAGCAATTCTCTGAACACCATCTAGGCATCCAAAGCTTAACTTGATTTTAATACTATCTACCCTGAGATAGCATCAGACCCCCTAGGTAAGGTGTCAGTCCTATAAGACTGCCCCACAACTCCTTCAGATGCCAGTTATAAGCCCAGGTTATCACCTGTGCTTCCAACCAACTAGTTATAGTTTGGAGATTCCAACAACCTCCTCCAACACAGGATGTCAATCGCAAACCCAGGTTGTTACCTGCACTTCTATGACCAACTGGCTATAGATCAGAGGTTCCCAAGAACCCCTCCTTGGGTACAATTAATATGCTAGAGTAGTTCATAGAACTCAAAGACACATTTTCACAGCTAGATAACTGGTTTATTATAAAAAGCTATAACTCAGGAGCAACCATATGGGACAGATGCATAGGGTAAGGTATGGGGAAAGGGCAAGAAGTTTCCATGCCTTCTCCAGGGCACCACTCTCTCTGAATGTCCACATGTTCACCAACTCAGAAGCTCTCTGAACCCTGTCCTCTTGGGTTTTATTTTGTTTTGTTTGAGTAGAGTCGACATACAGTTACATTAATTTCAGATATACCAAAAGAGTGCCTCAGGGGTGCAGTTGGTTAAGCAACCGACTCCTGATTTCAGCTCAGGTCTTGATCTCAGGGTTGTAAGATCGAGCCCCACATCGGATTCTGCACTGGACATGGAGCCTGCTTAAGATTCTTTCTCTCCCTCTGCTCCTCCTTCCTGCTTGCATGTGCACTGTCTCTATTTAAAAAAAAAAAAAAAGAAAATTCAGGTGTACAACATAGTGATTTGACAAGTTTATACATTATGCTATGTTCATCACAAGTGTAACTACTATCTGTCCCCACAAATTGCCATTTAATCCTATTGACTATATTCCGTATGCTGTGCCTTTCATTCCCATGATCTATTCATTCCATAACTGGAAGCTGTATCTTCCAGTTCTCTTCACCCATTTTGCCCAACCCCCATCCATCTTCTCTCTGGCAACCATCAGTTTATTCTCTGTATTTACAGGTCTGATTCTGCTTTTTGTTGTTTATTCATTTGTTGTTGGGTTTTTTTTTTGTTTTGTTTTTTGTTTTTGATTCTACATATGAGTGAAATCATATGGTATTTGTCTTTCTTAGTCTAACTTCACTTAGTATAATACCTTCTAGGTCCATCCATGTTGTCTCAAATGGCACAATCTCATCCTTTTTATGGCTGTGTAATATTCCAGCAGTTGTGTGTGTGTGTGTGTGCGTGCATGTGTGTGTGTGTATATATAATATATACCATACCATATTTCCTTATCCATTCATGTATTGATGAATACTTAGGTTGCTTCCATATATTGGCTATTTTAATAATGCTGCAATAAGCCTCTATCTTTTCAGATTAGTGGGGTTTTATTTGGGTGGAGATGTAAACACCCAATAGTGGAATTATTGGTATGATATTAAATGGTATTTCTATTTTTAATTTTTGAGGCAACCCCATACTGTCTTCCATAGTGGCTATACCAATTTACATTCCCATCAATAGCATATGAGAGTTCCTTTCTTTCCACATCCTCACCAGCACTTATTATTTCTTGTTTATTTGATTTCAGCCATTCTGACAGGTATAAGGTGATATCTCATTGTGGTTTTGATTTGCATTTCCCTGATGACTAGTGATATTGAGCATCTTTTCATTGTCAGTTGGCTATTTGTATATCTTCCTTGAGGAAAATGTCTATTTAGTTTCTCTGCCCATTTTTTAATTGGATTGTTTGTCTTTTTGGTGTTCATTTGTATGCATTCTCTCTATATTTTAAATATTAACCCCTTATCAGATATCACATTTGCAAATATCTTCTCCCATTCAACCATTTAATACATTGCCTTTTTGTTTTGTTTATGTTTTCCTTTACTGTGCAAAAGATTTTTGTCTTGATGCAGTCCCAATAGTTAGCTTTTGTTTCCCTTGCCTTAGGAGACACACCTAGAAGAATGTTGCTATGATCTATATCAGAGAAATTATTTCTTATGTTTTTTTTCTTGTACTTTTAGGGGTTCAGGTCTCACATCTAGGTCTTTAATCCATTTTGAGTTTACATTTGTGCATAGTGTTAAAAATTGGTCCAGTTTCATTCTTTTAAATGTTGCTGTTCAGTTTTTCCGGCACCATTTATTGAAGATACTGTCTTTTCTATATTGCATATTCTTGCTTCCTTTGTCCTAGATTAATTGATTGTTTAATAATGGGTTTATTTCTGGTCTCTCTATTTTGTTCTAATGATTTATATGCTTATTATTGTACCAGAACCATACTATTTTGATTATTAAGTTTTATTTAAGTTGATTATAAAGTTTTGAAGTATATCTTGAAACCTGGGATTGTGATACCTCCAGTTTGTTCTTTTTCAAGATTACTTTGACTACTTGGGGTCTTTTTTTTTTAAGATTTTATTTATTTATTAGAGAGAGAGAGAGAGAGAGAACGAGTGAGGGTTGAGGAGGAGAGGGAGAGAGAGAGAGAAGCAGACTCCCTACTGAGCAGGAAATCCAACACGTGGCTCTTTCCCAGGACCCTGAGATCATGACCTCAGCCAAAGGCATGCTTAACCGACTGAACCCCCCAGGTGCCCCTGACTACTTGGCGTATTTTTTTCATTACATGCAAAATAATTTTTTTAAAGATTTTATCTATTATTTATTTGGCAGAGAGAGAGAGATCACAGTTGGGCAGAGAGAGAAGGGGAAGCAGGCTCCCCACTGAGCAGAGAGCCTGATGTGGGGCTCTATCCCAGGACCCTGAGATCATGACCTGAGCTTAAGGCAGAGGCTTTAACCCACTGAGCTACCCAGGCGCCCCCAATTTTTAAAATTATTTGCTCTAGTTTTGTGAAAAATGCTATTGGTATTTTGATAGGGAATTGAATCTATAGACTGTTTTGTGTAAAATGGACATTTTAACAATATTAATTCTTCCAATTCATGAGTATGGAAAATCTTTCCATTTGTGTCATCTTTCATTTCTTTCATCAATGTTTTATAATTTTGGGAATGAAGGTCTTTCATCTCTTTGGTTCAGTTTATTCCCAGGTATTGTATTCTTTTCAGTACAATTGTAAATGGTGTTGTTTTCTTAATTTTTCTTTCTACTATCTCATTATTAATGTATAGGAATGCAACCAATTTATGCATATTAGTTTTGTATCCTGAAACTTTACTGAATTCATTTATTACTTCTAGTAGTTTTTTGGTAGAGTCTTTAGGATTTACTATGCATAGTATCATGTCATCTGCAAATAGTGACTACAAATAGTAATTTCTTCTTTACCAATATGGATGCCACTAATTTAGTTTTCTTGTCTGATTGTTGTGGCTGGGACTTCTAGTACTATGTTGAATAAAAGTGGTAAGACTGGATATCCTTGTTTTGTTCCTGATAGTAGAGGAAAAGCTCTAAGTTTTTCACCATTGAGTATGATGTTAGCTGTGGGTTTTTCATATTTGCTCTTACAATGCTGAGGTGGATTCCCTTTATACTCACTTTGTTGAGTTTTATCAGAATGGATGTAAAATTTTGTCAGATGCCTTTTCTGCATCCTGTTGAGATGGTCATGTGTTTTTATCCTTTGTTTTGTTGATGTGGTGTATCATATTGATTGATATGCAAATATTGACCCATCCTTGTATCCCCAGAATAATCCCACTTGATTGTGGTGAATGATCTTTTTAATGTATTGTTGTGTGTGGTTTGTTAACATTTTACTGAGGATTTTTGTATCTATTTTCATCAAGGATATTGGTCTGGTTTTCTTTTTTTGTGGTGTCTTTGGTTTTGGTATTGGGGTAATACTGGCCTCATAGAATGTATTTGAAATGTATTTCTTTCCTCTTGTATTTTTTTTTTTTTTGAGACTTCACTTATTTATTTGAGAGACAGAGAAAGCAAGAGAGAGCACGAGAGGAGAGAAGGCCAGAGGAAGAAGCAGACTCCCCGTGGAGCTGGGAGCCCGATGCGGAACTGGATCCTGGAACTCAAGAATCATGACCTGAGCCGAAGGCAGTTGCTCAACCAACTGAGCCACCCAGGTGCCCTCCTCTTGTATTTTTTTTTAATAGTTTCTGGAGCATAGGTAGTAACTCTTCTTTAAGCGTTTGGTAGAATTCACCTGTGAATCAGTCTGGTCCTGGACTTCTTTTTTTTCCCCCTTGGGTGCTTTTTTGATTACCAATTCAATTTCATTACTTGTGATCAGTCTGTTCAGATTTTCTATTTCTTCCATATTCAGTTTTGGAAGAGTGCTTATTTTTAAGACTTTATGCATATCTTCTAACTTGTCCAGTTTGTTGACATATAATTTTTTTTAGTAGTCTCTTATAATCCTTTGTATTTTGTGATGTCAGTTGTTACTTCTCTTTTGTTTATGATTTTATTTATTTGGGTTTCTTTTCTTTTGTTCTTGACGAGTCTGGCTAAGGGTGTCAAGATATTTACAATTGCAATAGCCTCTTATTGGATTGATCCCTCTATCATTATGTAATACTCTCCTTTGTGTCTTGTTAGTCTTTAAAGTCTATTTTTTCTGATATAAGTATTACTATCCCAGCTTTTTTTTTTTTTTCACTTCCATTTGTATGGTAAATGTTTTTCCATCTCTTCACTTTCAGTCACTATGTATCTTTAGATCTGAGGTGAGTCTCATGTAGGGAGATATAGATGGGTCTTGATTTTTTTTTATCCATTCTGCCACCCTATGTTTTTTGATTGAAGCATTAAGCCACTTAAAGTAATTACTGATAAGTATTTGCTTATTGTCGTTTGCTTATTGTGTGTTTGATTTTCTTTCTCTTTACTCTGTGTATCTATTATAGGTTTTGAGTTTGTAGTTATCATGAGGTTCATCTATAACATCCTAAGTAAACAATAGTCTGTATTAATTTTGGTCATTTCAGTTCAAACACTTTCTGAAAGAAAGATAGAAAGCAAGCAAGCAACTTTCCTTCTCTTCTCCTTTTCCTTTTGTTTTTTGTTTAACTCCCTTTTCCACGTTTTACTGTATATGCTATCATATTTTACATCTTTATATTCACAATTTTCTTATGTCTCATTATGACCATTTCTTTTCCACTTAAAAAAGTCCCTTTAACATTTCTTACAAGGCTGCTTTAGTGCTGATAAACTCCTTTATCTTGTTTGTGAAACTCTTTATCTCTCCTTTAAATCTGAATGATAACCTTGCAGGATAGAATATTCTTGGTTGTGGGTTTTTTTCCCCCCAGTACTTTGAATATATCATGCCATTTCTATCTGGCCTGCAAAATTTCTGCTGAAAAATCAGCTGATGGGCATATAGATTTTTCCTTGTAGGTAACTTTTTGCTTCTCTCTTGCTGCTTTTAAATTTCTCTCTTTATCTTTAAACTTTGACATTATATTTCGTAGGTATCATGATATGGACTTCTTTGGGTTCATCTTGTTTGGAATGCTGTGCTTCTTGGACCTGGATGTCTAGTTCCTTCCCTAGGTTAGGAAAGTTTCCAGCTATTATTTCTTTTTCTCTCTCTTCTTCTGGGACCCCTATAATGTGAATGTTTGTTCACTTGATGTTGTCCAAGAGATCCTTTAATCTATTCTCATTTTAAAAAATTCTTCTCTCTTGGGGCACCTGGGTGGCTCAGTTGTTGGGCGTCTGCCTTTGGCTCAGGTCACGATCCCGGGGTCCTGGGATCGAGCCCTGCATCAGGCTCCCTGCTCGGCGGGAGGCCTGCTTCTCCCTTTCCCACTCCCCCTATTTGTGTACCCTCTCTCGCTGTGTCTCTCTCTGTCAACTAAATAAATAAAATCTTAAAAAAAAATTATTTTCTCTTTTTGCTATTCAGCTTATGTGTTTTCCATTAACCCATCTTCCAGATCACTGATATGTTCTGCATCCTTTAGTCAACTGTTGATTCCCTCAGTGTGGCTCCACCCCCCTGTTATTGTATTCGTCAACTCCGATTGGTTATTTTTAATATTTTCTACCTTTTTATTGAAGTTCTTACTGAGTTCTTCCACTCTTCTCTCTGCCTGGTGAATATCTTCAAAATCATTACTTTAATATCTTTATCAGGTATATAACTTATCTCTTTTTCATTTAGTTCTTTTTCTGAGTTTTTTTCTTATTCTTTCTTTGGAGCATATTCCTTTGTTCTCCCCCTTACCCCCGCCCCCCACCATTTTGCTTGACTTTCTTGTTGTTTCTATGGAGTAGACAGAAGAGCTACTTCTCCTAAATTTGAAGGAATAGTCTTGTATATGGTCATCTTCTATGTACACTGTGTGTGCTTGGTGGCTTTCACTGGCTAGCTAGAGCTGTGGCTGGCTTAGGCTGGGGGTCTTGGGGTTTTTCACATAGTAAGCACACTGTCATGTCCGCTAAAGCTGAAGGGAATACAGACCAAGTGTCCTGAGGTTCTTATGTTTGGGCACCCTAGCTGGACAACTGAAGCTGAAATGGGTGCAAGGGCAGGTGTCCCAGGATGCTCTCCTCAGGGTGTTTTGGTGGGAATCCTAGAGCTGAGGTGGTATGTGGACCAGGAGGTCCCTGAGTTCTCCATGCAGAAGGTGTCCTGACAGGACAACTGAAACTAAAGTGGGTACAAACCAGAGGGACCTGGGGCTCTACACACAGAGGGCACCTTGGGAGGAGAGCTGAAGTTGAAGTGTATGTAAACCGGGGTATTCCAGGACTCTCTGCACAGATAGTAACCTGAAGGGGAGGCTAGAGCCAAAGCAGAGAACAGGTTGGGAGATCCTGGGGCACTCTGTGCAGGGAGTATCCTGGCAGGACAGCTAAAGCTAAAATGGACATGGGCTGGTGTGGTCCATGGGCTCTCCCAGCAAAAGGCACCCTGAACAGCCAAAGTTGAAGGGGTTGCAAGCTGGGTTATCCTGGGACTCTCCAAACTGAGGATAATCTGGCAAGATAGCTGGAGCTGAATTGGGTGCAAACCAAGGTGTCACAAGGTGTGCAGAACAGGGGGTACCCTGGCTAGGGGTCTGGAGTCCAGATCAGCCTGGACAGGAGTGTTCCAGGGCCCAGGGCTCTCCATTCAGGGGGTACCCTGGCAGGGTGGCTGGATCTGAAGCAGTGGTCAGCCAATAGGTTCCAGAGTTCTCTGCACCAGGGGTGCTTTCGCAAGCCATCTGAAGCTAACATTGTGGAGGCCTGGGGTGTTCTGGGGTGCTTTGTGCCTGTGTCACCTTGGCACAAAGCCTGGGGTTGTAGTGAGCCCTAATCAGGGGAGTTCTGGTGTGTGTTGCCTGGTGGCCGGCTTGGTAGGCTTGGGCTAGTGTGGGCTAGGAGCCCGGGGTTCAGTGAGGCAACAGGCCAGTTACAGCACCCAGACGGTACACTGGTCTGTGCTTTCAAGGTGGAGAGAACATGTACTCAGTCAGTCAGCCCCTCCCACCCAGAGAGCATTCCAGTAACACACCCCTGCCCCCACCACACACACATACCTCTTGGCAGAGTTCTAGGGATGGCTTTTTTATATGCTAGTTGCTCTTTAAAACCATGGTTTTTAAAGGGGAAAAAAAGAATAAACAAAGAAAATAGAAGAAAAGAAAAGGAATGAACAAACAATAACAAATAAAACAAAAATTGTACATGGTTTAAATTCTGTGCCCCAGGGGTAACCAGAGCTGGTGTGGGCTTAGGGGCCTGGCACTTGCTGAGGCAGCTGGCTCCTCAGACCAGACCCACCAAGTGATGCGGTCCTGACCTGCTCCACCACTGTAGGCTTCTAAGGTGAAGTGGGAATGTAAACCATGTCCTTCTCCAGTCCCTCTGACACAGAGAGCATTCTTGTAGCACCTCTGCTGCATTTGGTGAAGTTCTGGGACTTCCTCTTTTCTATGGTAGTTGCATTTTTAAACTGTGGCTTTGTTTATGTGCCCAAAGATCAAGGCATCTGTTCCTGGTCCCTCAGTACTATCCCTCCCCGCAGCAGTTTGCAGCAGAGTCGG
>CM052807.1:76198894-76260647 GCA_028533885.1 Nasua narica
GGGCACGTACTGCATGGAGCACTGGGTGTGGTGCATGAACAATCAATCTTGTAACACTGAAAAATTAAAATAAACATATTTGGGGAGAAAAATAAATAAATAAATAAATAAAATAAAATGTTTTTCTTAATGCGTGTCATGGTAAAAATATATCTGAAAACCCCTGCTTTAGATGATATTTTTCTTCTATACTCTCTAAGATTTATGTTAAAGGCTTACATTTATGTATTCACTTTTGTGACAATTCAGATTGAAAAAAAGAACTACTGGGGTCAGTGGTGTGTCTTAGAACATATCATAGCACCTAATTCATCAGAATCAGGAACTTGATAGCAGCCAGGAGCAAATGAAGAGCTAGCTGACCAGCATGAGCTAGAAAATTCTGTAATATCATTAAACTCAAACAAGGAACAACTATTCTCCACTATTATTATAATTTTGTCCAAAGGCAACAAAAGAAAACACGGCTGAGTACAAGATTTGGGCTAAGGCACAAAGACTAATCCTCTAACCAATCCTAACTGCCACCGGACTCTAGAACCACTCAGGTTAATGACCTTCAGTTATAGATGTCTATTGAAAAGCCTAATGAAGAAGCAGAAACTTCATCGTGTCTTTTAAATATTTCTCCTTATTAATAACAACTCTGTTTATTTCAGTGATTTATGCTTGTCCTTGTCCCTAATGGGACAGGGGTTGGTTTAGTTTCATACATAAAAGAGATTATAAAGGTCTCAACTCAGAATTGAGTTTCTCTTTCTGGAATAATTATCTTATTTATATATTGAATTATTTTGGGGGTATATTTTAAAAAGCTAATATTATTAAAACAAACAAACAAATGGACCCAAGAGTATCCAGAGGTAAATCTTCCTGGCAGACTATATATAAATAAAATTCAGTAAACTGATTATTTTTCCATTGCTTCATTGCTCAAAAGCCCCTAACATTTTTGCTTCATGCTTCTCTGCCAGCCCTTGGTTTTCTTAAAGGAGCTAATGATAAAAAAATTCTGATATAAATAAACACTTCGTAAGCAATCCATGTGATATATTTCAATTTTCTTTTATTATGATTGCTGAAAAGAAAGACAAAACTATATTCACTATTACATTTGAGGTAAGAATTGCTTGTCTATTGGCCCCAATTTTTGCAAGTACGAAAGCATGTGTGCATGTTATGAAGAAGATTTGAGAAATAATTTGGCAGAGACAAAGAGGAAGGAAGATTTTCTGCTTGTGAACATAATGGGCTAGGTATCTTCCTAATTTTTTAAGTCCTGTCGGACTAACCAAGGGCCTGGCTGAATCCCAAATGGGTGTAAAGAGGCAGACATACATTAAAAAGCAGTGAGAGCTGAATTTTGTATCTGACTCTAACATAATCAATTACCCTTGATCAGCATGACTTCTTTCCTGCAGAAGTTTCCATGGGAATGACATTAATAAAGTATTTTAACTGCTGCGAATAGTTTGCTCCATTTCTGAATGATAGGCCGGGTACTGCCGATGAAGACAGTAAACATTTGGAGGGAGATGAACTGCCTTTTCCAAGACGCAAACACAATTGCTAATTTCTCACAATCTTTCTCTCAGTCTCTGGGAGGAATGTACAGTCGTTTTAAGTCCTCCTACAAATTAGCACAACATTACTATTAATAGCCTTCTCCAGGAGAAGACTTACCATGTGCCAGTTACTGGGTGAAGCCTTTTACCTGCACGTTTCCATTTGGGCTTTACAACACACCCTGGACTAGAGGTTGTTGTTCTTCTATAAAATAAGGCTGATTAAGCTCCAGATTCTGTTTTCTAACTCGCATTTCTATCCAATTCCAGAGCCTTATCACTGCCAATGGCTACAATTTGACAGCATTTTACTTCTGTGCCTTCAGATGTTCTTGCCACAAAATAAATAAGTAAGTAAGTAAATAAATACATACATACATATTGGGGAACTTCAAGTAACTTAAAGGTAAGATGGTATTTATATCTAAGAAATCATACAATGCTCCTGTATAATTACATAGTTGTTCAAAGGCCATCTTGTACACAATAGCTATTGTTTAGAAGCTAGAACGAGTAAGTGCAAATTGTATATTATCACTCAGAAATTTTATTAAGCACCTTGTAGTCTAACAATTGGTGGTACTAGGGCCCGCCCATGGAAAGAGAATATGATTAGGTGATGTTTTTCATGTTTTCTTGCTGAAATTTAGCTGACTCTTCCAGAAATAAATTTAGGAGAGGCTGATGTTAGAACAGTCAAACCATACCATAACCAGGATGGAAATTATATTCTTTGAGTTCACCTTTGAAGGTGCAGATGCTTCTTTCTGAAAAGGCTGGAAGCAAGTATCATGGCTCACCTCTACTGAGGGCCCAACACCAAATAAATGTGGTGTGTCTTATCTCCTATACAGTAGATGATAAACCCTCTCATCTCAGATTATGTGTACTCAGACAGTGGGCTCATCATGTAAAACACATGATACCGGGTGTTGGTAGAAATTGAAAACCAAGAAGGAAATTAGTTTCCTTTATACCTAGGATTTCCAAATGTTTTTGGCTATAAGATCTTTCTCTATTTGTTTATCCCAGAGAATTCCTACCCTTTCTGGTGAAAAGAATATGTAAAATAGTCTCAGAGTCCTCACTGGTAAATTTTCACAGAAAAAGTCAGAATACAGGATCAGTAGGGCACCTGGCTTGCTCAGTCTGAGTATCTCTCATTGACAGCTTTTTTTTTTTTTTCGGTAGGGAAGTTAGGGGGTGCAGGGGTAGGTTTCCCATAAGGAAAGTTAACAAATAATTTCTGTGTTTGAGATTAAAGTCCTCCTCATCTGAAACCAAGGCAGGTAAAAGAAGCCAGTCACCATTACCCATTATTAGACGTGTGAGGTCTAAAATTATTCAATAAATGATAGCACTGTTGTAATTATGGAGTTACTATTGATTATTTGCTATCGCCAATCTCAAGCTGATCAGTCAAAACGGTGCAATGATATTTCCAAAAACAAGAGCCATGGGATATGAGGCACTTTTGTTTTTGTTATTGTTGTTGAAGAAAAAAAACCCACCAACAATGGGGAAGCAAGTATGAAAGTCCACATCTGGCTCATAAACCCATCTAGTGTCAAACAGAAGATTTGCTAAATGACGTAGGTTCGGGTTATTTCTGCTGTGTGACCAGCCCTGGCATTCAAAGGGCACTAATTCTTGTGCAGTGCTTCAATTTTCCCATTGCATATCCCTAATACTTAGAAATAACTGAGCACATTCCCCCAACACAGGTAAATGTTTCTGTTTACAAATTGTGTACGTATATATTATTATGTTAACAAAGTATGCACACGGTAAAACTTAAACACAAGTCGAATTTTTTAAATATGTATGTGAAACTAAGTTCTCATATTTTCCAGCTGTCGCTCAGGGGTTGGTTTTGAGCACTCCCTGGAGTGTCCACACCCTCCCTCTTCCTCCCACTTAGCGCACTGCTGGTCTGGACTAGACAAGTACAGGCTGGTCTGTCCTTTCTTTCGAATCCATGTGTCCCCTGATTAGCAATTATCTTAATGTATTTAATTTTTAGGAACAAGATTAAGGAACATTAAAAAAAATCATACTTAATTAGAAACAACATTTCTAGATTTCTAGAGAGATGCACAGAGGTTCACTGTGTGCAACAGTGAATAGGAATTTCCCTCGTATCTCAGCTATTTGTCATATTGTGAAGCATTCTGCTTAAAACAGAGTTAAGCCCCGTTTGAGAGAAGCCAAGTGAATAGATTTGGAGCAGTGCAAGATTACTTATTTACTTATTTATTTATTTCAAAGATTTTATGTACTTATTTGGGAGGGAGAGAGCAGGAGCGGTAGGGAGGGGCAGAGGGAGAGAGAGAGAAGCAGACTCCCTCCTGAGGAGGAAGCCCGATGCCCCACTCCATCCCAGGACCCTGTGATCATGATCTGAGCTGAAGGCAGAGGCTTAACCGACTGAGCCACCCAGGTGCCCCTGGATTTTAATACAAGGTTAGTAAAAAGAACCTACTGGATAAAAGTAGGACTAATGTATAGAATTCCTTAATTATTTACTTTAAAGTCACTTGTGATTAATTATATATAATAGTGAGCCAAAAAATGTATGTACTTTGGATTTTATCAGATCATAACATTTTCACAGCGTATTCACTTGGATATCTCATAAAATACAAACAATAAAAGGGCACATTTACATACAGTCATAAAACAACACAACTACTTTTAAACTTTAGGTGTTTTATTTATAAACCAAGCAACATTCTTTTTCTCCTGGCCCTGCCCCAGTTCTACCCTCTGTAATCCTACCCATGTTTCAAAGTTCTCCTCTAATTCCATTTCTTTACCAAGAATTTTGAAATCCCTCCTTACCATCCTAAAACCTTGTCACTTCCCTTCAGTTCACACATTGGACATTGTGGTACTTTTCATCCTCAGCCTGAATAATAATAAGAGCTATTTTGTCCAAGATCATAGTTGGTAAATGGCAGATCTAAGAAGAGTTAAAATCCATCTGACTTCCAAGTCCATTTCTCTATGCCATACCATATCTTATGAATTATGATAACCAGATTGGGATTCTCAAAGGGCTGGAATGGTCCTGCAGATGTTACACAGCACCTTATACAAAACAGAGAATCACAAATGTTTGGTAATTTGAATCAATAAATGCAAAACAGCTACCCTGAATATATACATTCAAATCATATACATATAATTTAACAAGTCTTCTCATTGGCACTTAAAATTCATATTGTTCTTTTTTTAATTTAATTATTTTTTCAGTGTTCCAAGATTCATTGTTTATGCACCACACTCAGTGTTCCATGTAATACGTGCCCTCCTCGCTACCCACCACCAGGCTTACCCATCCCCCTCCCCCCTCCCCTCCCAAATCCTCTGTTTCTCAGAGTCCACAGTCTCTTATGCTTCATCTCCCCCTCCAATTTCCCCCAATTCACTTTTCCTTTCCTTCTCCTAATGTCCTCCGTGTTATTCCTTATGCTCCACAAGTAAGTGAAACCATATGATAATTGACTCTCTCTGCTTGACTTACTTCACTCCGCATAATCTCCTCCAGTCCTGTCCACGTTGATACAAAAGTTGGGTATTCATCCTTTCTGATGGAGGCGTAATATTCCATTGTATATATGGACCATATCTTCTTTATTCATTCACCCATTGAAGGGCATCTTGGCTTTTTCCACAGTTGGTGATTGTGGCCATTGCTGCTATGAACATTGGGGTACATATGGCCCTTCTTTTCACTACATCTGTATCTTTGGGGTAAATACCCAGTAGTGCAATTGCAGGGTCATAGGGTAGCTCTATTTTTAATTTCTTAAGGAATCTTCACACTGTTTTCCAAAGTGGCTGTACCAACTTGCATTTCCACCAACAGTATAAGAGGATTCCCCTTTCTCCACATCCTCTCCAACACTTGTTGTTTCCTGTCTTGTTAATTTTTGCCATTTTAACTGGTGTAAGGTGGTATCTCAATGTGGTTTTGATTTGAATCTCCTTGATGGCTAATGATGATGAACATTTTTCATGCGTCTGTTAGCCATTTGTAAGTCTTCTTTGGAGAAGTGTCTGTTCATGTCTTCTGCCCATTTTCTGACATGATTATCTGTTTTTTGGGTCTTGAGTTTGAGGAGTTCCTTATAGATCTTGGATATCAGCCCTTTGTCTGTAGTGTCATTTGCAAATATCTTCTCCCACATTGTTCTTTAAGTATATTTTTGTTATCTTCTGAAGGAAAAGAATATGGAAAGGAATATGAGAAGAAAATGAGGGGACTACCATAATGTCCTATTCTAACGAAAAATACTAGAAAGTAAGTGATTACAATTTAAGTGGGAAAATACTGAAAAGAAATTCATTGCTTGAGTGAATGGGCTCATTTTGTGATGTACATCAAAAATTTTTGTTCTTCTTTGACTTTTCCCAATTCACAGTAGATGGTTAATGATGCACATGAAAAATATGGAAGAATTCTACAGAGGAAATTCACCACCATGTAGTAGTATTTGCATACCCTTCTCAAGAATTCTGGGGGGTCAGAATAATCCCCCAGAATAATTTCCATCAGAAATCCTCTTGAGACTGAGGCTTCCCAGGAGAAACAATGAAGATTCCTTTGCTGTGACCTTTGGGAATGCTGGTGGAGGGGATTGGAGGATATGAGAGGATGCCCAGGAAGACAGAAATTCCCTCCAGAGACAGGAAAAAGTATGTCACCAAAGTTAAGTCTGGCCTTGGGATTTCTGCTTGGATAAAAAAGGGCTTTTTTAAAGAATGCCACTGAAGGGTTTCTGAATGCCCTCAGGGTAGCTCTTGAGAACTTGTCCTAAAAGTCTTACAGAGAAGCTTCTAAAGCTGAAAGAGTAAGGCTAACTCATAGGAGCCCCAAATAGCTGTATTCATCAGGTAAAGTCAATTCAAGGTCATCTAAGAGAAGTAAAAACAAAACAAAACAATGCTTGGGTTTTAAAAGAGACAAAGCTCAACAGGTTAGGGAAGCTCTCAGAAAAATGCAACTCTGACAATAAAGTCATGAGTGACTCTCATGTAGAACTGTTTTTGAAATATCACCTGGGATATTTTTCAACAATTTATCTTTACCTTCCATAGTCCTGCCAGGTAGAGTTGGTGTGCCCATGGACACATTGTCTCTGGGAAAAGGAAATGAGTAGAATTTCAAAAGAAAAAGTCATTGATCAGCCATGAGTTCCAAATCTGACTTTTAAAAAATTTATACGGTGACAACAGTCTTGAAATATGGCTTTCAAGAGAGAAAAAAAGATTCTCTCACCACTGTCAAAGCTTGGATTTTATTCCAGAAGCAAAGCCTAAAGGATTGACCATAACTTGAATATACAGAAGAAACAATGAGAACGTAATGTGGAAAAGTTCCTGCCACGCTGGGAAGGAGATGGTCTGCCTACTACTGAGGGGTGGAACCAGGAGAGGGATGGCTTTCTCCATCCCCAGCCTAGAGGCGAATTTCAGAGGAAAACATATCAGTAAAGCACCCAGATATGTTTAGGAGAATTCCAGGTCTGAAATCTGTAACTGACTTTGTCAAGTGCAGGCTGAAAACATTTGGAATGCCTTTCAAAGAAAACCATGGTTAATGTAGCCCCACATATATCAGGCTAGATGTGAAGTGGAAGGCTGAGGAAGGGGCCTCGCTTGATGGACCTGAAGGCAGCGTCCCAAGGTCTAGCACAGTCCAGCTTAGTACAGAGAAAGTAACTGAGAGGTCCTGAGCCTACAAGGGGATAGTGTAAATAGAGATGAGACATACATTATCAGTTATGTACCTGATAACAAAACAGGCCTCAATGGGGACAGGCCATGGAGAACAGGCACTTTGGAATAAGAGTCAGGGGAAAGGTCCTATTCATCAGCAATGGGTGCAGGATATGGCCCAAAACACCAGGTAGGACCAACTATTGCTTGGTCAGTGCTAGAAAAGATACCTGGAAATGAGAAAACCAAGCTGCACCAAAGTGAATGCAGTGAGACTGGACACCAGGACCCTGGGTTAAGAAACCTTAGTTGGGTTGAGAAATCTCAATTAACATCAACCATGGGTCATAGAAGACCAGCCCTTCCTTTCCTAATGCAGTCATGACATATAAATGTTTCTTGTATGGCCAGATGCCATCTTGGGAAGCAGGACAGGACAGAAGAGAGAGAATCCTGAGGAGATAAACAGATACCCAGAAGAGACCTTTATAAACTTGGAGGCTGAGAGATCATCATTTGCAGGGTGAATTTTTATCTGCCTCTGTTTTAGTTTTCTAGGGTTGATGTAACAATGTAAAACAAACTGGGTGGCTCAAAACAACAATAATTGATTCTCCCACAGTTCTGGCTAGCTCAAGATCAAGCTGTCAGTAGTACCGTGTTCTCTCTGAAGGCTCTGGGGAAGGATCTGTTCTGTGCCATTCCCTTAGCTCCTAGTGCTGCCAGTAATCCTTGGTGTTTCTTGAGAGGGGTATGCAAATACTACTGTTTGACAGTGAATTTCCTCTGTAGGATTTGTCTAGATTTTTAATGTACATCATTAACTGTCTACTGTGAATTGGGAAAAGTCAGAGAAGAACAAAAGTTTTCAATGTACATTCACAGAGTGAGCCCATTTTTCTCTCAAGCAATGAATTTCTTTCCTTTTTTAAAAAAGATTTATTTATTTATTTAAATGTGGGGAGGGGCAGAGGGAGAGAATCTCAAGCCAACTCCCCATGGAGCATGGAGCCTGATTCAGGATTCCATTGCACGACCCATGAGATCATGACCTGAGCCGAACCCAAGACTCTGATGCTTACCCAATTGAGCCACCCAGGTACCCCTCAAGCCATGAATTTATTTTCTTTCAAGTATTTTTCCATTTAAGTTGTATTCTCTTATTTTTCAGTATTTTTCTTTAGCATAGTACATTATTGTAGTCCATTGATATTTTTCTGATATTCTTTTCCTTCAAAAGATAACACACATACATTAAAGAACAATCTGAATTTTAAATGTGAATGAAAGAACTTATTAAATTATATGAGTATATATAATTTTTTTAAAGTAGGCTCCATGCCCAGCACAGAACCCAATGCAGGGTGCAAACCCATGACCCTGAGATCAAGACCTGAGCTGAGATCAAGTGTCAGAGGCTCAACTGACTAAGCTACCCAGGTGCCCCATGAATACATATGATTTGAATGCATATATTCTGAGTGGCTTTTTTGCATTTATTGATTCAAATTACCAAACATATGTGAGTCCCCATTTTGTACAAGGTGTTGTGCTATATGTACGATACCCTGCCTGCCCCATCTAGTCATCATATATCATTAATATCAGAGATGCATATTTGAATGAGTCTTTTGAGGGGACCCAACTCAACCCAGAGCAGCTCCCAATGGAAATGTGGGTTTAAGAGCTAGTTGAGTTCGTTTATGTGATTACTTTTATTATCATCTTTTCCCTGTTGATTGTAGTGTATATTGTACATTTTGACCCTCTCTGGCAGGAGCTGACACACTCCAGCCTACATGTGAATTCTGTACAATTACCTGTGATAAGACTCAGCAGCTAAAAAAAATGGATTTTACATTTTTAAATGGTTTTAAATAAATCAAAAGAAGAATATTTTATAACATGTGAAATATATGTAGAATTCATAAGTAGATGTCCACAAATAGAGTCTTATCCCTGTCACACTTGTTACTGTGCTATAATGACAGAGTTGAGCAGATACAATACAGCTTGTAGGCAAACAAAGCCTAAAATATTTAATCTGTGCTTCCTTACAGAAAAAGTTTTCCACCTTTGATCTACATTGATGGAGGAAAGGGGAGAAATAGAAAGTGATGGATATGAATGAATGAAGAATTCTCCAGCAAGTTCATATTTGAAGGACTCTTGAAACAATGAAAAAGAAATACGATGGAAAGGCAAGAAGAAGAACAACAACAACAACAACAAAAATGAGAGAAGGAGGAGCAGGAGGAAGAGTGGAGGTAAAGGAAGGAGAAGGAGGAAGGGGAATTCGTTGAGGAGGAAGAAGGAGAAATAATTTAGAGAAGTAGTAGGGAATATATGGGAATGATGTCAGTAAGGCTAAAAGTTCACGGTGCTGAGGCTGGTAAAAATTAATAATAGAAAAAAAAGACTTATTTGTGAATTAGGGAAACAAGTATGGGGTATAAGGTCACCACTTGGGGTGAATGGCACAATGCCACCGAATAGAAAAAATTAAATTGAGTTATTTAACTGTCTTTACTAACTCCCTAAGTATGTTTCCTTTTTTTTTTCTGTGAAGATCTATCATCATGTGGAAAGAACAAAATAAATAGTAATAATAAGAAAGGGAGATCAATAAAGTGAAATATCAAAGAAATATCTACCAGGTCTAGTTCATCTCCAGGCCTCAGTGAACAATATCTCAAGATACTAAAAAGATACCATCATCTCAGTCTATCAAAAAGCTGTAGATGATTACTAAGTGGCTATTGATAATTTTCAGGAATTTGGAGGGAACTGAAAGGTGCTTAAAATATAGAGTTAGAAAAATAAAGCCTCAGATTAAAAAAGAAAAAAAAAAAGATGCTGCAAACTATCAGATTGAGAACTTGCTATGACTTCCAGTGAGACTCTAGGATGAATTGTTGAGTCTTTAAGAACTGAAAAAGGAACCTTGTGATCAGGAAGAGAACACATTTACTAGAAAAATCAGATCAGCTAAACCTCATATCATTTTTAGATAGGATCATAATATACATCTTTATTTTAAAGAGTCCTTTGACAGGCTCTCTTATAGTATCCTTAGAAGTAAAAGATTTGGAAGGAATGATGTTTGCAGATCAAGAAGTATTATCAGTGAAATTATGCAGGTTCCTAATTGGGGTACTTGATTAATGATATTCCCCAAAGTGCTGATGAATGAATTGATGCCATGTTATGGTGAATTCTCCAGGAGAATGTAACTGTCTTATTCTCTAACTTTTACAAATGATTTGGTTAAGGATCTGGCTGACGTGATGCCTAAATTTGCAGAAACTCAGGAGCAGCAAGAGGTCAAATCAAGACCCAAAAACATCTTCAGAAACAGAAGCAAAATTCTACAGTCAGATCCCAAACAAAACAAACAAAATGTGAACAACAAAACCAAAACTAAATGAGGAAAACAAAGTTGTGTTTTTCAATGCCAGTTGTAGGTTAGAATTGCCTGGGGAGAGTTTGATTTAATGGGTCTTAGAGTGGCCTGAGCATCGGTATTTTTTAGGGGCATTTCAGCTGATTCTAAGTTGAGCCAGCTGAAATTAGCGATTCTATGCAAGTAGGGGAGGGTGGTATGTGGAATGACCAGAGCGCAGTGCACATATGGAAGTGTTTGGAAGTTTTGTGGACTGAAAGATCAGCAAAGCAACAGTGAGATGTGGCAGTTGAAAAAGCTAAAATGCTCTTAAGTTGTAAATATCAAACAAAGAACTAGAAAATGGTAAAAGTAGCCCCCGTGGGCAGGCATTTACTCTTACATCAGGCACAGTAAAAAGGATTTTTAGTGTATTATATAGTTTAATCCTTACATTAACTCTATGAGGTTGATAGTACCAACCCCAGTGTGTAGTGGAGAACACCGAAGCTTACTGAGGCCAAGCAACTGGCCTAAATCACCTAGCTAATATCTAGTGTGGTCAGGGTTTACTGAAGGATGAGATAGTAATGAACTATCTCATTAGGCCTGGAGAGACCAACTGTACTGGGAGCTTATTAGAAAGGAAAGGTCTAAGTGATATTTTCTTGAAGAATTGGTATTAAAGTGAATATAGATAATGAAGGAAATACAAAATTCAAATATTTTCTCAAGATTTACAGGCTAAAAGAATGGAATTTTTATGGAAGCTATGAAAAGATACATATTAAGAATGAGAAAAGAATGAAACTTGACCATTCTCTTATACCACACACAAAAATAAACTCTAATGGATGAAAGACCTCAATGTGAGACAGGAATCCATCAAAATCCTAGAGGAGAACATGGGCAGAAATGTTTTTGACATCGGCCACAGCAACTTCTTTCAAGACACATCTCCAAAGGAAACAAAAGTGAAAATGAATTTTTGGGACTTCATTAAGGTAAAAATCTTTTGCATAGCAAAGAAAACAGTTCATAAAACAAAGAGGCAACCCACGGAATGGGAGAAGATATTTGCAAATGACACTGCAGACAAAGGGCTGGTAACCAAGATCTATAAAGAACTTCTCAAACTCAACAGCCAAAAAACAAATAATCGAGTCAAAAAATGGGCAGAAGACATGAACAGACACTTCTCCAAAGAAGACTTACAAATGGCTAACAGACGCATGAAAAATGTTCATCATCATTAGCCATCAAGGAGATTCAAATCAAAACCACATTGAGATACCACCTTACACCAGTTAAAATGGCAAAAATTGACAAGTCAGGAAACAATAAATGTTGGAGAGGATATGGAGAAAGGGGAACCTTCTTACACTGTTGGTGGGAATCCACGTTGGTATAGCCACTTTGAAAAACAGTATGGAGTTTTCTCAAAAAGTTAAAAATAGAGCTACCTTCTGACCCAGCAATTGCACTAGTGGGTATTTACCCCAAAGATACAGATGTAGTGAAAAGAAGGATGATATGTACCCCAATGTTCATAACAGCAATGTCTATAATAGTCAAACTGTGGAAGGAGCCGAGATGCCCTTCAACAGATGAATGGATAAAGCAGATGTGGTCCATATATATAATCGAATTTTACTCAGCCATTAGAAAGGATGAACACTGACCATTTACATCGACATGGATGGAACTGGAGGGGATTGTGCTAAGTGAAATAAACCAATCTGAGAAAGACAATTATCACATGGTTTCACTTATATGTGGAACATAAGGAATAGTATGGAGGACATTAGGAGAAGGAAAGGAAAAACGAAGGGGGAAAATCAGAGAGGGAGATGAACCATGAGAGGCTATGGACTATGGGAAACAAACTAAGGGTTTTGGAGGGGAGGCAGGTGAGGGGATGGGTGAGCCTGGTGGTGGGTATTAAGGAGGGTATGTGTTGGACATTGTTATATGCCAACAATGAATCATGGGACACTACATCAAAAACTAATGATAAACTGTATGGTGACTAACATACCATAATAAAAAAGAAAGAAAGAAAAGAAATATGTGGGGCGCCTGGGTGGTGTGGTCGGTTATTTCAGCTCAGGTCCCGATCTCAGGGTCATGGGATTGGACCCCATGTCAGGCTCTGTGCTTGATGCAGAGTCTGCTTGAGATTTTTTTCTCCCTCACTCTAACTCTCCCACTCATGCTTGCTCGCTCTCAAATAAATAAAATTAATTAAGAAAAAGAAATATGGTGATAGGGAAAAGGGTTAAATTTTTGGAGAAAACTCAATTTGTTTTTAAATAATAATAGGTAATATTCATAAGGTACCTGTAGCAGGCATTTTATATTCATCTCATTTAAGCCTTGTATGACCCTGGGTACTATTAGTAGTATCCTCATTTTAGAGAAGTTTCCCAAGATCACAGAATAAATGGTTATAGCCAGAGTTTGAACCCAGGTCTTTGAGTTAGAGCCTGTACTCTGAATCACCCTAGTATATGATATGGCAAATTGGATTTAAGGTGGCTGTGCAGTATCTAAGCAGAAATGTACCAGAACAGTTGGATATATGGGACTGGAGCACAGGCAAAATGATTGATTGGATTTGTGTTTGTCATTAATAGTTTATAAATATATGCTGTTATTTCAAATGAGGCATTAGCACATCAACATTTTTAAGTGTCATAAATATAGTATCACTACTTTCTAAAAATTCTTATCAAGGCTCTAAATATGTATTTGGTCATTACATATTCTTTTTTATGCAAATCCTTTGTTGTACAGATCTCTTGCTTTCCAGTGGTGATTGAGCTCTTCTTTCTTTCTTCTTCCTTTTTTAAAAGACTTTATTTATTTGTCAGAAAGAGAGAGAACTTGAGCACAAGCAGGGGGAGCAGCAGGCAGAGGGTGAAGCAGGCTCCCCGCTGAGCAGTGAGCCTGATGCGGTACTTGATCTCAGGATCCTGGGATCATGACCTGAGCCAAAAGCAGATGCTTAACTGACTGAGCCACCCATGAATCCTGATTCATCTTATGTCTTAGATCAAATGATCTCTTTGGGGGAAAATCCATGAAAGAAACTTAAGTTATTCTGACTCTCGTGTTTTTAAAAAGTGGTCTATTTTTAGGTAACTTGACTTCTATTTTTATCATTATTTTGGCATCTTTATTGAGGTATAATTGACATCCAATAAACAGCACACATTTAAAGTGTACAGGTTAATGAATTTTGACATAGGTATACATTTGTGAAGTCATCACCACAATGAAAATAACAAACATTTCCATCAATTCCAAAACTGTCCTGGAGTCTTAATCTGTCCTCCACTCTCATCCCTTGGCAACCACTGATCTGCTTTGTGTCTTTACAGATTAGTTTGCAATTTCTAAAATTATATATAAATAAGACTCAGATTCTGTACTCTTTTTTCTCTGACTTCTTTCACTCACAATGATGCTTTTGAAATTCATTCACTCTGTTGTGCTTATTAATAGTTCATTCCACTTTATTGCTAAGAAGTATTTTATTGTATACATATATTACAAAGTGTTTACTTGTGGAACGGTTGGCAGACATTTGGGTTGTTTCCAGTTTGGCATTACTAGGAACTGATCTGATGTGAACATTTATGCTCTTTGTCTTTTGTGTAGGTACCTAGGAATGGAGTGGCTGGGATGTATGGAAGATGTAGGCTTAGCTTTTTGAGAAACTGCCAAATTGATTTCTAACAGCAGTATGTAAGTGTGCCATATCCTTACCAATACTTAGTAAGATAAACCTCTTGATTTTAACATTCTAAAAACTATGTAGCTTTTTGTAAAGCTCTTTGTAGCTTTAATTTGTCCTTCTTTGATGCTAATGATATTGAGCACATACTCATGTGTTTATTTGTCATCCTGTAGCTTCCTTTGTGAAAAGGCTGGTCAAATCTTTGTCCATTTTTAAATAGGAATTTCTGTCTTCTTATTGAGCTGTATAAGTTCTGAATACAAGTCCTTTGTCAAATATATCTTCTGCAAGTATTTTCTCCTGTTTTAAGCCTTTGTTGTACTATTAAAGGCAATAATTTGCCCAATCCATAAACATTTTCCTTTAAATCAATTCTAAATTGTGACACATCTCAAGTGTTAACAACTACATCCATTATAACAAAACTCTCACACTTGTTAGGAAATGATGTAAATTTTTTATGGCAATTTCCATGAAATGTAAAGAGAGTTTGAGTTTTTTTACTTGGATCATACAGAAGAGTGCATTTTCCAAAATGATATAAATAAAATAAAAAACAGGTATTTTATAAAATTAGCAGTTGCTTTTTCTAGAATGTGATATTTCTACCACTTCACCTATTAATATAAATAATAATGGACTGATTTCATTGCATAAATATCCACAGCTGAAAGAATCCCAGGACTATTTAATTCAATTTATTTTCATTAAAATTATTTTTTTTCCAGCTTCATTTTACTGTATTTTCTTTTTAAATCTCTGAACCTGTTGGCTCATGATTTTCCTTTAATTACCTCTTAACACTATTTTTCAAAAGTCAAAACTTGCACCTGGTAGTGAGCAGAATATCTTTTTTTAAAGCAATGGGATAAGACTCCATCAGCAGGGCACCTATATTTAAGGTAAAAGGCAGCATTTGCTTAATTATCTAGCATTTTCTTCTGCATTCTTCTGTAAAACAGATAACCAGCAGCTTTATATTTATAAAGTTATATTTTCAGTTGTCTGAAAATCCTGCACAGTCTTCTTAAAAGTGAGTATCAGAGATGTTATGATATTAAAATGCTACACAATGGTTAATATTATTATAAAAGTCAAGAGTATGAATGAAATGATAGATGTTCCAAAGGAAGCAACTTTGTGATATAAATAATCTTCGTAATTTTCTCTAATATGCTGCAAATGTACTTCTAACTCTTAAAAAATAATCCCTTCATGGAATAACAATTAAGTTTGATTTAGAGTGCCACTAAAAATTAACCAAGAGCTTCTAGCAGTTGTTTAGAAGAGAGTAGATCACAGGAAAAATTCTAGCTGCTGAATTGTTTCCAAACAATCAGAAATAAATCTTAAGATCAGTCTTATACAGCATTTACTTCTTTTTGCATCTAAGATGAATTCATTATTAACAAATGATCTGTAACAGGCACATTTTGTTTATTTGTGTGCAAAGCTGTCTATGCTGAAACACAAATCACAGATGCCCTTTTCCTCCACTATTAACATAGCAGCTTTGACATTTGACAGAGAATTATATTTCAGAAATTAGTAACTGGTTGAATAAGTATAGCTCTATTTTCTTTATTTCCTTTAACTCCGTTTATAGCAAATCTATGACTTGCACAATCCATATTTGCTTGGCAGAAGGCTGTTTTAAAATGAATGTTGAATGAACTTATTTTCTGCGAAGACTCTCTTCCTCCCTGCGACCCATTCAGTATTCAATGCAGGAAAAAAATCACCCATGGAACAATGATTTCCAATGTTTCATGGTACTCTCATTCCTTGAGATGTTATAGGTAGGACTTTAAAAAGCTCTATACTCAAATGTGTCCAGTACCTACACACTTGTATTAGTTAGCTCAGGCTGCCATAACAAAATACCATAGACTGCGGTAGCTTAAAATAACAGAAACTTATTTCCCTAATTCTGGAGGCTGGAAGTCCCAGATTAGGGTGCCAGCATGATTGGGTGCTGGTGAGAACTCTCTTCCTGGCTTGCAGCTGGCTGCCTTCTTTCTGTGCTCTCAGATGGCCCAGAGAGAGAGAGAAAGAACTCTTTGGTGTTTCTTTTCATAAGGACACTAATTCCATCATGAGGGCCCCATCTTTATGACATGGTCTAAACCAAAAAACTTCCTAAAAGGTCCTATATCCAAATACCATACCACTGGAAGTTGGCTCTTCAACATATGAATCTGTCATCTGTGTAAGGGAGGAGAGGGAATGAAACACACAGGTCAGTCCATGGGGATTCTGTATATTTCTCTTGGGTATTCACGGCACATGATTATATGAAATGTCCTGAGACTTTTCTGGAGTTAAGAAAAACTATTTTCTAAACAGTTTTTTAAATTAAAAAATTTAAATTAAAAATTTAAATTAAAACTGTACCCTCCATCACATACACCCCAATAGTATCTGATTCTATTGATATCTTATGTAAAGTGTTTGTTAGTGTTTGGGACCAGTACACAGTTTGGGAAATGCTATGGTAAAAGCCTCCTTGTAATAATGGGGCAAAGGATGGAAATTGAAATCAAGCCCTCAAGCATCTTTTGGAAAAATAACCTGAACTGAATAGCATTCCTGTCAAATCAATGGGAAATTGTATGTTTCTTATTTAGGTTTCAATAGCTATAAAACAGACAAAGAAAACTTCATTCTTTGTCATATCACTTCAGACCTTTCACTTCCCTGGACAAGAGTCATTGTCATTTTAAACTTGTCTTTGTTGCCCTTCCACATTCTTAGAGGTCCCTTTCCACACATTCCCTCCACAGACGTATAAAAGGAGACATTTCTATTGTCTTAGAAGCCCCCAAGTTGAAAACATTAGGCACAAAATATCTTATTTTTATTTATTTTATTTTTTATTTTTATTTTTTTAAAGAATTTATTTATATATTTATTTATTTGATAAAGCGATCACAAGTAGGCAGAGAGGCAGGCAGAGGGAGAGAGGGAAGCAGGCTCCCCGCTGAGCAGAGAGCCCAACGCGGGGCTGGATCCCAGGACCCTAAGATCATGACCTGAGCCAAAGGCAGAGGCTTGGCTCTGAGCCACCCAGGCACCCCTAATTTTTTTTTCAAGATTTTATTTATTTGACAGAGAAAGACACAGTGAGAGAGAGAACACAAGCAGGGGGAGTGGGAGAGGGAGAAGCGACAAGTAGTTCACCTCAGTCTTACCACATTAACATTTTTTTTTTCCACATTAACATTTTAAAGACAATTTCAGGATCTGTTCCTTTAGGCAAAAATACAAAAAAAATATGAAATTTAAGATTTGGTCAATATGAATGTCCCCCCAAATTAAAGAAAATGTCTTAATCATCTTTGCCTCCCCAGTAACTAGTACACTGTCTGGAACAGTGTAGTCACTCAATAAATGTTTATGACTTTAGCTAAGCTACTTGTTGATATCTGAAGAAACTTCCAAGAGCTGAAGGACTCCATTTTTCTTTTTCTTGTCCCAGTTTTCCATTTATGACCATTGACTAAAGAAAACTATTGGGAGGGCGGCCTTATAAAGGCTTATATATTTTTTTTTTGCATTTAAAATTAATTTAGCATTTACAGATCCTTAAAGGAAAGCATTTCCGCACTGTTTGGTAACCAGCTATATTCAGTGATATATAGATCAAATTTCTAAGAGGTCAAGAATACAAAATAAAATTAAGTACTTCTGAGTGCCTATTACAAATTTGGCGTGGACTAAGTACTTGAAAGAAGCAGAAGTGGTTTAAAGTAGGTTTATGCTCTTAAGGAATTTACACTCTAATTGGAAGCTAGAATATAAACACTATTTGTTGGTTCAAGATCCTAGAAAGAGACAGGGGAGGTGAATAGCATCACAGATGGGGGCAAGCGGTTTTGTGCAGAGATTTGCAGCATAGGCTCTGAAACCACATTTCCTGGGTTTTCATCCTCACTGCCCCTTTAGCAAGTTACTTAAGCTTTCTGTGCCTCTCATACTTAAAATGTGGATTAAATGAATTAACATAGCACCTGACCTAGAAATAAGGGCTTATTATTATAATGATGATTTTACAAAAATTTGGAGTTGGGTCTTTGAGCGACTCAAAAAAAAAAAATCAGTGGAAGCAATTTCTATATTAGAATAGTGGGAGAAAGGTCAGAAAAAGGGGCTAGGGACAGATGAAGGGGGACACTGATTGCCAAAACATTTGAACTTCGTTAGTAGCAGAGAGCCACTGAACTTTTTAAATTGCTGAGTAGCCCTATAAAAACAATGTTTTAAAAAACTCTAAACAGAATGGTTTGGGATAGGGACAAGTGAAAGACTGAGAGAATATACTACTACCAATAGTTGACTTTTGTTAGATGCTTTCCATGACCTCTGTAACTGCCAGAAATATTATTATTTATAAAGATCTTTACATTCCAGGTAATATGCTGAACACTTTATATGGGACATTGTTATAGAATGAACTGTGTCTCCCCCAAAATTCACATGTTGAAGCCCTAACCTCCAATATGATAGTATTTGAAGATAGGGTCTCTAAGGAGATATGAAGTGAAATGAGGACACAATTAAGGTTGATTGAGGATAAAAGGTTGGGGCCCTAATCCAATTGGACTGGTATCCTTAGAAGAGAGATACTAGTACTGTGTGTGCATACAGGAAAGACTACATGAAGACACAATGAGGCCACCATCTGTAAGCTATAGGCCTTAGGATAAATCAACCTTGCTATTACATTGATTTTGGATTTTCAGGCTCCAGAACTATGAGACATCAAATTCTTGTTGTTTGAGTCACCCAATCAAGGGAATTTAGTTATAGCAACACTAGCAGACTCAGGCAATAGCTCATTTGACTCTTAAAACAGCCAGATGGGGTAATACTGTATTCTGATGATCATAGTGTTATCCATAAAGAAACCAAAGCTCAGAGACCTTGAAGTGAATTGCCCAAGATAGCTAATAAGTGTCAGTAAACAGGATTTATATTCAAGCTGTCTGGCTACAAGTATTATAGTTTAGTTGAAAACCGATAAATGAAAGGATTTACACACAGATGGAAAAAACATGACTTGGGTGTCTGACTGGATTTAGGCTAAGAAAAAGGGTTATTACCAGATGACTGAGACTTTAAGCCTTGGGGTCCACACAAGATAAATGACCAGGTTCTTTGTGTGTGATGTGCATGTACATAGTTTTGATCAAATATTGTGGAAAGGTTGTTCAGAGCAGAAGGGAGTTAATTGTGGATGAAGCACTCTGGGAACCTAAGGATGGCTGACTTGGGTAAAATGAGTGAAGAGGTATGGTACTACTGGGGAAAAACAGCATTAACGTAAAACGATACATGGGGGCAAACAAGCGGAATGAGGGGGAAATTTAGGTATGAATCATGAGGCCAGACACATTTCCTCTGTTTTAACTGTTATTGATTATAACAGTGCCCGGCTTTTAGAAGACACTCAATAACATTTGGGAACTATGGGAAAGAACAGTAGAGAAATGTCAGATTTAATATTTGGAAGAAAGGAGCTATTTAGGTGTTTTGATTGTTTAACAGGAGCGGTAACAGATTGAGACACAATTTTCCTTTTCTCTTGACTGGGCTTTCTCTTTTCTTCTTTTAGAAAGGCCTGTGAGCTAGCTCCAATTTCAATTAAACAGAGAAAAACGTGGGCACTAAAACAAATGATTTGGTATCTGATTTCCCACTGCTGTGCGTGTATGTCTCCGGGAACAATCCAATACAGGTGCAGGATCAACAAATCCACAAGAGCTAACTACAGAGGGCAGTCCTCTATTCTGAATAAAACGAGAAGGTCCGAATATAATCATCAGTCGTGGCCTTTCTTGATTTAGGGAGCTCTTTAATACACAGAGGGACTGTGCCCAGCGGAGACTCAGCTGCCTTGAGGATGAAGCTACCATCACTCTCCAGGATTAGCGCTAGGAAGTCTCTACTACATCTCTGCCAAGAACACTAACTGATCCGCATTGCGCCTGCCCAGCCCGCAGCAGCCTACCTCTGCAGACATCCCACAACAGCAAAAGAGGATGTTAGAGGAAATCCGAATAAGCGGCCGAAACCAATTGCCCGGGGACCCAAAGGTTTCATCCACCCCAACTGTCTAGACTACAAATCCCAGCATTCACTACTCTCATGGAGCCAATGAAGAAGCTCCAAGTTCCTTCAGCCAATCACATCCTGACCCAGTGAAACACCCCGACTGAATTCTGGGATTTGTGGTTTTCACGTGGCAACTTTATTTCACCATGGTGAAGGCAAAGTAGGCCACGCGTCCGATTCGAATGAAAGCTCCTTCTGATAATTCTTATGTTGATCCCCCCGCTACCCCTTAACTAGCATTACTCCCTCGCGTTCTACCCCTCAAAAATCGTAAACCTTTCCTTTACTGTCATACGGGGAAAAAAAGCAAGTTATTCTCAGGTTACAGCACGCCTGTTCCCCTCACTCCCCACCCCCCTCCCCGTCCTTTAACCGTCGCTTTCAAGTCTCGCGAGAACACCCCCTTTTGGTCGTTGTCATGCCTCCTGAAAGGCGGTTCACGCGAAGACTGACGGAGGCCTCAGCCAACAGGATTACCTTTTAACTAGCGTCTCAATCGCGTGCGTGGGGAGACCTCCATGAACCCTGACCTCGGCTTTCCGTGGCGTCCCGCGTTTGTCGCCCCCGCCCCCGGAGCGAAGGAGGCGGGTTTTGGCCTCTTGCCCTAGGGAGCGAGTGCGGAGAGAGTGGGAGCGAGACCGACCCGAGTGGAGGTGTCTGGCTCCCCGGAGAGGCCCTGCTGTACTCCTCGCTGCCCATGAGCTCTTTTCCCAGCGAGCGCCGCCGTCGTTAGGCCGACCCCCGAGCCTCTGCTTCCTCCAGGACAGGCCCACGCCTCTCCGAGGAGGGGGCCGCCCGTCGAGGCGCCTCCCTAGTCAGCGGCGGCGGCGCGCTGCGACCCTGGAAGCGGGAGCTGCCGCGAGCGAGAGGAGGAGCCCCAGCAACAGCGGCGGCGGCAGCGGGCAGCAGCAACAGCAACGCCAGCGGGCGGGATCGAGGCCGTCAACATGGCGAGCGCCTCGTACCACATTTCCAATTTGCTGGAAAAAATGACATCCAGCGACAAGGACTTCAGGTGAGGCCGAAATCCGACCGTAAACCCACCTTGGGGTTCCCCATCCGCGGCCCCGGCCCTCACACGGGCCTTGCCCCACCCCTTCGGCCTTAGCTGGTTTGTGAGCTTTCCCGAGCTCTCCGGTCCACCACCCCGTTCCCTGATCCCGCAGGCCCCTTTTTCTCCCACCTTCCAACCCCCTCCCCCCCATTCTTTCCTCTAGGCCGTTGCCCGCGGCGGGTCCGAGGCCCCTTCTGCGTCCCCAGACGCCTCCACTGCATTCCCTGCTCCCCACCCCCAATCCCGAGACGTGATTTTCGCGTCCCAGGTAGTGTGAAGGAGCAGAATCACCCCCCGGAGTGGGGAAGGGGGTTGCTCTAGGCTTGGAGACCAGGAGGCCTCGGCCTACTGGCCAGCCCGCCTTAAGCGCTAGGCCGCCCTCCTGGCTAGGGCTGAGGCTTGCTGTCCGCTCCGGGCCCCAGCTGCCGCCTCTTTTCCCGCAGATGGGAGTGGGCCTAGGTGCATTCAGCTTGAATGATCTGCTTTATTTGAGCTTTCCACGGATTGGGTTATAAACTTTTTCTTTGGACAATTCCTTTCGTGAAGGTGGGATGAAGGGGGTGGGGTGGGAGGGAGCTAGGATGAGGAAACTTGACTCGCAGGGTTTTCCCGCCAGCATCTCTGTCATTTTTCCCTGTCAGGTGAAAGCTAAGCAGAAATTCGGGGTTTCATTCTCATTTCCTTATATCCAGAATTACTGCCAGAAAGGTGAATTCCTGGACCTTAAACTAAAACGTAAAGCAAGCAAAGGGATCTTACTGATGGAAGTTTTCAAAAATGAGGGTGGTGAATATGAGGCTTATAGCAGTTCTGTTCCAGGAGACTTGTACTATCCGTTCCAAACCTTCAACATGCATATTGAAGAATTGTTATATTTTTTACGGATATCTTGGTTTCGCGCACTCTCTCTTTTTTTTTTTTTGTGCTACAGTGGTGGTTACATTCCTTTCTTCTCACCTTCTATCCCATCACAAAATAAGTAAGCTCCCAATCTAAAAAAAGCTTTTTTATTTCTTCAATATTTGTTTTGTTCTCTAAGGCTTGGTAGTTGTATTTTGTGAGCATTTTAAAGGAAAGAACAGATATCTTCAATTAAAATTGAAGCTGAAGCCTATTTTATTTGTTTTGTTTTATTTATGTGTATATGCACAGTACCCTTTAATACCTGAAAACATGTCCAGACCACATCTACCAGGAAGAGATTTTCCTATTTGTGAAAGGAGAAGCATGAAAAATGTAATGATCATATTCCTAATTAATTTGATGTGCCAGTGTATTCACATGGTCAGTGAAATACAGTTTTGGTTCTGTGACTTCAAAGCCAGAAATGATTTTTTAGAAGTTTTGCTGCCTAGAGGATTATTAAGTATTGCATTTGGAACTTTTAAAATCCAATTTGCTAATACTGAAGATTTTAGTGTTGTGACTTTTTGGAAGATACATGTTTGTTTTGGTTATTTTGGTATTTTAGATTTGTGAAGATCAAAATAAAGATTTGTTGGAGGAAATAAAAGTTTTGCTTTTGTTTTTGTTTGTGTGTTTTTAAGGGTTAGAATGCCATTTACTTCCCTTTGGAGCTTTGCTTGCTCCCAGTGCAAGACACTGAAATTTAAATACACAGTTGAGTGGAATATATACACATAGATGTAAACTTTCAGCTATACAGAGCGTGTGGTGTGATTTTTCACCCTTCCCCATTTCTGTCAATTTGGGTTATTCTGTAAAAGTACTAAATACTAAATATCGTTCTGATTGTATTCAGTTTCATGTTAAAGATAGCACTTTGCTGTAATACTATAATAGCATGATTTTGCTCAACTAGGTAGACTTGTGTATGGGTGATATGTTTAGAATAAACAAATCAAGCCCTGTTAATACTGCATATGTGATTTTTGACTCAAGCTACTTAATTTCTTGTAAAGATAATATATACATGTTTTGTTTTCTTTTTTAAATAAATTATATGAAAGAAATAATGCTTTGATGTTAAGCTGTAGTCAGTGTTGAACTTGATGAGAATTATCTACCAGTTTCAGCTAGAGTAAATCAAAACATTGCTTGGAGGATTGTTCTTCTAAAAGTGTAGTATCGATGTATATCTAATAGTTGATGAAGAAGATAAGTGTATGAACAGTGACTTCCAGCTATTTGGCATTTTTAAGGTATTTTTATTAACTCTGTTTTAAAGACTTGTAAAATGCTGAAGCCATCCAGTTAACAGACAAGTCTTTGAAACTACTCTGTTTATTAAAATACAGATAGAGATTAATTAAAATAGTGAGCATTTAAAGTCAAGTATTTTGAACATTTTTCTGTATAATTTCAGTATAGGCATTTATTTGAATATATGTGTTCTATTTTAAAATTATGCCTTCTACTTTCTCATTTTAAATATGCTTATTTTGGTGTAAATATCAGTTTGTTGCTATGTGTTTTAAAATACCTACTAACAAGGATCTTGAGGACAGAGTTAATATTATAGGATATCTAATGCAAACCACTGTACTTGTGTTAAGGGGAGACGAAAACAATAATATATCTAAAAGGAAAAAAAATTACTCCTCTCATGGTAGAATCCAAAGAGAATATGACCTACTGGTCAAAAAAAGGGCTCTAGTCATACGTTCTAGTCTAGTAGGATTGTAGACTACTAAATCTGGGATTAAATTTTTACTTTGAGAAACTTGTACATGAGTGATTACAAAAGGTCCCCTAGAAATCTGAAATTTTAGGTGTCTGGGTTAGGGTTGGGTACAGGCTAAAAATTTTTCAGATGTCAGCATTTTTAAAGAATCATTTTGTAGGATTTAAATCCTGGGTTCAATTTATTGGTGGGGTAACATCTGATGTCCTTTTTCTTCCATGTTTTAGTATTCTGTACTCTTTGAAGGCAGTATTTTAAGGTTTACTATTAGTAGGTAGGTCATTCTGTAGATACCAGAATGAAAAATTTAATGTGCATAAACAGTGTGAATGCTCTATTTATGAATATCAATATTGAAAATTCAGTGGGTTGAGGTAACTGAAGTTTTGCTTTTTTTTTTTAAAGATTTTATTTATTTGACAGAGAGAGCACAAGCAAGGGGAACTGCAGGCAGAGGGAGAGGAAGAAGCAGGCTCCGCATGGAGCACGGAGCCTGTTGTGGGACTCCATGTCAGGTTCCTGGGATCATGACCTGAGCTGAAGGCAAATGCTTAACCGACTGAGCCACCCAGGCGCCCCTGAAGTTTTGCTTTTATTTTCATATGTTTTACCACCAACTTAATTTAAGTATTCCAAGGAATAAGGAGCTGAAGAAAATTTACCACTGTTCTATCTTTATCTACATAGTAGTTAACAATACTTACTGTCAGCTTTATATACTTGATCCTGTTTATCCTTATAACTCTGGTAAAAGTGGATACTAACAATCTATTCCAATTCAGGAAATTCAGGTGTGGTCGTGTTAATTAAGTACTTGCCGAAGGTGAGTTAGACATTAGATCTGGGGTTTCCAGACTAACCCCAACCCCAGAGCATGAACTCTACTATGTTATGTTACTTTTCCAGGGTTTTAACTAGGAAACATTAAGACTAAGAACTTAAATTTCAGTTCCCTCTCAGGCTTATGAAATATTTTGTGCTAGAAGACACTTTAAGTAATTCCCTGACAGGGACTACAAAATGTTTAAGATCTAGCGCTTGTCCTCAGTAGTATTTACATGCTTGTTAAATGGTTAAGACACTTTTATAAAAAGATAACCCAGAGCAATATGTGGTTGTCAGCCTTAAGTGGTAGAGAAGATGAAAGCAAGGAGATTTGTGTTTGTGGAGTCACCTTGTGGATTTCACCTAGGTCTTGAAATTGTAGGTAGAAAAAATGAGTGCAAGTGTGAAAGGTCACTGTACAAGTAGATAATCTTGACTGGAGCTGGGGGTATTGTTTAGGGAATGGCTAGAGGGTAGGGACCTTGTTTGTGAACTGAGTCCTTCACTGTTTTGGCCTTGTGGGTTCTCAGGTGATAGTTTTAGTTGGGTTTTAATTACAGAATTAAGAGAAAAACATATAAAGATTTTGAGAAATTTCTTCCAGAAACCATTGTAAAAATCTGTCAGTCTATTTTTTAAAATACCATTTGATACAATCTTAAAATAATTACTGCATTGCAGAATTTCCTAGCTTGATAATGGTTTATGTTACCAATGGTTTATGTATGTGTGTGTTTTGGGTATTAGCAGGTATTTTCTTCTTGGAAACTTTAAATGCTAATAAAAAAATCTCAGGCCTGGTATGGAATTCTGCATTGTCAGAACTGGAAGGGACTTCAGAGATCCTATAACAGCTGAAAGTACTGTATGGACATTTATAATAATAGAACAATAAATACTAGCAAAGTTGTCTATACTGTGTGCTTGAAGAAAAGTAAGTTTTAATCAGAGAAAACAGATTTTTAGAGTTTAGGAAGGTGATTTCTGGGCACCTTTTAGGTACTTTGCAGGTTGATGGCAGTAAGTTGCTGGATTTCACTTATGTGATTTTTCTTGATAAAGGTGTACTGCTAACCCTGATTATCAACAATGATTAAGGATCACCACTGAAAAATAGAACTCATTGAGGAAACTAGAAAGAAGAGGACTAAAAATTAATTTTATTTACATGAACAATATTAAGACCATCCTAAATTCATACTCCAAAGGAATAAATGGGAAAAATGAGATAGTGGTGGTGTGTCTATGAATTCCTTGAAAGATAATTAACTCACTGGTTGGTACAGTTGGCTCTTAATCACTTACATTTCTGTTTGTAACAAGGGTTAAAATTGTGCTTGTGTATGAGGGGATGGGTTTTGAGACTGTTCATTGTGCAATACAAGGTATCTATTTCTACCATTGTTTCTGCACATCTCTGCATTGGATTTACTAAAGATGAATAAGTTTTCCCCTCAAGGAACTTTCAGTCCAGTAGAATAAGCCAGGTGTGTAGTTTCTGTCCTGTGACTAACTTGTTCATAACTGTGTTTGCAGAACCTGGCACAGTTCCTAATGATGGTACTCCTGGAATATTTATTGAATACATGAGATAGCACTGCCTGTAGGTCATATCCACTTGGGACTGCCATAGAAGCTTGAAAGTTAGCATTTTAACTTCCCCCTTTCCCAGCTTAAGCCTTTTTTATTTTTATTTTGTCCCATTGTATTACCATGTACCAAATGTCCCAGTTGGAAAACCTCAGTGTCACCTTTCTGCCTTTTTCTCTTTCATTTAATTTCCTGATGAGTATTTCTCAAAATTAGTCTTCCTGCCTCAGGTCTCTTTTTAATCCAGTCTTTTGGTAACTCTTCCATTAGAATTTTCTTTCTCAGTATCACCGCTGATTGTTGTCTTCCTCACTAAGTCCCGTTGACTACCAGATAAACTCTAAACTTACTAGCTGTCGCCCACTCAGATCACTGCAATTACTCTTCTCCAAGTTTCTAACAAGCTCTATGTAAATAATTCAGTGGATATTTTCTTTGCTCATCTATTTGAAAGATAAGCATTGTTTATCACTTTTTCCTTTTTGAAATTCTCTTAAATAGGCGTCCTTGACACAGGTTGGGTTTATTACAGTGGAGGGGAAGAGAACACACACTATCGGAAGCCTCAGTTAAAGAGTGTTAGGACCTATTCATTTGGGTAATTTTGGAAAGGGCCTAAGGAAGTGGAGTTCCACACTGGATTGTTGGAAAGTGGGGCAATTATGTCATTTGACCACTTAATACGAGGAGGGCAAGACTAAAGCAGAGGAAAAGCTGTAATTGGTGAAGAAGTAGCAGTCACTTAATGCCAAGATGTGTTTGGCATTTTGTGTTAAGTGAACTTGGCTGAAATGGATGTTCTGTGAGATTGTTGATGTCTAGGAAAACAATACACTTTTTTTGTAAGCATCAGATCAGTTTGGAATAACATTCAGATATATGTATGAGCCTTATATCAATTCCTGGACTGTAGGGCTACTGTTTTTTGTTTTTGTTTTGTTTTCGTTTTCTTAGTCCTCCCTTTTGACCAATGGCAGATGAAGTTGGGCTGCAGGGAATCATTGATTTATGATGTCTACATCTTCACTATTGCTGAGATTTTGTTGGTTAGGATCAGAGGAATGGCCATTATTTGTAGTCTGTAGTTGAGGTGGCTTTATTAATCCTTTCTCTTCTTATAATATGAGTGGTTGAACCATCTGATATGACACTGGTGGCCCAGTAACTGTAAGACTCTGGAACGGATAGATACCTGACTGTAACACCCAAGTCCTGTGGTTTTCCTCCTACTTCTTTGTCCATTTTCTAACCCATCCCATGCTATCCCCATATCTAATCCATCTCAAAGACTTATTTTAACCTTTTAAATCTCAGATAGTTGGTTCTCATTATTCTCAGTAGGTAGTACTATCAAATTACCATGAACATCGAATCAGTGATACTGAGCCATTGCTTCTAGGGGAAATACAGTGGTAGGTTCCTGTGAGCCTCTAATCACAGCATTTTCATAGTTGATCAGTTCATAACCTTGTTTTATGTTTTATTTCTGTTTAAAGACAACCTTATTTAATATATGTTGTTGATTGATTCGCATTGTGCTCACAGCCAATAGCATTATCACTTCATGCCTGAGAAAAGCTTATCTAATACATGTATTTTTTTCTGAAAGATGCAGCTTTCTTGTACTTAGGAATACTAGACAGCACTACACTATGCTTGGGGGTAATTTTAAACAGCAAGATTAACCACCAACAAAAAGCACAAACGTGAAAGATACGGCACTAGATAGAGAAGAGGATACTTTTTATATTTTTATAGTATGTGAGCTGAAACAAGGCATTTACTCTGCTAGTGTAAGAATGGATTGTATGTCCATTTTTCTCCCTCCACAGATTGTCATAACCTTAATTGTAGCTACCATCATTTCTCACTTAGACTGCTACAGTAACTCTCCTAACTTTCTCCATTCATTTTGGCTAAACAAGGATTGGTTCTCTCTATACTGTGACCATAGTGTAGCTGGAGTAATGTTTCTGAAATGCACATTTGATCATTTCAGTATACTGCCCATCTCTGACATAGATGCCTTTCAGTAGCCTCCTCTTGCTCTTAGAATAAAGACTAAAATCCTAGTAAGACCCCCAAATCTCTTCAGTCTCTTGGCCTTTGCTTATATGTCCATTGTCCCCCTCTCCCCCCGCAAATTCCTGCCTATGCTTCAGAGTTCAGTCTTTCCTGATGCACAACTCCTAGTGCAACCTACATCAGGTTACTTTATTAAGCCACTGAGTTTTCTTTGTGTCCTATTCCTTTCCTTCCCTTCCTAGCATTTATCTCTGTTCATAGTTACATATATAATTAACCCATATATGTAGTTTTTGAAACTAATATGTATGTCTCTATTTGGTTGTACTGTAAGCTCCAAGGCAGCAGGAACTGTTTGCTTTTGCCATCTCTTATTTATACAGGGTTGAGCATAGTACCTGATATATAGGTAATAGGTTCTCACTACATAGTCAGTATATCAGATCTTTCTTATGGTGACATCAGCCTATATTTCCATCTTCTTCTTGTTAAGTTTCTTTCTACCTGCCTATGTCCCAGCCACACTTAACTGCTCTTAGCCCTTCACTCAAAAGTGTTATGTAGTCCCTTAGTATTGTTGCTGCTGCCACCACCCCACCCCAACACAGACAAAAAATAAAAATTTAAAATTCCAAACCAGCTTTCCCCAGGCACACCCTGTTAATCCTTTGAAATCCAAACTAATTGTCAGTTCTTTGGTGTGATCAGTGTCAAATGTCCTTGAGTATTTTTAAAAATCTGTAAGATTGAGATTTGTCCATGTACCTGTCTATCTGCCATAGTAGATGAAAAGGTTAGGAGGAAGGACTGAGTCTGTTTTATCATCTTAGGTCTTTGCACCATGCCTAGAACATTACATGCTTAAGAGACATTTTATAAATTGGCTTTTGAATCTGCCGTGGACAGCTTTTTAGCTGGTTAAACAACTTTCTTACAGGATGATTTACAGTGCAAATTTTTATATCAAATTAATAGCAGGAAGAAATTCTTAGAACTTTCTGGTTGAGGTCACCATTAAAAAGTAACTCTTAGTATAACTTCATACTATCTCAATCCATTTTTTCTGATTTTTAAAAATACTACCTATTGCTAATATTACTGGGGTTCATTTCAACTTTAAAAAATGTTCAACCACTAGTCATCGATTTGTTAAATTAAAAACTTCTATTGAAGTATAGTTGATATACAATGTTACATTAGTTTCACCTGTACAACAAAGTGATTTGGCAATTCTTATTCTCTACATTACACTGTTCTCACCATGCTAAGCATAGTCGCATACAATATTTTTACAATATAATTTTTTAAGATTTTATTTGAGAAAGAGAGAGAGAGAGCATGAGAAGGGAGAAGGTCAGAGGGAGAAGCAGACTCCCCGTGGACCTGGGAGCCTGATTGCGGGACTTGATCCCAGGACTCCGGGATCATGACCTGAGCCTAAGGCAGTCGCTTAACCAACTGAGCCACCCAAGTGCCCCCAAATTATTACAATATTATTGACTATATTCACTGTGCTTTACTTTTCATCCCTGCCATTTATTTTATGACTGGAAGTTTGTGCCTTTTAATCCCCTTTAATACCCTCTAGGTCTGTGCATATTGTTGAGAATGGCAAGATTTCTACCTTTTTTTGTGGTTATTACATAAAACATTCTATTGTTCTTTAATCCATTTATCTGTCGGAGGACACTTAGGTTGCTTCCATATCTTGGCTATTGTAAATAACAGTGCAGTGAACATAGGGGGTGTGTGTATTTTTTTGAATTAGTGTTTTGTTTTTGTTTTTGGTAGATATCTAGCAGTAGAATTACTGGATCATATGGTATTTGTGTTTTTAATTTTTTGAGGAACCTTCATGCCATTTTCCACGTTGGCTGCACCATTTTGCATCTCCACATCTTTGCCAGTGCTTGTTATTTCATGTATTTTTGATACTAGCCAATCTGACTGGTGTGAGGTGATATCTTGTGGTTTTGCATTAATCCTAGATCTTTGAAAATCAGTAGACTTCTGAGGTCAGGAGCCAAGGTTTATTTACTTTTTAATCTATCTTTTGCTCACTCATAGTCCAGCCTTTGTAGCATAATAGGCAACGAATAAATAAGTGGTAAATAAAGGAAAGACTCTGATCTGTTTACCAGTACTCTCTTCAGAACCATAAAGCAACTTTTTGCATTGGGATTATTTGCTTTTTCACATAAATTAACGGCCGTGTTCTCTTCAACCAGATGATGGGCATTTCAGGGGTCTTTAGAGGTCCTAAATACTATGGTTTTATTTTATGATTTTATAGAAGTAAAATAGCTAAGATATTTTAATGCTTTGTATGTAGAATTCCTGCATTAGTGTGCTATTATTCATTTTTTTGTCTTTTATTTTCTAGAATATTGTGTGGTTTTAATTTCATTTGTCATCATATAAAATGGGGAAGGGCCTATCAATTACAACCATGTTTCTTTTAAAAGAAGTACATGCTTACTTTACCTTGTATAATCCCAATTTGAACACAGACTTTATAAGCTGTTTCACAAAACTTACAAAGAATTGTGCTTGCATTGTAGTTTAAAACTGTCAAATTAGCGTTAAATGAACATATTAACTTCTTAAATAACAAATAGTGAATTCCTAAATTAATAAATTGTTTTGCCAGTCCTTACCACATAGTTTATCGCCTGTATTGCCAGACTATCTGCATAGCTGTTTATCATTTCAGCTCCAATAGTTAGTGGTTTTTAATTGATTTAAACACAGATTTTGACATTTGTATGTGTAATATAAATAGTACACTTTTACTCAAAGTTGATCTGGTTCAGATACAAGAAAAAGGCATTTAAGTACTTGTTACTCTAGTTAGGTTATTTCAGTAGGTAGAGAAGAGCCAGAATTAGGGAAAAAATTCATTGGGCCTTCAAACAGGTTAAGTAAGCTTTATTTCAGTGTGATTATCTATTACTCTTGAGAAATTACTTTTAAAACAATGAATCGGTTAGTGAGGTATAAGAAAAAAATGAGAGCCTATTTACCTTATTTTTGTCTCCTATTCAACCTTTTCATTTAAAGCTGAGATTAGACAAGTTGGTCACTCTGGGTTTTTTGTTAGGCTACAAGTATTAAACTTGTTTTTGGCAGTAGTTCTTAAGGCGAGGGGGCTGGATGTCAGATGGAACAACATTCTAGAATTGCCTCTTGACCATTTTGAAAATACACCTGATAAACTTTGTGATGGTATTGGAATGGAGGTAAGAATTTGTGTTTTGGAAATTTCCCAGTAATTTTTTAATATGTGATCCCTGGCCCTCCATCCCAACAGAATATTATATATTATATAGGAAGGTATTATGTTTGTAGTTAAAGGCTTCCTAGATAAAATTCAAATCACATGCAAAGAAAAAGTAGAGGAGCTTTTCTCCTCTTAAAAGCAGTGATACAGTTAATTATGAAAAAGAAAATGAAATTATGAAAATGAAAGAGCACTCATGGTAGATCCTATCAGTAACTTAAAACAGGACTGACCAGGGGAAGATAATTTAAAGTGATGGTACCTCGGGGCGCCTGGGTGGCTCAGTTGGTTGAGCAACTGCCTCCGGCTCAGGTCATGATCCTTGAGTTCCAGGATCGAGTCCCACATCGGGCTCCCAGCTCCACGGGGAGTCTGCTTCTTCCTCTAACCTTCTCTCCTCTCATGCTCTCTCTCACGTTCTCTGTCTCTCAAATAAATAAATAAAATCTTTAAAAAAAAAAAATAAAGTGATGGTACCTCATTTAAAAGAGTTTGTTAGGACTTAGATAAGGATGATAACATTAGATTTGAAAGACACGATCTTTATGCTTAAAAAATTTAAATTATCAACTAATTTTTTGATAGGTTTATGGCTACAAATGATTTGATGACAGAACTGCAGAAAGATTCCATCAAGTTGGATGATGACAGTGAAAGGAAAGTAGTGAAAATGATTTTGAAGTTACTGGAAGATAAAAATGGAGAGGTACAGAATTTAGCTGTCAAATGGTAAGTGTTTTTTACTTGCTTCCAACCCCTACCAGCCCCATTAAAAGACTCCGTGTAATAGTTGGTAAATTATATTAATCTTGTGCTATGTCTTTCTGGAATTTTCTTTAGAATTTGCAGGTGAGTGGTAAATGTTTAATGTTTGTAATAGTATACGTTATACACTTCTTAATGTCTCTCTCTTTTTTTTTAAAGATTTTATTTATTTGACAGCGAGAGAGCACAAGCAGGGGAACAGAGAGGGAGAAGGGGAATAGTAGAGGGAGGGGGAGAAGCAGGCTTCCCACTGAGGAAGGAGTCCGATGCAGGACTTTCCAGAACTCTGGGATCATGACCTGAGCCAAAGGCAGATGCTTAACCATCTGAGCCACCCAGGGATCCCATACATTTCTTAAAGCCTTTCATGGTATTTTGATTCATATGAAATACATAATGGAAACTGCAGACAGAGTGGTTGTCTCACTTGTTTGACCTGATTTTCTTTAGCTGGGTTAGAAGGCCTGTCTGCCTCTGTTCATCTCTGTATGAAAATTTAAGAACCAGTGATCAAGGGCAGTAAAAAATAATAAGACTTTATAAAGAACAGCAGCATTTAAAACCATAGTTAGCACAAATTCAGACTGATGATATAGCAGTTACAAAGAATTTTTCCTAAAAATGGTGAGAATTCCAGTTGTCTTTGTGTACAGTGCAGTAGGAGCATCTTAGACGCAGTATTGACAGTTTGACTGTTTTTAGTAATAGGGAACAGAATTTGAGTTCAGTAAATTCTATTAACAGAATATTTCATTTATATGTATCAAATACTAGAAAACCTTAACAATTTACATAGTAAGTTATTAGAAAGTATAACCTTTAGTTTCATATAACAAACAATGGAATTTTGTCATTTTGTATGTCCTGTAAGAATAAGGCATAAATTTAAATAAAACATTGCCATGGGGCGCCTGAGTGGCTCAGCGGGTTAAAGCCTCTGCATTTTGCTCAAGTCATGATCTCAGGGTCCTGGGATCAAGCCCCACATAGGGCTCTCTGCTCAGCAGGGAGCCTGCTTCCCCCTCTTTCTCTGCCTGCCTCTCTACCTACTTGTGATCTCTTTCTCTCTCTCTCTCTCTGTCAGAAAAATAAATAAAATCTTTAAAAATAAATAAAACATTGCCTCATTATGACTCCTTTATTGAATTTTAAAAAATGTTTTTAGAAATTTTATTTTTTGAGAGAAAGCACGAGAACAAGCAGGAGTGGGGAAGGGCAGAGACAGAGGGAGAGGGAGAAGCAGACTCTCCACTGAGCAGGGAGTTTTCTGGGATCATGACCTGAGCCGATGGCAGATGCTTAACTGACTGAGCCACCCAGGCACCCAATATTGCATTTTATTATAAAGGTTTTAAGTTTGTTTTAGGCTTAGGTTTTACATACCTGCTATAAAAATGTGAGAAATCATTGGTCAGCACAGAGTTCCTAGACATGCAGTACAGTTTTCTTTAACTTAGACATTTGCAAGTTTAAAATAAGTCTTAAAAAGGTAAGTTGGAGAATAATGCAGTGAGTATAATTTTACTTTATTTTTCAACTTTTAATTTTTTTTGCCTGTGCTTAATAAAATTAAATATTGTTCAAAATATACGATGAACATTTACCAGCTTTTAAAAGTGGTTAATATAAGGTAGTCTTTGTCCGAAATTAAAAGTTGAGAGGTACATAGGTCTTACTTGCATAGGAATCTTTACTCATTAGGAACTTGAGCTTTTGATCTTATGAAGACCTTTTATTCTTAAAACTTAACAGGTGGAGGAAGAAATGGCATATATTTGAGAAAAAAGAAAGGAGTGAAGATATAAACAAAAGTAATATAGGAGGAGATAAAACCCAAGAAATTGTTGGAGGAGGAAAAATCACAATAGATAAATTACTAACTAGCCTTATCAAGAAATAGGGAAAATTGTCAAAGAACTCATCACCTAAGAGAAACTCAGGCCCAGAAACTTTTCACACACATCTTTGAAACCTTAAAGAACAGATAATTCCAGTACAGAGAGTTCTAGTACTATTCCAGTACATAAAACTTCCCAGTCTTTTATTTAAACCAATTACTGATAACATTTCCTGACTGAAGATAAAACTGAAAAAGAAAACTACAGACCATTTAAATGTTCAAACATAATCCAACAATACAGTAAGTATGACATACCATGACCAAGTGAGATTGATCCCAAGAACAAAGGCGGTTCAATATTATGTGCTTTGTTAGTATATTTCATTATGTTAGTAGATAAGAGGAAGAAAAAACAGTTGTCCAGGCACTGAGAAGATTCAACATTGACACTTGATTTTAAAAACAACAACAAAAAAACCCCACTAAAACATGACACTTACTTAGACTACTCGGTGTAATTAGAGGAGTGAAACACCTTCCAAAGACCATTATCATACTTAGTATGTCACTGGAATGAAGATCAGATAAGGGATGCTTTATCTCACTAGGGAGAATTCACTACCTGTTACAAGAGAAACATTTAATAACAGGGAGTTGATAAGACCTTTTTTTAAACATTAGAAGTACACACATACCTTAACCCAAAAGCCAGTAAATTATCAGATACCTTTACAGTAATGTCAGGAACAAATCAAAGGTGGGTGTCTGTCTCCACTACATTCTTTTTTTTTTTTTTTTAAGGATTTTATTTATTTATTTATTTGACAGAGAGACAGACAGACAGACACAGTGAGAGAGGGAACACAAGCAGGGGGAGTGGGAGAGGGAGAAGCTGGCTTCCTGCCGAGAAGGGAGCCCGATGCGGGGCACGATCCCAGGACCCCGGGACCATGACCTGAGCCGAAGGCAGATGCTTAACGACTGAGCCACCCAGGTGCCCCTCCACTACATTCTTTTTGAAGGTATTAGCCACTATAGGACAAGGGAGAATAAAATTATATGCATAAGAATTGGAAAAGGTACATGAGAATCAAATCAATCAAGAAAAAAATTGAATGTGGACAGTAAGAAGTTAGTGAAGTAAGAGGATGTGAAGGTAATTAACAAAAATCTATAGTTTTCATATAAACAATAACCAATTGGAAGATCTCATGGAATCAAATGTCCATTTATTACAGCAACAGAAAAACAAAATGCCTAGGAATTAAATGTAACAAGAAATGTTACAATGTGACCTTGAGTGAGGGTATTGTATAGTTAAGGTTACAATTTTATCATTTTCAAAACTTAAGGAAAACTTTAAAATATTCTTGAGCCCTAGCAAAAATGTGCTTGGAACAAATGGAAAGACATTCCATGTCCTTGGATAGGATAACTCAACAAAGTTATTGGTTCTCTTCAAGCTAATTCAATGCTAACTTCATTGGAAGAAGTTATTTCACAAGCTAGACAAGTTGACTTTAAAGTATATTTTGGTGGGAGGGAGAGGGGGCAGGTGTTTGCTCAAGATAGCCAAGAAAACTGAAAAAGTCTAACAGTTGCTGAAGTTGGAGTTGTTGCTTAGCCCTACTAGATATGAAAAGAGACTATTATGTTTCTCTAATCAAAGCAGTGCTGAGGAGATATTGAGGAGGGCACGTATTGCATGGAGCACTGGGTATGGTGCATGAACAATTAATCTTGTAACACTGAAATAATAAACATATTTGGGATAAAAAAAAGTAGGTAATAGAAAGTTGGATCTTTTTTTTTTTTTTAAAGGATTAGATAACCATTTGGAAAAGATAAAATTGTATCCTTACCTCACATAAAATATCCTTACTGAAGGTCACTGTTCTGTTCATTTTAAATTCGTTTTGCTTATTTTATAACTTATATAAATGGAGTTAAACAATATGTACTCTTTTGTGTCTAGCTGTCATACTCATCACATCTGTGAGAGTCATCCATGTTGGGTGTATTAGTATTTCTTGACTTTTTATTATTGTTTAGTATCCATCAATACCAGTCTGTTCATACATTTGGTTTCTTTCTAGAGTTCGGCTATTGTGAATAGAGATACATTGAACATTCTTGTATGAGTTCTTTTTAGGAAATGGGTCTTTTTTATGGATAAATACCTAAGAATGGAAATCTAAATGTTCTCCATTTAGATTTTTAAGAAACTACCAAATTGTTTCCCAAAGTATTTGTATCATTTTACATGGAAGTACCAGTTGTCACCACATTCTCACCAATGCTTGGTTTTGTCACTCTTTAATTTTAGCCATTCCAGTAAGTGTATGGGTGTAGTTTTAATTTACATATCCCTGATAACTAATAATGTCCAGTGCTGTTTTGTGTTTGGACTTTTTTTTTTTCTGGACATTTCCCAATTTTTTAAGTTGAGGTGGTTTTTTTATTATCAAATTATAGGAGTTTTTCATATAGTCTAGATAGACCCTTAATTTACAATGTATTTATAAATAAATTTATAATGTATGAGTATATAAATATATTCTAAAGTATTTATATTTACATAAATATCAATATTACTAATATTAATATAAATACTTTATAAGGTATTTATATATATTTTCTCCCAATTTGATGAGCTTAGGTTTTTAAATTGTTTAAATTTAGTTTCATTTGATTATCCTATAAATTAATTTCAGCTTTTCTTTTATGGTAATTGCTTTCCATGTCCTAAGAAACCTTTGTGCAACAATTTTCTCCTGTTTATTTTTCCTAAAAGCCTTACAGTTTCAGCTTTTACTTTTAGTCTTGTGATCTGTCTTGAATTAATTTTTGTGAATTAGGAATTGAGTTCAGTTTTTTCATGGGAACATCTAGTTGTTGAAGTACCATTTATTGAAAACATCTTTTCCCTATTGAATTGCATTGATATCAGAGGTCAGTTGACTGGAAGTGTGGCTTTATTTCTCGACTCTCTTGTGTTCCATTGGTGTTTTTGTGTATTCTTAGGCCAGTACAAAACTGTTGTATTAGTGTAGTGTAGTGTATTAAGATTTTATTTATTTATTTGTCAGAGAGATCACAAGTAGGCAGAGAGGCACGCAGAGAGAGAGGGAGAAGCATGCTCCCTGCTGAGCAGAGAGCACCTTTGCACAGATAATTCTTTGTTGTGAGGAGCTTACCTGTGTATTTTGTGTATTGTAGGATGTTTAGTAGGATCTTGGCCTTTAGCTACTATTTGCTTATAGCATTCCTTCTTTCCCCAGGAGTGGCAACCAAAAATGTTTCCAGACATTGCCAGCTATCTACTGGAGGGTAAAAATTGCCCTTTGTTTAAAGCCCCTGGTATAGATCTATAGATGTCTGTTGTAAGGTAGTATAAGTTCTCTAGTTTCATTCTTCCTTTCAAGAGAATTTTGGTTTTTTAGGTTTTTTTGTTTGTTTTTGTATTTCCATTGTACATTTTAGAATCGGTTTGTCGATTTCAATTTTTTTTTAAAAAAATAAGCTTGCTCAAATTTTGATTGGGATTGTGTTGAAGCTATAGAGATTTTTGAAGAGAATCAACGTCTTAACAATATTGTCTTTACAGTGAACCATAGTATCTCATACTTACTTATTAGTCACAGTAGTTTTTGTTGATTCCTTGGGATTTTTCTACCTAAATAGGGGTCATCAGTGAATATCCCCCTCTTTCAGTCCCGATTTTGGTAATTTGTGTTTTCTCTCCTTTTTCCTTCAATTCATCTAATTAGGGATTTACTAACTTATCAAAGAACTGACTTTAAGGTTTGTTAATTTTCTCTATCGTTTCCTTATTTCATTGATTTCTCTTTTATTATAATGCTGACTTTTTTCCTTTCTAATTCTTAAACAATCAAAGGTATATGTATTTTTCTCTTACTTCTTGAGCTACATTCTACAAATCCTGGTACTATCATTCAGGTAATCTCTACATCCAACGTGGGCTTGAACTTACAACCTTGAGATCAAGAGTTGTATGCGCCATCCACTGAGCAAGCCAGCTAGGTGCCCCTAGTTTGAAATAGTTGAATTCTTTTGTGATTTTCCTTTGATCCATGGGTTATTTTGAATTTTCAAATGTTTGGAAGTTAGCTAGATGTTTATTTTTATTGCTTTCTAATTTAATTCCATTTTTATCAGAGAACCATATTTAAAATTTTAGGATGTATGTTGGTACATCTTAGTGAATGAATGTCCTATGTATACTTGGAAGAAAGTATATTCTGTGAAGATGGGCCTAATGTTTTAGAAATGTAAGGTCAAGGTAGTTGATAAAGTTTAGATTTTATATTCTTTGTGATTTTTTTATTTTTGGTATTAAATAACCAGAAGAGAGGAGTGTTTTAAGTTTTCCAACTAAGATTGTCAAATTATGTTTTTCTTTTTGATAATGTCAGTTTTTGTTCCATGTATTTTAAAACCTAATGACTAAATGCATACACATTTATATGTCTTCCTGATGTTTGAGTTTTTTAGGAGTATAAAATGTTTCTCTTTAAATATACTTTATCTTCAAATATGGTTTCTTTTATGTTAATATGGAAAAGTCATCCCAACTTTTTTATGATTAGTGTTTGCATAGTGTACCTTTTTTTTTATTTTTCAGTTTAATCTGTGTTTTTATTTTTAAATGTGTCTTACAGACAGTGAATAGTTAATTCTTGCTTTGATTTAGTTTCATAATTTTTGCCCTTTAATAGGAGTGCTTATATATAGTGCATTGGCATTTATTATAAATATTTGGTGTGGTTGGATTTAGGTATGTCATTCTTATTTTCTTTTTGCTTTTGTTGTTCTTGATGTTTTGTCTCCCCCCACCCCCTCATCCCCCACTCCCCTGCCACCTACCTTCTTTTGGGTTAATCAAATCTTTTATAGCAGTAGTTTTCAAAGTTTGATTCGGGGAACCCTAGAACATCCTGTGACCCTGAAAGTGTCAAAATTTATCATGTGAATAATTATTTTCCCTTTGACTTTTGTTTTTTCATAAGTGCACAGTGTAATTTTCCAGAGGCCACATGACGTGATCAACACAACAGATCGAATGCAAAATCAGATAGGAGAATCCAGGTTTTTTTTGAAGTGCAAACATAGGAATCGTGCTATTTTTCTCACTTTTTTTGAGAATGATTAATTTTTCAAAAATGTTTATGTTAACATGTGATAGGTTTATTTTTGTCACTTAATTTTTAATATGGTAAGTAGTGACAGATATAACAAAAGTTTTGGGGGTCTTCAGTGATTTTTAAAGTGTTAAAAGGGTTCCTGAAATCCAAAAGGTTGGGAATCTGTTCTGTATTTAATTTTGATTTCCTCTCTTGACTTTTTAGATGCATCTCTTAGTGTTTTTTGAATTGTCACTCTAGGCTAGGGATTATAAGTTGCATCTTAAAATTATGGCATTCTGGGGTGCCTGGGTGGCTCAGTTGTTAAGCAATGCCTTCGGCTCAGGTCATGATCCTGGAGTCCCTGGATCGAGTCCCGCATCGGGCTCCCTCCTCAGCGGGGAGTCTGCTTCTCCATCTGACCTCTTCCTCTCTCTCATTCTCTCTCTCTCTCTCAAATAAATAAATAAAATCTTTAAAAAAAAAATTATGGCATTCTACTAAAGGTTAATGTTGTACCACTTGATATAAATTATATAAACCTTGCAACATTTTTCCATTTACTTTCTTCCTATCTTTATGCTATTATTTTTTTAGATATTTGTGTGTATGTATATCTGTAATACAGTATTATATATAGTTTGAAGAAAAACTATATAATCTTTTTATTTTTTTAGTGTACTTATTTACTTACTTATTAGTAATCTCTAAACCCAACATGGGGCTTGAACTCATAAGCCTGAGATCAAGAGTTGCATGCTCTACCATTGAGTCAGCCAGGCACTCCATGTAGTCTCTGAAATATAGCCTTTTATGTATATACATAGTTATATTTCTGGTGATCTTTGTAAATCTGAGTAACCATCTAGTTTACTTTTTCTTTAGCCTAAAGAACTTTCTTTGGCAATTCTTACAGTATAGGTTTGGTAGTGATATAGTTTCAGTTTTTATCATAAATTGTTTTTATTTTCATTTTTAAGGGATAATTTCACTGGATTTGGAATTTTGAGTAGACCTTTCTCTGTTTTTAGTTACATCATTATCTGGCATTCAAATTGTTGTTCTTCTAAAATACAGTTTTATGTATATAAATAGAATTTATAGTCTTTATCTGCAGAAGGGTTGGTCCAACAGAGCTATTTTGCCATTACCAGAAGCTAGAGTTCTTTGAATTCATTTTTAGCATTCCCTTTATTTTCACGCCAAATTTTTTCAGTTTCATGTTAGGTCTTTACACATATGCCATGTCTTTTGTCACTGCTTTTCATTTTGGATTGGATTGTTCTTGGATTTCTCCAACCTTTTTTTCTTTCTTCTCTTAATTCCCCAAATTGCATTGCCTATGGCTTCTCTAGTCAAGCAGTAGCAGTTTATTGAACATCTGTTGATAAACATTGATCTAACATTTATCCAATTAAACTATTTTTATCATGTCACTTATGCTTGACAAAATACATTGGCTCCCAATTTTATCACATCACATTTAAATTTGCTAGCCTCACTTCAAAGGTTCTCCATAATGTCCCAGGGGCCTACCTTTCCTGTTGTCTTTTATATGCTTTTTGTGTCAAACAGTTCTTTTCATTCCTCATTTTTTCAATCTTATCTTATTTAAATTGAATTACATAACTATAGTGTATCATTAGTTTCAGATGTAGAGTTCAGTAATTCATCAGTTGTATATAACACCCATTGCTCATTACACCCGCTTCCCCTCCAGCAACCCTATTTTGTTTCCTGTAGTTAAGAGTCTCTTATGGTTTGTCTCCCTCTCTGATTTTCTTATTTTATTTTTATTTTTCCCTCCCTTTCACCTATGATCCTCTTTTTTTTTTTAAGTTCCGCGTAGGAATAAAACCGTATGATAATTGTCTTTCACTGATTGAGTTATTTCACTCACCATGATACCCTCTAGTTCCATCCACATCAGTGTAAAAGGTGACATTTCATGCCTTTTGATGGCTGAGTAATATTCCTGTGTGTGTGTATACATACCACATCTTTATCCATTCATCTGTTGATGGACATCTGGGCTCTTTCCATAGTTTGGCTGTTGTGGACACTGCTTCTATAAACATTGGGGTGCAGGTGTCCTTTCGGATCACAGCATTTGTATCCTTTGGGTAAATACCTAGTAGTTCAGTTGCTGGACTGTAGTGTAGTTCTATTTTTAACTTCTTGAAGAACCTCCATACTGTTTTTCCAGAGTGGCTGCACCAGCTGGCATTCCCACCAGCAATGTAGGAGGGTTCCCCTTTCTCTGCATCCTCGCCAACACCTGTCATTTCCTGACTTGTTAATTTTAGCCATTCTGATTGGTGTAAGGTGGTATATCTCACTGTGGTTTTGATTTGTAGTCCCCTGATGCCAAGTGATGTTGAGCACTTTTTCATATGTCTGTTAGACATTTGGGTGTCTTCTTTGTAGAAATGTCTCTTCAGGTCTTCTGCCCATTTCTTGACTGGATTATTTGACTTTTTGGGTTTTCAGTATGATAAGTTCTTTCTAGATCTTGGCTACTAACCCTTTATGTGATAAGACATTTGCAGATATCTTCTATTCTGTAGGTTGTCTTTTGTTTGGTTTTGTCGACTGCTTCCTTTATTGTGCAAAGCGTTATATCTTCACGAAGTCCCAGTAGTTCATTTTTGCTTTTGTTTCCCATTCCTCATTTTTTTAATATGAGTTCCATTCATTCTGGTCTCTGATTTTTCCATTTGAAATGCTCTTCTTTTCTAACAATATCCCTTAAGCCCAGTACCTAAAAATCTGTCCTTAGGTACAGTCTTCTGTCCTATAAATACTAACATAGAATTTAAGAGTTTTTAAGAAGAAATTGTGCAGAGTAGTGCATATCTTCAGTTCATTTCTAAAATAGCTTTGCAAATTCCTTACTTCATCAACTAGTGGTAAATATTTGGAGATAGGGACCTTACTTTTCTTATTCAGTATAGTCTTGAATACAAGGGCTCTTCAATGAAAATTCATGCACCAAGGATCTGTGTGCCAAATTCTATGGGAAAGGCACTAAGGAAGAACTTTCTCCATCTGCAATCAGTGGATCTACAAGCAAACCTATAGTAATAGTATAAAACACTAATATGAAGGGAATATCCAAGGTTCTTTGGGAACACAGAGTAGTACTAATTTGTTTGCTTGTTGCAACCAGTGGTTTGATGCTTTTAACATTTAAACAGGAAAATAAAAGGAATGTGAATTCTTTTGGTTCACAAGGTGGAGTTGGTGATAGAGGATGATAGGAGGGGAAGGCAGGGTCAGGGTTGGCAAAGTGATCTGTTGGATGGAATTGCTATTTCAGGTAAACCATAGGATCCTTTTTAGAAGCAGACTCCTAATTTGCTTTGTTAGTACTAAAAAATGTTTTGTATATATGAAGGATTGGGAGGGGTAAAAGCATCTTAAGTTTCATGATACTGTGGTAGAAATCAGTGGGGAAACATTGGAAACCAACTCCAAGGAGCTTATCAATCCAAATTTGTTTTAAACCTTTAGTCATATACTACCGATGATACAGGCATAGTGTATTTACTTTGTGTTGATAGTTGCTAGGCAGAAAAAAATAATGCTTTTGTCTATTTTTCTGTTTTTGTATTTAATGTACATTAAATTTTTTTTTCTATTTTATATTACAGTCTTGGCCCCTTAGTGAGTAAAGTGAAAGAATACCAAGTAGAGACAATTGTAGATACCCTCTGCACTAACATGCTTTCTGATAAGGAACAACTTCGAGATATTTCAAGTATTGGCCTTAAAACAGTAATTGGAGAACTTCCTCCAGCTTCCAGTGGTAAGCAAGAGCACTATTTTCTTCGTAGTACCTTTTTGCATGGAGCTATTTTTCCTCCATTTGTTTTTCCTCCTGGCCAGGGAAGGGGAGCTGTGTCTATCCGAGGATCTTTGTAAGCAGCTCTTTGAACAAGTAAGGGGAAAAAAGTCCGGAGTCTTATTTTTGCTTAAAATCAATTTTCACTTTTAAATGAATATTATTTTGACTGAATTTAAGTATCTTGTAGGAATAGCAAGATTTTTTTTGTTGTATGTATCATGACTGTAGAATAGAGTTAATGCCAACCTGTGCACTAAGGGAGAAGATAACCAAAACTTTGAGTTATTTCTGATTAGCTCTCTATTTTCAGTATTAATTTTGCTTTGCCTCAGAATTTATGATGTGTGAAACAATACTATTTTAAGACAGTTGTGAAATAGTTCAGTTTACTAGTATCTTTATTAAGGTTGACTCTGTAGCTACTTTGGTAATTTAAAAAATTTAAAATGACAACGAATTTGTCAATTAATTAGCTTTTGGCCTCTGACAAATATTTAGGTAATGCAAGTTTTAGAATTGATCTTGACTACCAAGCTGTCGGCTAAAATCAGCAGGCTCAAGTTATTGATGCTCTTATCTACAGTTGGAGTGAAATTATTATCCATTTCATGGAAAGATGTAGACTAGTGATAGTGTAGTCTAAGTATGTAGTTTTTACTCATTTACTTAAATATTTATTAATCTTTTGCTATCATGCTAGATGATTGGTGTGTATTATTTCAGTAAGTCTAAACATCATCCATATGGGAGGTAATAATATTCCTAGTTTATTGATGAGGGAACTGCAATGCAGAGAGATTAGGTTAATGTACCCTAAGTTGTGACTACCTGTTTGGGTGACGACTCAAATCCTCCATTATCTTTTAACCCAAAGATGATGCTTTTTCAATTGTTTCTTACCAATGTTACTGTACTCTTATTTATTTCTATAAAATATTTCTTATAATTTTGTTAGTTATATTGATATTTTCTTCATTTCTTTTAATTGAAACGTTTGTTTTTAGCTGATTTCTGGTTCTAACAAGAATTCTATTAACCATTTAGATTAATTTCTTGATCTTTTTTCTCCCACTTACCACTAATAAAACAAATCTACTTCAAAATAGAATAACCTTGATTTATGAGTTCTCTGGAACAGCATTTCTAGTTCATAATCAAGTTTTGGAATGTTTGGATTGGAATAGGATCTTACAGGTTTACAGCTCTTTTTTAAGAGATCATGTTGTTAGAGCTCAGAATATATTTGGTTTTTAATTCACTGAAATTTTAAAAAGTCTAGGTTGCTAGTGAAGACTATTCAAGTAGAAGAGAATCCATTTCTGTTTTCTAATCTAGAGGTGCAAACACTACAGCTACTACTGGCTCCATAGTCGACAGTCATGTCAGTATATAGAAATAGTTGTCCAGTAGAGTCTATTGAATCATTTTTGTTTTGCCTGTGTCATGTACTCCTTCTGCAATTATTATCTCTTATTCCTATTTATGTCTAATAAATTCTTTTGTTGAAAACAACCTGTTTTGAAATACAGGAAATACAGAAAAATACTTATTTTTCTGATGTGGATCTCTTAATTCAGTCTCGATTATAATTGTTTAGAGTTGTTGAATATCTGGTAACTGCCATGAATATAAGGTAGAGTCAGTATACTTGCCTTGAAATTATTACTGGTTTATTGGTTTATTATTCATGCAGGCTCTGCATTAGCTGCTAATGTATGTAAAAAGATTACTGGACGTCTTACCAGTGCAATAGCGAAGCAAGAAGATGTCTCTGTTCAGCTAGAAGCCTTGGATATTATGGCTGATATGCTGAGCAGGTAAACATGCCTATCATTTGTGTTACTTGTAATACAAAAACTATGTGGCTTTATTAAAAATACCTTTTGATAAATATAATTTGGTCTAAAATTGTCCATGTTTAAATTGTGGCTTTTTTATAAGTATGTGGGTTGGGTGAGGGGAGAAATAAGCTAATTGTATTTATCACATAATATTGCATAGCAGGTATTTTTTGTAGTTTTGAAAAGTAATAAAATTTGTGATTTGAATATTTTAGCACAGTTTTTATGTTTTGTTTTACTCTTAAATTTTTATAACAGTGATTTCTCTATTAAATAAGAGATGTGCTGTTAGGAATAGCAAATTTTCCAGTTAAAATAATGGCATAAATTTCAGTAACCATGATTTTACTGTGTGTTTGGGGAGGACGGAGTTTGGCTTTATACATTTGTTTCTTGTTTGCCTTCCTCTGGAAGTCAAACTTGGGAAGATAGGAAAATCTAATCAACTCCAAGGGGGAAAATACCTTAAAAGACCTATCAGTTACAGTTTATCCCTAATTCTCAAATTAGGGATATCTCAAATCCCTAATTCTGAAAATCATTGTCTTCATTGTTTGTGTATTATTTGTGTCTAATTCACTACAGCTTGAAAATAATGAAGTGCCTTCATATGGTACATATTTATAGTAGAAGATAAGAGCTATCATACTGGCATACACAAGAACTTAGATTTTGCTCTCAGAGATAAGAACAAAAATGGGACTAAATACTGAGACTCTTGGTGTGTTTTGGGGTTTAAAATGGAAGAAACTTTGTTATGGAAGGAATGACTTTTGAATTTAGTTTTGAAGAATGGGTAGGTCATAGGTGTGTATGCCCAGGCTTAGAATCTATCAGCATAAGTAGTTTTGGAGTTGGGAAACATTGTATTCTCATTTTCCAGAATATATAGAATGAATAGAAAAGTAGTAGGAAATCATTTTCCTAGGTCGTGGTCATGTTGAAGAAGGTGAGGAATTTATACTTAATTTCGTAGGTAGTAAATACTCAGACTTTCTGTCCTGTGTGTTACTGGATCAGCGTCCTGGCACGTAGACGTTTAACTATTTGACTCCCTGAACTGCACATGGGAAATGATTTGAATTTGGATCCAGCACGATCAGTGCAACTTAGTACATAGATATGTTGAGGAAAGACCATAGGAAGAGGGGATAGTCAGGAGGTTCTGAGATTTTGAGTGTTACGAACTCCCAGAAAGCTGTCATAGAGGAAAAAGCTCTTAATAGGGCAGACACTTTAGAAGTCTGGGAAGGGGAAAAATAACAAGACTGTTGGTTTTTCGATGTATTCTCAAGCTTGTTGGTTGGATATCTTATAGAAGGGGATATGGTTCTAGATTCTGGAAGTGTGTTTTGGGATACATATTTCAAAACTGCATTTACTTATTAACAACTTTTCAGTTGGGTTGGTAGAGAAAGTATTGTTTTACTCTAATTCTGAATTTGGATTAGTGTTATCTAAATTTTTACTCTTTGAATACACACTGAGGTCAGAGGCCAGACATTTCAGTAGTGCTCAGACATCTTGAATTTATTTGTGGTTTTCTTTCTTTTTTATTTTATTTTAAGGCAAGGAGGACTTCTTGTTAATTTCCATCCTTCAATTCTGACCTGTCTGCTCCCCCAGTTGACCAGCCCTAGACTTGCAGTGAGGAAAAGAACCATTATTGCTCTTGGCCATCTGGTTATGAGCTGTGGAAATATAGTTTTTGTAGATCTTATTGAACATCTATTGTCAGAATTGTCCAAAAATGATTCCATGTCAACAACAAGAACCTACATACAATGTATTGCTGCAATTAGTAGGCAAGCTGGTCATAGAATAGGTAAGAAATGTTTAAATACTTCAAAATTTTCTTTAATTAAAAAAAAAAAAAGAGTTTTTAAGAACCAGTATGCTTTTCTTAGGTGAATACCTTGAGAAGATAATTCCTTTGGTGGTAAAATTTTGTAATGTAGATGATGATGAATTAAGAGAGTACTGCATTCAAGCCTTTGAGTCATTTGTAAGAAGGTAAGTTTTTAGGATCTCTATATTCAGATAAAATTTCCTGTTAAGAATAGAGTAATAATTAAAGTCTAGAGTAGGTGGGTGAGGAGAAATGGGTGATTTTACTGACAGCCAGGATGAGTTTTGGTTTCAGGTTTTTGATTAGAATAAATTCTTCTTAAACAGTAACCCGATAACCAATGCAGTATTTGAAGTGGATATGATCTTATATTTCAAAATATGGTCCTTATATTTATTTTGAAATGTTTCCTTTTCATTGTTACGACTTGAAAGAATTTGAAAAGGTATTTATGGTTGTCTTTTGGTTTAATTTAATAATGTAGTCTTAAAGAGCAGCAGGGTAAAAATTAATTACCTGGCCTAAAATAGGTAGTGAATTGTATCTTTCCAACATTTTTTGAAGTTTGTCACATCCATTTTGCTAGGGCAGTAAGTCTCAATTGGGAAACCTTGGTTCTAATACTAAAATCTTCATTTATGTAGTAGAAGACCATACTGGCTGAAGAGCAGATTTTTTTTGCCTTGGCTAGAATTAACAGTTTGGTATATAGCATACTGTCTTGAGACTTCACTGGTTGTTATCTGCAGTAATCCTTTGCCCGACTCACGGTTTTTTAAGTAGCTTATGGTCATACCAAATTTTTAAAATCAGAAATTGTGGGATTTGTTTGTTATTTTAATTGAGAAATAAATGATTCCTTTATTGTGGGGTATTTCTGTGTTCTGTCTCTCAGCATACAGCGGGAAGACCAAGCCTAGAAGTATATGCACTGGCATTTTCACAAACAGTCCTAGGTGCTGAAGAGCACATTCACTTGGGCTTGGTCTTCTAGTCTTATGTTGAGAAGATAGAGCATATACAGGTTTCTCTCTAGATTCACCACATTAACCATATATAATAGCAGTTATTGTAAGAATCATCCTGACTTCAGATATGTTAAGATGGGAAAAGTTCATCTTAAAATTAAGTGTAATTTGAAAAGTAAATATTTTAAAATATGCAAAGTCATTGGTATTGAAGGACTGGGAACCACTTTTCCTATGCTATGTTATAGGGAAGAAAAAATTTGATAGTAGAATGTGTCAGATAGTGAATCAAGGAGAAAAGTAACAGTTATTCAAGGCAGCTTTTATTTTTTTCTTCAGATGTCCTAAGGAAGTATATCCTCATGTTTCTACCATTATAAATATTTGTCTTAAATATCTTACCTATGATCCAAATTATAATTATGATGATGAAGATGAAGATGAAAATGCCATGGATGCAGATGGTGCTGACGATGATGACCAAGGTAATTCAAATTAAATAGGAGGAATTTGTTAAATTTTCATGAAAGACCTAGTGTTATAGATGGAGATGATCCTTATCTAGTGAGAGGGAAAATGACCTCAATATTCAACAATACCAGATTGATTAAATTATGGGGCATCCATGTACTGAACTGCTACTTAGCATTTTCAGAATTTAGAAGAATATTAAAGCAGTTACTAATAAGTTGAGTGAAAAAGTGGGTAACAAAAATTATGTCCCAATTTTATTTTCTTAAATACATAGAAGAAAAATATAACTATACATTTATAATTGCTAGCCAAGAGAATTTTGTTCTTTATTCAGATTTTCTATGAAGGGGTTTTGTGAGGAGGAAAAAGAATGTTATTTTAAAACTGTATGATATACATATTCAGCAGTTATGGTTGGTTTTATACATACTTTCGTGAAAACTCCTAAATATTGTTTGAGGCTCCATTTAACTTTCATGAATCATCTAAACATTTCTGAGGCTCCTAAGATTGATGTCATTGTGCTATGATTTGTAATATTTACTCTGGAAAAGAATAGCACTTTCAAGGACATACAGGCTGCTCAGGTTTAGTTGTTTCTGCTAGTATTAAAAGAATCATAGTGGAGACAATTAAATGGGTAAGTGATGAGGTATGTGGGTTGGTGGATTTCCTGATATTTTTCATACTTTTAAATTTGATTCTTTGAATGAATTTATATTCCTCCAAAGTCGCTTATTTATTTATTTGAGAGAGACAGAGATAGCAAGAGAGGGAACGCATGCAGGGGGAGTGGGAGAGGGAGAAGCAGGCTTCCTGCTGAGCAGGGAGCCCTATGTGGGGTTCAATCCCAGGACCCTAGGATCATGACGTGAGCTGAAGGCAGACACTTAAAAGACTTAGCCACACAGGCGCCCCTAATTTATCTTTTAAAAAGAAAACAGAAACAACAATAAAAAATCCCTCTTAACCAGAAATTATACTCTGGTAGCTACTGCCTAGTTTTTCTTAAAACAGAACTCAAAATAATGCTCTTCAGTTCCTTTTTCTCCTTCTCATGAATTCAGTCTTTCAGTGATGGACAGGATCACCAATGACCTCAGATGTTTGCCTGTGTCTCAGATCGGCAGCATTTCATTTAATTTCCAGGATACCACACTCCTAACGCTAGTCCTATTTTTGTAATGACGTTAGCCCTGTTTTTGTGATTACTCTTTCTCAGTCCCTATGCTGGTTGCTCTTCATAATCCTGATCACCAAACTTTGGAGTCTTCCAGGGCTTGGACTTCTCTGTGATACTCTTATATTCTTGTTAATCTCATTTGGTCTCCTGTGTTTGATATCATTATACCGAAAACTGAAATTTTTCTTTATTCCAGATCTCTCCTGTGAATTTCAAGTTTTGTATACACATCTGCTTAATTGATTTACTGTTTAGGTGTCTAGAATATCTTCTCTCCACATTCCCCCCTCCCCAGTCTCCTGCCTAACCTGTTTATTTAATGGTACCTTTGTCTTGGTTTCTCAGGCCAAAAGCTTTGGGGTTATACGTGATTACTTTCACACACACTCTTCATTCCATCTCACATCTCAGGGCTTTCCCCTTATATTCTTCCTTCTCAACGTTTTTATTTTCTTTCTTATAACTCATCGCTTTTGACATTGTAATTTCCACCCACTAGGATGTAAGTTTCATGAAGACAGAGACTTTCAGCCTCTTTATTGACTACTTTTATTCCAGTGCTTAGGATAGTGCTTGACACACAGAAGACACTCCATAAATGTGCTGTATTACTGAAGGGATTGTAATAGAGAATATCCTTTGAAAAACCATTGGCAGTATATGTTCCTATTTTTGATTGTTGGTTTTTAGTGTGCCAAGTACTTTTGTTGAATAACTAACCAAGTCCTTCAGCTGTTTTATCTGTTTGCATGGATTATACCTAATAACTACCTTTCTACCATAGTGTTATTATAACATAAAAGCAACATAATTTCAGTAATTAGGGTATTTAATGTTTTAATAACCCTTTTTTCAACAAAGTTTTTTTTTTTAAGATTTTATTTATTTATTTGACAGAGAGAGACAATGAGAGAGGGAACACAAACAGAGGGAGCGGGAGCGGGAGTGGGAGTAGGAGAAGCAGGCTTCCCGCCGAACAGGGAGGCCGAAGCGGGGTTCGATTCCAGGACCCTAGGATCATGACCTGAGCGCACTTAAACGACTGAGCCACCCAGGCACCCCAACAAGTTTATTTCTGCAAAATAATTCCTATAGTTGGGTTGCCATGGGAAAAACTTCACTTATTTGCTTTTAAATAGTCCATTTTGATACAGTACCTTGTAATTTTTATTCACATATGTATTGGTGAATAAGTCAAATGCCCTGAGTTTATTCAGTATTTTGTTGGATTTTCCTATAATGTGCTGTGATGAAATTAAACCTTTTGGAGATTAGAAAATTTTATTATATAATTCTAGGATTTTCTAAGGTATGGCTGGCTGCATTTAGCTGTCACTAAGCTCATTGGAATATAAGCCAATGAAGAAGCAACATCTTTTTTCCCCAGTGAGGAATCAGCATTTCGGGGCTATTGTTTGATAATTTTAGACTGTCCTCAGAACTGCTGGTATTTTTGCCACCCTTCTGACTTTGTTACCCAGCTGATTCAGCCTCATAGTGTTAGAAGGAAATAATCAGAGATTTCACAAACAGGAAAGTTAATGAAGTATACGTAAGTGAAATGGAGTTGATAGCATTGGAATATTGTTTTAAGGTTTCATAGGCATTTGGAGAAGATGGTGTTCTCTTTTTACATGGTGCTTTGTTGTTAGCAGAATTTCCTTCTTGCAGAAGCATAGTTTTTTTTTAAACTACCTTAAGAGAATATATTGAAAGGTTAAATATACACGTATTTTTTCCTAATAGCCCATCAACAAATTTAGTGAAAAGCCTTAGGAGCCACAAAGAAAGCTGATGTCAAGATTCCTTTTCTCCCCAGCATGTCCTGGGATCGGTAACCAGGCTTTTTTTTAACACATCATCTATAGTCATCAGTCTTGTATCCTGGTTTATTTATTAATTCCTTGATTGATTGATTTTCCTATAGTGTCAAGTGACTCCTTTGAACTTCTCTTCATACTGTTTTGAAGGCTGATTTTACAAATATTTGTATTGTAAAGAAGTTTCACATGTTAATCATTATAAAGATTAATAAGCTCATTATGCACAATAAGTAAGATGATTAACAAGTTTAAAACATTTTCCCTAGAGGTTGATTTATGTGTAAATTTGTATAATCTCTTTTAAGTACTTGTTCTTTTAAAGCTTCTCTACTTAAAAATAAAAATAAAACGTCTGTTGCAGTATGTTAGTGGAAAGTTATAAAACTGTCAGTTCAGTTTCTGTATTAAATGATAAACTTTTCTTACAATTAATAGCCTGTTAACATTAAAACTTCTTTTAGGGAGCGATGATGAATACAGTGACGACGATGACATGAGTTGGAAAGTGAGACGTGCAGCTGCCAAGTGCTTGGACGCTGTAGTTAGCACAAGGCATGAAATGCTTCCAGAATTCTACAAGACTGTCTCTCCTGCACTGATATCCAGATTTAAAGAGCGTGAAGAGAATGTAAAGGCAGATGTTTTTCATGCATACCTTTCTCTTTTGAAGCAAACTCGTCCTGTACAGAGTTGGCTATGTGACCCTGATGCAATGGAGCAGGGAGAAACACCTTTAACAATGCTTCAGAGTCAGGTCAGTTTAAGTATGGTTGAAAATCATGCTAGTAAATACGAAATTTTAAAATTGTTTTTTATATGGAAATCTGAGTCCCAGAACATCTTCAGAAGAGCAAACTTCTGGGATATTTTTATGTAGTAGTTTATGTACATTAACATGTTACCTGTAAATAATTTATTCTGATTTGAGGTGTTGATTTTACTAGATAAACAATATTAAAATAATTTTAAGATTCAGTAAAATTATCTTTGATGTTAAACAACTGGTATAGATATTTTTCACTTCAGGACATCATTTCTAAGATTCTAAAGATTAGAGCTGTGTAGTTCCTACCTATTGAATATTTAATGCATGCTAGGTATTTTCCTACCTTATATCTAATCCCTACAGCAGCCCTATGGCATACATAGGTGTTCATTTTTATAAAATACAAAAACAGTTGTTGAGAGGGACTGAGTACAAATTAACAAAAAAATCATGATGAACCTAAAAGTGAACACTGAACGTTAACTGCAGAGGGAAATGAGAAAAAGTGTATAGAAGTCAGATAAAAACATGAGAAATCCTGATGATGTAATGAATTAGGTTTTCTTTTATTTCTAGCTCTCAGATCACTGTCTGATATGGCATGTGTCTATATGTATCCTCTTATCTGTAAGATTAGTAAAGACTCTGTTTAGGTTTTACCAGCTAAGAAAACATTAAAAGTTTAGAAGCAGATGTCTTTGAATCAACGTTGTTGCTCGTAGTTATATTTTGAAGTGAGGTCTGTTTCATTGTCAGAGCAAAGACAAAGACCCATTTAATGGTTTCTTTTCCATGATTTGTCCTTTTTCTTTTAATGCATATCTGTGCTATTTTTGTTCAAAAAGCCATTTATAAGTTGTTCTAAAATTATGTTTAAAATTATTTTGTTTGATTTCTATTTAGTCTTGTGCATTTCATAATCAAGGAAGACTTTTCTTGCTTTGTGGAAAGCTAATGATAGCTTTTCTCTATTATGAGTATAAAGCAAATAGAGTTCCAAGAGACCATATGTCATAGGTACAACAAAATTTGTATGAAACAACCTTGTTAAATTCGTCCCTTTCTCCTCATCCCTGATAATTTGTGTTAAGTGTACTGAGGAAATACCACTAGCTGAACCAGCTAATGAGTGTGTGGTAATTACAGGTTCCCAACATTGTTAAAGCTCTGCACAAACAGATGAAAGAAAAAAGTGTGAAGACCCGGCAGTGTTGTTTTAACATGTTAACTGAACTGGTAAATGTACTACCTGGGGCCCTGACGCAGCACATTCCTGTACTCGTACCAGGTATGAAAAGAATAGTAAATCGCTTTGGGGACTTAGGAGAGATATTATTAAGTCTTTGATAAGTTTAAACAGTTGTTTCCTTCAAAAGGTAATTTGTGACAATTTGCACATAGAACCATCTCGAACACATAAAGTTAGAACTTTTTAAGTTAAAAATCTTACCTTAAAATTTTCGGCTCTAATGTTATCATAGATTGTGGAATTTCTACTACTTTAGAGATATAGTATGATGAAGTAGAAACTTTAGTAATATTTTAGGGATTAGTTTTAATTTTTCTTTCCTAAGACTACATAAAAATTATTTTTTGTTGGCTTTTTAGGAATCATTTTCTCACTGAATGATAAATCAAGCTCATCAAATTTGAAGATCGATGCTTTGTCGTGTCTCTATGTAATCCTCTGTAACCACTCTCCTCAAGTCTTCCATCCTCACGTTCAGGCTTTGGTCCCTCCGGTGGTGGCTTGTGTTGGAGACCCATTTTACAAGATTACATCTGAAGCACTTCTTGTTACCCAACAACTTGTGAAAGTAATTCGTCCTTTAGATCAGCCTTCCTCGTTTGATGCAACTCCTTATATCAAAGATCTATTTACCTGTACCATTAAGAGGTTAAAAGCAGCTGACATTGATCAGGAGGTCAAAGAAAGGGCTATTTCCTGTATGGGACAAATTATTTGCAACCTTGGAGACAATTTGGGTTCTGATTTACCTAATACACTTCAGATATTCTTGGAGAGACTAAAGAATGAAATTACCCGGTTAACTACAGTGAAGGCGTTGACATTGATTGCTGGGTCACCTTTGAAGATAGATTTGAGGCCTGTCCTGGGAGAAGGGGTTCCTATCCTTGCTTCATTTCTCAGGAAAAACCAGAGAGCTTTGAAACTGGGTACCCTTTCTGCCCTAGATATTCTAATTAAAAACTACAGTGACAGCTTGACAGCTGCCATGATTGATGCAGTTCTAGATGAGCTCCCACCTCTTATCAGTGAAAGTGATATGCATGTTTCACAGATGGCTATCAGTTTCCTTACCACACTGGCAAAAGTGTATCCCTCCTCCCTTTCAAAGATAAGTGGATCCATTCTCAATGAACTTATTGGACTTGTGAGATCACCTTTATTACAGGGGGGAGCTCTTAGTGCCATGCTCGACTTTTTCCAAGCTCTGGTTGTCACTGGAACAAATAATCTAGGATACATGGATTTGTTGCGCATGCTGACTGGTCCAGTTTATTCGCAGAGCACCGCTCTTACTCACAAGCAGTCTTACTATTCTATTGCCAAATGTGTAGCTGCCCTTACTCGAGCCTGCCCTAAAGAAGGACCAGCTGTAGTAGGTCAATTTATTCAAGATGTCAAGAACTCAAGGTCTACAGATTCCATTCGTCTCTTAGCTCTGCTTTCTCTTGGAGAAGTTGGGCATCATATTGACTTAAGTGGGCAGCTGGAACTAAAATCTGTAATATTAGAAGCCTTCTCATCTCCTAGCGAAGAAGTTAAATCAGCTGCCTCGTATGCTTTAGGCAGCATTAGTGTGGGCAACCTTCCTGAGTATCTACCGTTTGTCTTACAAGAAATAACCAGTCAACCCAAAAGGCAGTATCTTCTGCTTCATTCCTTGAAGGAAATTATTAGCTCTGCGTCAGTAGTGGGCCTTAAACCATATGTTGAAAACATCTGGGCCTTACTGCTAAAGCACTGTGAGTGTGCAGAAGAAGGAACCAGAAATGTTGTTGCTGAATGTCTAGGGAAACTCACTTTAATTGATCCAGAAACTCTCCTTCCACGGCTTAAGGGGTATTTGATATCAGGTGGGTACCTAGATTTTCTTTAAAAAAATTTTATTAGCAGTTGGTAACCTTGAAAGATGCCTAATGCAGAAGTAAACCCTTTTCGTATTTGTTAAATGTAGAACCTATTTCCTTATGTTGCAGTGTGGAACCATAATCCAAATGACAGTTTGTTGTTTAAAAAGGATAGAGTATTAGGATCGTGGTTAAATCTGTTGAAGTTCCTGTTCATTATATTTTAATGTTACTCTTTTATCTTAAAATGTGGAAAAGACAAATGTTTCTTGAATTAATATGTACTAAGGAGCCTTGGTTGTACTAATTATAGTACTAAAATTAGTGAACTTAGTTCAAATGAAGGATCCTACAAGACTCGTTTTCAGATTTACCAGTGTCAACTCCTTTAGACCAAGTAGTGGGCAATAATAGTCATTGCTTTCTTTAGAAACTGCTTTTTTAAGAAAACATTTGAAGATCTTATAAACTATTTATGGGTTTAAATACTTCCCTTTTGTGACAGCTAGAATCTTCACTGTTGCTCTCCCAGGTCTTCTCCTTCCTGGAAGACATTATTTATTTTGAAATCTAATGAGATTATGTTTTATGAGTAAACTTTGCCTCCCCTGAGAGCAGTGAGTACCTCTCCTCTTGACCAAAGAGAATTTTAAGGAATCGAGGACACTGGTGTCAAAGTGGTTTGAAAATGATGAAGCTGTCCATGGATTTTAGTGAATGTACATACCAATAGACTTAAAATTTCTTTTTAATTAGGCTCATCATATGCCCGGAGCTCGGTGGTTACAGCTGTGAAGTTTACTATTTCTGATCATCCACAACCTATTGACCCCCTGTTAAAGAACTGTATAGGTAAGTGGAAACAAAGACAGACATACGGATTAATTATTTCAGTAACTAAAAATATTACCAGGAAACTAAAATAAAATGCTTATACGGGTCTGATAATTGTTTCATTAAAAAGATAATTGATAATGGGTGATCTTACATACTTGCATCCTGACAACCTTTAGTTTGAAGTTACCAGATAATTTTGCAAATAAATACACTGGGATGTCTTCAGAGTCAACTACATATTTGGTCTATCTGACCAGATATAAATTAATCTTGCTTTGATCTGTTAGAGCTCCAATTTTCTGTTCTTACCTGTAAGCTCCAGCTCCCAAGGAGATCTGTGGAGACAATGTAAGAATAAAAAGCAGTAGAACTGAGAGACAGCCAGGAGAGACTAGGGGTGTCTCTACATCTACAAAGACAAGAATTAGCTTTTAGGATTATTTTCAATGATTTTATAAATTCATTGTGTGTTTTCATAATCAGTTTTCTTAGAAGAATTGGTAATACTAAAAGCCTTCAGAGCTTAGTTTGGTGTTTTTCCTCAAGATGGAGCAATGGTGATAACAGCAGAGAGGATAGACGGATATGGCAAGGCAGCTTTGTAGTTTTGTGCATTCTGAAGTAGGCCAGAAAGGGGAAAAAAAAATTTAAAAGAATTACAGAAATGGATTATCAGTTCAGAAGAAGAGGCACGTAGGGATAAATGGATGCTATTGTTGGGACCTAGAAATAAAGAAGGTCTGAATTGGAAGATTTTTGCCTTCTGTTCTCACTTGTTTTTGGTTTATTTTGAGAGCAAGCCAGCATGAGTGGGAGGGGCAGAAGGAGAGGGAATCGACTCTCTCCTGAGCGTGTAGCCCAACAGAGGGCTTGACCCCACCACCCTGAGAGCACGACCCACGCTGAAACTAAGTGTCAGCTCCCAACCAACAGTGCCACCCAGGCACCCCGCTTTGATATATAGTTTTGGTCGTACAAGATAGGACCAAGGAGAAGAGTCCTATGTCACATCTCTAGAGACACATTCCAGGTTGGCAAGTCAACCATTGTGTATCATTGGTATAGTTATTTGATCAAATGGTCATTCTCACTGAATTATGATCTGGTTTAGTATTATTTGTGAATATATGAACATCAGAACCACCTAGGAAGCTTTTTAAAAATTGTAATAACTAAACCAGAGTTGGGGATAGGTAATCCTAGTGCATGTTACCATTTGTCCATAATAATGGCAATATTATAGATGCTTTTCTGAAAGCAAATACTTTATTCTAATTTACTGTCCTAGTAATTGTAAGCAAACAGAGGGTTAAGAAGGTTTAGCCGGGTATATTTAAAATCTTTTTGATTCCAAGGTATCTCCTCAACACTTCTTGTAATCACAAGTTTCTTGGGTGGTCAGCCTTGAATTTACCAATATATGGTGTCTGAAGTATTACTTCCTGTTCTTTCAGATTGCTGTTGTGATATATTCAAGTCTTGGCATCTCTTTTCTTCCCTCTGTATTCCAAAAGATTGCTGACTGTAGGGTTGAGATTCCATAATGAACAGGAACCCCGTGTGAATACCAGGGATGTCCCAAACACTATTCGACAGTATACGTGCAATGTAGTCTACTCACGTAGCCTATAAGGTTTATAATTCTCATTTTGTAAACTGAGAAACTGAGGCTCTTGCCTAAAGTAACTTGCCAAAAGTTAGATAATTGGCAAATGAAGCAATTTTGGATCACCATCTGTGTGACTCCAAACATCTTTGCACTATAATTTCTTCCCCACATTTGCAAGACCAACCAGCCTTATTTCTGCTTTTTGTCCTATGGTAGGTTTCAGTTTCCTCCTTTTGTATTTTTAATCCTCTTACCAATTTATATATTCTTCACTAATGATAGAAATAAAAATATTTTGAAAGCACATTTCTCTTTATCATCTGATAAATTGTATACTTGTTAATCGTATTCAGTTTATGAAGCAATGGATCTAGTCCTAATCCTGTTTATCTTATTTTGAACTCAATGTTTTTAGTTCTATTTTTGTTGCTTTTAGTGAAAATACTAATTTTGAACTGAATAGAATCATTTATGTTATTTTTGTAGCTGCTGGATCTATCACTTCTCTGTGCAGCCTAGCTTTTTAAATATGTCTGTAGATGTAATTAGGGAACTTTTTGGGCTCTCTCATTCCATGCCCTCTGCATTATAGAATGCTGCTAAGAGTCGGTTATCATGTCTGAATGTAATCGTGTTTAATTGGTAGCTTACCTGTTGCAAAAAGCAGCTCTGTAATTCACTTATTCTATTATCATGTTCTTCCATGACCTGCATCGAAGAAATAACAATAATATCAACAATAAGTTTTATCCATTGAGAAAAAACATATTTTGTTTTAAGCCTACCCTGACTATATGTTGCTTCTTACAATTTTCAGGTGACTTCCTGAAAACATTGGAAGACCCAGATTTGAATGTAAGAAGAGTAGCCTTGGTCACATTCAATTCAGCAGCACATAATAAACCATCATTAATAAGGGATCTTCTAGACACTGTTCTGCCACATCTTTATAATGAAACAAAAGTTAGAAAGGAGCTTATAAGAGAGGTAAATTAGTTACATTACTGTTTATCTAAGTTTGTCTTTTACTTTTAAGTATATCCACAACATTCTTTTTTGTTTCAACAGGTAGAAATGGGTCCATTTAAGCATACAGTTGATGATGGACTGGATATTAGAAAGGCAGCTTTTGAGTGTATGTACACACTTTTAGACAGTTGTCTTGATAGACTAGATATCTTTGAATTTCTAAATCATGTTGAAGATGGTTTGAAGGACCATTATGATATTAAGGTAAGATGTTTGTGCCTGTTTATAGATTGTTTTAGAAGACTTCGCTATAGTGACTTTCACTCTTGTAATTTACTTGTTTATTAAAAAAATTAGTTTGCTTGTCATGAGTGTTGTAAACTATAATATGCAAGAGTAATGATGCAGTGTAACATCAGTTGACATACAGGAAGAATCCAGAAACCTTATTGGAAGAGGAAGTCATGTCTGTGTTATGGATGAAAAATACTAAGAAATTCTCTGTGCCTGCTTTAGTGCATAGTTTCTAGAACTTTCCCTTACTAAAGAGTCCAGACAAGTTTTACTGTCTAGAGTATGATGTGTGATACTTTTATCCTGTCTTAATATTGGATAGTAGTCTTCCATCATTGTCTTAGCTAATTTTTTGGACTGTCTTTAGGGCTGTTCTACGTGATAACCATTTTATTTACTGGAATGAAGGATTTGTATTTTCCAATATGATACTGTAGGTTTAGTATCAAAGAGTTTTGTTAAAGGATAACACAAAAGGACTGTTTTCACATATAGAAAGCAATCTGTAGAAGCAACTAGAGAGAAATCACACTGCTTCTTAGGTTTAGAGTGCAAACCTTACTCATAACTGTTTTCTGTTTTATTTGCTCATGTCTGTTTTTAAAAATAAGTGCATCGTGTCTATTCTATTCTTTGGGGCCTTCCTTTAGTCAAGCAGGGCAAAAGTAGCAACTGAACAGTAATTGAGCATACTGTCAGAATCCCAACTGCTGTGTTTCCATATGTGGTAGTAACCTGATCCTCTAAGAATTCAAAGAGCAAAGCCCCAAAAGAAGTAATAGAATCCTCCTATTTCATTCTACAGTTTATAGTCTAAAGAGAAAAAAAAAAAAAAAAGACTATAGGTTACTGGATTGATCTGAATAACCAGTCTTTTTGATATCTGCTAAGACAGTAGAAACTTAATTTTGAAGCTTTTCTCCTAGTTCGGTTATTTTCTTGTTCAGTGATTTTCCATTCTGGTACACACGAGCTTTTTAAAAAATAATGTATCTGTGGCCCTATCCTGACAGGTTAGGTAAAAATCTCTGGGAAAGGGGCTAAGGAATTGGGCATATTTCTAAATCTCTGCAGTGCTAATGTGTAGCCAAGCTTGAGAATCACTGTTATTTCTGTACTCTAGGACCACATTATAGGTTAGATCTGGCTAATGCTTGTAACTAATATTCCTCAGATAAGGTTTGAAACTTTAGTCCTTCCTCTTAAAAACTTTGCATTATTTTCTAAAAAACAATATTCCAAATTCTGACAAGGTCTAAACTTTTTGTTTAATTTCTAATAGATGCTAACATTTTTAATGTTGGTGAGACTCTCCACCCTTTGTCCGAGTGCAGTACTGCAGAGGTTGGACCGACTTGTTGAGCCATTACGTGCCACATGTACAACTAAGGTAATCGTTGATTGACATCACCTAAGGCCAGACTCGGTATATTCAAAATTCCTAGGTGATTCTGTACTCTAGCTTTCGAAATTTAATCATGCTAACCTATGTAGCAGTTGGTTTTAAAAGTTAACCTATTGGGTGTTTTAGAAAACTTAGCACTGTTAAATGCTGTTTCCAAAAGCTTTTATATAGTCTTATAACAATATGATACATATGTTGAAGTACTGATACAGGATAAAGAGTGATAGGACCACGAAAGAGGAAATGGTGAATTCTGGTAGAGGTGGGAGTGGACCTTGAAAATGAACATCAGAATTTTTAGATTCAGAAGGTGAAACAGGACTTTTCATATAAAAATAATTATACATATTAAGGCACAGAGAGGTCAGTTCTTGAAGAATAATGAACAAACAGGGTAGGTAGAGAAGTTTCTTGGAGGCCAGAGTAGGACTTGATAAGCAGGTAAGACTCTGTGTCCCATTCTTTGTTTCAAAAATGATGGCTCTGGATTTACTGTTTTATAAGGGGCTTGGTATAAATGTTTAAAAAATAACTGTTTAGAGTAGAAGGTACCTTTTCGACCAATAGTTTTGGTTTACCAGAAATTTCTACATGCTTAAATTTTGTTTAAGAGTTGTCTTTATAACACAGTATAAATTTTCTCAATGTTACAGGTGAAGGCAAACTCAGTGAAGCAAGAGTTTGAAAAGCAAGATGAACTAAAGCGATCTGCCATGAGAGCAGTAGCAGCACTGCTAACCATTCCAGAAGCAGAGAAGAGTCCACTGATGAGTGAATTCCAGTCACAGATCAGTTCTAACCCCGAGCTGGCAGCCATCTTTGAAAGTATCCAAAAAGATTCATCATCTACTAACTTGGAATCAATGGACACTAGTTAGATATTTGTTCAACATGGGGACCATTATATTGACCATATGATGCACTGAATTGACAGGTTAATCATAAGACATGGAAAGAAGTATTTAAGGCTTCAAAATGTTCCTTTTTTTTTTTTTCCTTCACGGAGACAGTTTGGCTTTCTTCCATTGTTGTTTTTGTAGCATTTCTTTCAGAAACATGTATTTCCACAATCTCCACAGGTTGTAAAACCACTGATGT